>OY282559.1:76923336-77358336 GCA_958295665.1 Tipula vernalis | reverse complement strand
ATATATATATATATATATATATATATATATATATATATATATATATATATATATATATATATATATATATATATATATATATATATATATATATATATATATATATATATATATATATATATATATATATATATATATATATATATATATATATATATATATATATATATGTATTGCAACCAATGTACCTAAATAAAAATCTAGAAGACATTGACTCGACTGCTTCAAAATGTGTGTTGATTCTGAATATAAAGAAATTTCGTTTCAGTATTCTTTTGTTTTTTCGAATCATATACCAGAGCCTTCTAGAGTATAGAGCCAAAGGTTAGGTTAGGTTGGGGTGGCTGTCCTAAGGGACTGGCATAGACACAAAAATAGTCCGTAGCCATACCACATACAATTTTCTCGGCTCTACCTACTGAACCATTCAGAGCTTACACTGATGCGTTAAATACACCTAACGTTCATCCCATTGATATTCGCCAGGTCATTGAGGAGGGGAGCTCCTAAAAATTTCCATCTGCTTAACGCTAGACGGAGATAAGTGCAGAGTAGATGGAGTACAGTTTCTTCCTCTTCTATATCTTCACTTATGAGACAATGTCCTGTAATAACTCCCACGACCATACTGATATGGCGACGCTGAAGTGTTAACAGCTGTCTAGTTCTTGATTGATTGACTCTTGGCCAAATCTGCCTAGTTATAACACAAGAGGTACCATTGAACCATCTATAGTTCGCTGCCGTCCTAGTTTCTTCCTGAAACAAGAGTTTGCATGTAGCGATCGGAATTTCACCATTTACCTTATTTGGTAAAATGAGGCAATTTGTACCCTGCCGAGGGAGTTCATCTGCCCACGCAACACTGAAGTGCCCTGGCACCCACGTTAAGTGGATATTAAACTGATCTGCCATCGCGTTAAGAGATTAGAGACAGCTCTGGGCTATCTTCGACATAAGAAAATAAGCTCGTAGCGTTTAAATGGCGGCCTAACTGTCCGTAAAATTGCGAATATCCCATGCAGATACTACATTATACCTCAAACAATTACCCCCAATTATCGCAATTAATTTTAGCCTGAAAAACGCTGCAAAATTCGGGGAGACGGAATGAGAGGTTCACATTTAGTTTCTCACAGAAAACACCACGACTAACCCTACCATCCATTTTTCAACCATCCGTGAAGAAGTTCAAAATTTCAGGGTTCAACATCTCTTCACTAAGCCAGTCCTCTCTGTAGGGAATATCAGTACGAAACCTTTACTTAAAAGATGGTAATAGAATCATGTAATCGGTGGTACCAGCGATATCTCTGTTACACAGAATAGATAAGTGTCCTGTATTACTACAGGTCCACATAAAAATGGATTTGAGCCTTATGGCTGTGCTCATGTCCGTTTGAGTGTCTAGAATATCTAGGCGTATGAGATGAAAAAAAACCTCCAATGCCTGAGTAGTGGGTGTACTCCTGAGTGCACCGCTAATACACAAGGTGGAAGTTCTCTGAATTTTCATCAGCAATATTTACTTAGCCATACTGTTTAAGGCTGGCAACCAAACAACAATCCCCCAATCCCAAGTATGGGCCTTATTACTGAAGTATAGTGATAATAGTACCCTTTCTAAAATATTAGGTTTCCAACTAAGTATGCTGTACAAAACAATACCCAGGTATTTCATTATCATTAAAAATCAAGCTAATTCCATTAAAAGTAAGAGGATCAATCTGAGGAAGTTTGTATTTCCTAGAGAAGAGGACCACCTCAGTTTCACGTAGATTGAGATTTAGTCTACAACTGTTAGCAAAATTGAAAAGAAGACCAAGCGCGCTTTGCATGCGCTCTCTCAAGGTACAAGGATACTTACCAAAGACACTAATAGCAACGTCATCCGCATAAGCAACCACCCTAACACCTTGCTACTCCAGGTTCAGTAACATGTCATTTATGACCACGTTCCAAAGCAGGGAGGACAAGATTCCACCTTGCAGTGTACCCAAACCTACAAATCTGCTAATGGAGGATCTACCAGCTTAGCCTTCACGATCCTGCGTCCCAGCATCTGATATATCCAGCCAACGAGCGATTCATCCACACCCAGACTCGACAAAGCCCGAGTTATTGCCACCGGTTTAACGTTGCTGAAGGCACTTTCTATATCAAGAAAGTTTACCAAGGAGTATTAAGGGATTTCTCAATAGAACAAATAAGGGAGAGTAGAGCGGTTTCTATAGATCCCTCTTTACAGTACACATGTTGAAATTTCGACCATCTGGCCGGATTAATAGGGACTCTAATGTGAGCTTCTATTTGACTTTCCAGTATCTTTAATAGAAAAGAGCATAAGCTTATAGGCCTAAGGTCTTTGGGACGGCAATGACAGCTTTTTTCCGCCTTAGGTATAAATATGATGTTTACCTCATTCCATTTCCTAGGAATGTGGCAAAGTTCCAGGTTGCCTCTTAAGATAACTTCCCGCCAGAGTAGAGCCAAGTCAATGGCTTGCTGAACATCCGCAGGGATGATACTACATTATCTTGTATTTTACCACAGTAGAGCCTCCATGCACTTATTCTGGCACTTCTTATTTCATATTTGTGTTCTGAGGACTTCTTTATAGCAGCCCCAATCCGCAGTAGTTCTTGTTTTCTTGGCTTTCCTAAAAAACCTTTTGCATTTTTGACGAGAGCTTTGGAGCTGTTTCGACCACCAAGGTGGCCTTTATTTACCCAAAGTTTTACTTAGAGGAGATACTGCTAACATAGCTACAAGAAAAGCATCTGATAGCTTATCTACTAAGTCATCCAGCTCCTGTGTAGATTCAGGGGCTTAGGAACCGGTACTGGCAATGAATTATCAAGAATGGTTCTGAAGGTATCCCAGTCGGTTTTCCTCCTGTTTCTAAATATAGCCCTATTTCTGGGTTCTGTAACCAGTTCATACTGAAGATATCAGTGGTCAGAAAAGGAGTGGTCATCAGGTCCAATTCGCCAAACTATCCTTAATAAAATCTGAGATAAGCGTGATATCTGGTACCTGTCTGGTTGTCGATTTCTAGTTATAAAAGTGGGCTTACACTCAAAATTACATATTTGAAGGTTAGTACTAAGAATAAAATGAAGGAGTAGCTCACCTCTTTCGTTTGTATCCGTACTTCACCATATTGTGTGGTGTGAGTTCCGATCACTGCCCAGGATGACTCCAACTTTCCGTTTTTGGACATCCAATAAAACATCTCTAAGAATTGAAAGTCGTATGTCATCATCTTCATGTGGTAGATAGGCTGAAATAAGCCAGAGATTAAGACTACCAATCTCAATGCCAGCCGCCGCTACATCTGAGTTGCTCTAATTAAACAGCACAAACAAGTTTAGATTGGTTTTAGCGAGAATGCACGAACGAATCTTACCTTCCTTCTTGGAAAACATCACTTTATAGCTTGGTATCCTGAGTCGAATAACCCGGTCTCCAATGATCCATGGCTCCTGGATCAAGGACAACATCAACTCAATTTTCATCAGCATTTTCATCAGCTTCAATTTTGAGCAGAAGAGCAGCCGAGGCTGCCTTGCAGTGGTGTAAATTGATGTGCAGCAGTCACAGCATCAATCTACACCATCACATCCACCACCGTCGTGTCGGAATTCTTCGCCAAAAGGCTAGTCTGGCACCAAGTCCTCCTGGAGTCCACATAGTGTCCCACCGGATACACCGTTGAAGACTGAGCTAGTTTTTAGAGCTAGTATTTTAGCTTAACCCATCCAGTCAAAGACACAGATGAGCTAGTTGCCCGGTGGTCACCGTGCGGAGGTAACACGAACACCTGTGGAAGCTGCAATATCCGGAGCTGATAACTAGTCTTAATTTGATTCCCCCAGACAGCTTCACACCAAGACCACCAAAAGAGAGAGAGAGCCATAGTCATACGTAATAGTTTTTTAGAAGCGTTTTTAGTGGTATAACTTTTCATTGTTTGCCTTAGGAATCCATAGTAAAAACTATGTTTTTTAGCTTCAAGTTTTTCAATGAAAAAAGCAAAAATATTATAAAACGTCTATATACAAGTTTTCTTAATATATTTAACAACAACACACAAGAAGCCTACATTGGTATTAAATAAATAGTAATTGCACAAATATTAAAAAAAATATATTTTTTATAGTCTAAAATATATTTTCCGAACTTTCATTTTGAAAATACAACAAATTTGGCTCTGACGAAGTAAAATAGTACTTGTCAAATTTATTTTTAGTTTTACTACTGTACGTTAGATGTCTTTATTGTTTACAGGAAAAAAAAATTATTTAATTACACAATTATCGGCAAAGTCGGAGCAGGAGTCTATTGTGACAAATTAAATGTGAATATATCCGTTCGTCTTCCTGATCACTGCAGTGTGTACCAGGCGGAGGTGGTAGCGATTGAGGAAGCGCTGACTTGGTTGAAGCATAATGTCATATCCACAAGGGATATAACAATATATGTGGACAGTCAGGCGGCAATCAAGTCACTGGAATCAGTTTCTCTAACGTCCGTGGTGGCATTGAAGTGCCGCTCACCTCTTAACGAGATGAGTGAGCATTTCAATATCCAGATAGTCTGGGTCCCCGGTCACTCGGACGTACTGGGGAACTGCAGGGCGGACGAACTGGCAAGGGCAGGTACAACTCTCCAATTGAAACCGGAAAGGGCAAATCTGGGGAGGCCCATAGCAGCGTTGTACAGGGCGCTTAGAAATGAGGCGATAGCCTCGGCACAGAACACCATAGCATGTTATGTAGCGCGGCAAGTCTGGCCGAAACTGGCCTTGAAGCCTCCAAAACACTATACTATCCCTACGTAGACCTGGCTTAAGTATAGTCGTGGGGGTGCTCACAGGACACTGCCTCATTGGGGAGCATGCAAGGAGGCTTGAGTCAATGGCAAATGACTTCTGTAGAAGCTGTATGGATGAGGAGGAGGAAGAAACTCTGAGTCACTTCCTCTGCTCATGCCCGGCGCTAGCTTACAGGAGGCATAAACATCTGGGCAAGTATAGTTTGGACGGCCTTATGGATCTCGATAACTGCAATGTGCAAGATATCTTACGCTACATAAGTAGCTCAAAATGGTTCCAATGAAGGTGTAAGGGGAGTAGGATCCCTTGGTATCACAACGGACCGTCATCGGTCTAAGTGTGCGTTTTGGCATCCACTCTAACCTAACCTAACCTAACCTACACAATTATCACGCGTTCTTAATATTTTGTGAATTTGTTTTCTTTTCCTACAAATATTTGATCTTGAAATTTCCCCAGGTGGTAGCATTTGGTCGATTTTACCAAATTTGTACTGCCATCATTGCCATCTATTTAATGTGTTTTGACTTAGTGACCACACGATCCATAGTAAGCTTTTATTTCAATCTGACCAGAATGCTGTTGGTATGAAAATTTTATAAATTTTGGTTTAAATAAATTAATTATTACAAGATTTTCTTAAGCGATGCTCATATATCATAATTAAGAATTTGAACCGTTTTCGTTCAAAAATTGATCTTAAGAAGCAAGTGATTCTCCATAGGTTTTTTGTGTTTACTATGGAAAGTTTGATTTTTTCCTCGATTTTAATTCCTCTATAAAAGCTTCGGTTTTTAGACTAGGGCTTTCTATAACCTGCCTAAAAAAGTTTCACTTCAAAAAGTCGCAGTATAGATTTACTAGCAGCTGTACATTTTTATTTAGATTTTCTGGAGAAATGGAGGAAAATATTGTAAAACTGAAACATGGCAAAAAATTAAAACTGGCCAAACACAAATCAGCCAAACATACGTAATGAGCACCAATAAATTCTGCATTTAATTGTTTTGAAGTTGCAATGAAGTTTTTACTCTGTTTTACATAAATTCACAGCACTAATACTTCGGAATTTTACGACACAGAAAGTAACTAAATTTGGCTTAAAGACAAAAACAAATTATTTTTGAAGCAATCCACTTTCTATGATTTATGTAATGTTTTTTTGTTTCCATTTCATCTTTCATAATTCCCTTGAAATTGAACACTCAGCGTTACAGAATTATATTTAAAATACAATTTAATTATACTCACCGTTCGCATCGTTTAAACGATCTGTGACACTACAATTTTCCATCAAAGGTACAGCGTTTAACACTTCACAATAAAAAAAAAAAAAAAAAAAATGTAAATACTCGTATTAATTATTTAACACTTTAATAAAGATGGTAATATTATTACCATAGAAAATCTTTCATGCTTAAATTTTCTTGGAATTTAAATAAAAATCGAATAATAAAACTGTTAAAGCATTTACAACCATTTTTCACTTTCATGCATGAAAAAGGGTGTACATATACAACAACAAAAAATGTACCTTTCCTTTACCTTCACAATTAATTAAGCAACAAGGTCATTGATCATGAAAACGGGAATGTCGCCTACATACATATGTAAATAATTTGAAATATTTATGTAGAATAAGATGTTTCATCCTTCATTCCCATTTGCTTGCTAACCCAAACCAATATCATTTTCACCTCATCTATATTTAAGACTTTTTGTTGCCCAGTGATTTTCTCCCTTTTTTATTTTCTCCTGCTGTTGTCCTAAATTGAATATAACTACATTAATTATTAAAAACAACAATGCCATACGGCGGGTGAGTATTTAACTTAAGAAGACGTAATTACTTGAACACGAACGAACGAAAATACGGTTGTAACTAACAAAACATTAGAAAAATTATAAGTCAAAATCAATCTTCTTTTCACATTACGTAAAAAACAAATGATTTAGAGATATGGAGGAAAAAACAGTAGAATAAAGAAAATCAGATTGAATGAATTTTATGACTGCGTGTGTGTATCTGTATGTGTAATCGAAAAGCTTACTATGATTTTGTGTGATTAATTAATGTAAATACAAATATATAAAAATGGAATAAATTAAATTTAATTTTTGTTATAATATTTATTATAGCGGTTCGGGTGGATCATCAGTCATACATCATCCCATTGGTCTACCGCCAAATTCAACAGTGGCAGGTAAATATTTTTTTTTGTTGTTGTCTACTTGACGAATATATTTGAAAATAGGATCAAATTAATAATTGATTTTTTTTTTATGTTTATTTTTGAAATGGTGGAAAAATAAATATAGGTAGCCATCATCAGCACCAGCATCAAACAAATGCGGATATATCATTAAAACAACGTGCTGTTGCAAAATTAAAATTATTTAATTTTCATTTAAATTGGGATTTACATATGACACAATGTAAACCTTGTGGGTGAGTCTTTTTTTTTTTAATTTGATTTTTCGTTTTTTAATGAATTTTATTTTGTTGAGGCAACTTTCCGATATTATAAGGTTTAGTTTAGACTAAGAGCATCCTTCTGGCGAACTTCAAACACTCGTTTTATCTAAAAGAACACGATCCACAAGATCCAATAATTCCCTATCAAAAGTCGATAATTGATGTTTGGCAAACACCTGTCATTTGAATATTAAGTATTTCTATTTAATGCTATAAAAGATTATTTCTTCAATCTTCAACTTTTTATCAAGGTGTTACGCAAAAAATCCCTCCTCGCAGTAAATCCTGCTTCCAGGTCAATTGTTTTCGAGTTTCCGATACCAAAATTCGGGTAATTTTAGGTGATTTGATCGTCAGAAAGACATTAAAATCTAGTATTGACTGAAAGGTCAATTTGGTATCTACAATTTAATAGTTTTGACGAGAAATTGTTTAAGCTTTATGCCTGTTAAAAAACTGTTAGTTAAATTGTTTTAAATGTAATTAGTATAATCCGAAATGAAAACTGAATCAACCCACCAAATGTAATTGCTGAACTTACACCACTTTCAGCCAAGGTACCGTTCAACCATAGAACAATAACTCTCAGTTAATAGAATTTATAAACCTACAAGACGCAAACACGTTTTGTAGGGGTGGAATGCAAGAACGGAATATTTCCAACTGTTTCTGCCGACTCACTCCTTACTTAAAAAATTAGTCTTGGATTTGAAGCAATTTTCAACTCTAAAGGAACGGGGAATGCATGGTTGCTGCGCTAGGTCGAAATATAGCTGAAGGGTTAATGTGAATTTACAACTCTAGAGGAGCGATAATTCAGGGGCAGATAATTTGTTTCGGGTTGATTCATCCACATTGTTTTAGGAATACGAGACTGAAATCCGGTGTTGTTGGTGATATGTATGTAAATCTTGTGTATCAATAATATGCTAAGACTTTAGAAGATGAGTAAGTTTTCAGGAGGACAAGGCAAGATATTTGTTGGTTAAGTCGAAATAATTAAAAACATGGGAAACTTCGAATAATCTCGACGTGTAAAACCTAAGTTAAATTTAAAAGTCTCCAATTTCTTGATTTTCGAAAAATCTGTGAAGCAACCATTTGGGTAAATAAAATATCGAATACGAAAGTTCGATGCACGACAAGAGAATTCCAGCCACGGTGACTGAGAATGGTTAGGTCCTACTTCTGAAAGTAGGACTGACTGAAACTCCTGTTTGATGGTCTTATCTTGAGAAAGTAGAACATGTCCAAGCCATCTTAACCATTCGTATCCTTTACATGGCTTCCATTTTGATGGGATCAAGATTTACTCCAAAAATCTTAGGCTTGATTACCGAAAGTTTTAGGAATGTTTCCTGGTGTTAGTGTCCAAGACTCTCTACGCAACTAAAGGTAATAACTAGTCTTATCAGTGCTTTGTAGATGTCTAGTTTTATTTTGCGCGATATACGAGGAAACTTGGAGAATTTTATGTTTGCTTAAAATGATTAATTCTATATTTTATTTATTCGACATTTTAATTTTAACGGTTCGTTAAGCAACTCAACGTAAGAGATTTGCGGAAAAATTTAAGAATTTCGAAAACCAATCAATGTAAACGTTATTAACCTCTACAAAGCTATGCACAACTTTTTGAATTGTTTTTAATAATACATAATACAAAATACTCGTCCAAGCAACGCAACACTTTCCATAATAATTACTGATAACCTGCAAAGCCAGAATCGGCGATTTAAATGTCATCGAGATAACATAGTGTTCTGTCTAATCCACAAAGAATTAGATCAATAACCGATTGAAAAATAGAAGGAGCTTTTGACCCCGATTGGTAATCTAGTAAGTATATAGGTATAATCCTCTAAAAGTGTGAATTGTTAAACACGGCCTGGGCGTTTCGGTAACAACAAGCTGCTGATAAGTTCTAATTAGAACAATTACGCAGAAACATTTGGCATTAGTCAGATTTGCAAATAGATCGTATAATGTTCTGTCTGTATATATTTGTTTATTGTTACTTTACAATCGATGCAAAGATGTTTGCTTCGGTTGGATTTAGGTGCAACTACTGCTGATGAACCCCAACAACTAAAACACTGAACCGCTTGTGGTTTCATAAGGATTTCCGCGTACAATTTCCTAATAGGTTCTGTAGAGTTAGATAACTTGTTTGGGTATATTTCCGTTACTTTAGGTATACGATTTTCTACATTAAGAACAAACTTTTGACTTACTTGATTAATATAAAATAAATTTCACCAATTTGTAAACAATTTATCATAAAGGTAAACCATCTTTGCCAATCTCAATCCAACTCCAAAAATTGTTCTTCATCATCACTTGGATTATTACCTTTTCCATAAATTTGCTCGACTACATTTATTGTTGATCCTGTGTTTTAAATGACGTTTGAAATACTTATCTAAATGTATTACCGACGAATATGCGCCTGATTCCACTTCTATTGTAACCGATTTTGCCTTCTATTGATATTTCAATGACAGCGGAAGTACTAACACTTAAGCCTGTATTTAGATCAGGTTCCATTTATTTAAGACTGAACACCGAGAACTGATTTAGTGACCCTGTCGGCGACCGACTTAGTGAACTTCTGGGCCTTTAGTTTGCCATTGTGAACTTGATCTGTACTTGTAATTATCAGTATGACTTGATGTTGGATTTAATTTTGCATCCGATGACGAAATATTATATTTTTGTATTTTATTTGAGTAGAGATGTACATCAAAATGTGATTCTCGTTTTTCTCTTTCCGCCTTGTTAAATGTCAAAGTTTTCTTTTTAACAAATGCGACCTTAACTAATTATCAAAGACACCGAAAACAAAGCGATCTCTCAAGGCGTCTTTCAAGGCGTTGTTTGGGCCAAAGCTTTCAGTTAAACACTATATTCGGCAATTGTCTTTCCTCTATCTGATCCTCTTTGTGAAACCGGTAACGTTCTGGAATCTCATTGATATCCGACTTAATATATTTTTTCAAAACCTGAACTGACTTCTCATAAGACTTTTAACTCAGTTCATCTGGAAGCATTAGTTTTTTGGTATTGTTGGCTTCGTTCGTTCGTTCATTCGTTTTGATGATTTTTTTGAACCAATCAATGAAACATCAAAGGAAAATAACATCATTTTCGAGAAATGTGATTGATGAGAAAAATCGGAACGAATGAGCGAACGAGCAGAGGGTTGCTGTGAATTTGATAAAGTTAATATTAACACAAAGCATTTAATAATAGATTACCACTTTTTAATATACTACCACCATAAATTCAACAACCCTCTAGATCTATAACATACCCCCCAATCTGTTTGTAAAAATTAACCTATTTTCAAAAAGACTATGTACTTTCACACAATAGCACAAGCGGTAAATAGGACAAGCAATAAATAGAACAAAGCCGAAAATCCGTCTATATTTTCCGGAAAATTTTTCAATGCTGGTGGAAAATTCGTACAGATTCCAGTTCAGGACAATTATGAGGGTCTGTATACTATATACCAAGTTTCAATATGATCGTGTTTTTCTAGAAGAAACTTGTATCTAACGTTTACGGTTTCCGCTACAGCGGCAGCCAAAGTCAGAAAATATTTAGAATTCCCCGAAAAAAAATTTGACTTTGAAAATTCTCTATAAAATTATAGCACTCCTAAAAATGAAATTTTAAATTCAAATTTTAGTATTTAATAGCTACGAATATCTACTATCATCCGCCATTAACCGCTTCTAAATATTCTGTCTAGTTTAGGAGCTATGCCGATTCTACCGAACCTTTTCTATTTTTAAACTTTGGTTAGTTTTTGGGCCGTAGTATCTTAGCATAGTTTGAATTAGCGAACTGAAATAAAAACTGCTTAAACAGTAAAGATTTATACCAATATAATCTGAAGCGTTTTAAGCGTTTTGGAGAAAAACTGTTAAAAAATATGTTGCTTCGGATTTAAACGGTTAAATTTTTTGTGCTAGTAATAATTTTACCCTGTTAAAGTTAGCTGAAAGTGAAAAATCGATAATGCAGATTATGTTATTGACATTCCAGCCGAAAATAAATCAACCTCTAGTGTGTTATGTCTGGAGGTGGATTGCATTGATGTGATTTGTCAATAGCTATCGCAGGAAAAAAATTCAGTTCAAGTTTCCCGTGGGAAATCTCGGAAAATGAGATTTTCCAAAAATTATTAGAAAATTTTTATAAAATCAGCCTCTAGAGTGTTATGTCTGGAGATGGATTGCATTGATGTGATTTGTCAATAGCTATCGCAGAAAAAAAATTCAGTTCAAGTTTCCCGTGGGAAATCTCGGAAAATTCGATTTTCCAAAAATTATTAGAAAATTTTTATAAAATCAGCCTCTAGAGTGTTATGTCTGGAGATGGATTGCATTGATGTGATTTGTCAATAGCTATCGCAGGAAAAAAATTCAGTTCAAGTTTCCCGTGGGAAATCTCGGAAAATTCGATTTTCCAAAAATTATTAGAAAATTTTTATAAAATCAGCCTCTAGAATGTTATGTTTGGAGATGGATTGCATTGATGTGGTTTGTCAATAGCTATCGCAGGAAAAAAATTCAGTTCAAGTTTCCTGTGGGAAATCTCGGGATTTAAAATTTTGGTGCAAATAATGCAATCCATCTCCAGACATAACACTCTAGAGACTGATTTTATACAAGTTTTCTAATCATTTTTAGAAAACCGAATTTTCCGAGATTTCCCACGGGAAACTTGAACTGAATTTTTTCCTGCGATAGCTATTGACAAGTCACATCAATACAATCCATCTCCAGATATAACACTTTAGAGGCTGATTTTATTCATCCATTTCTTACTTTCGGCTGGAATATTTTTTGCGTTTTCCTAGATTTCCCATGGAAAACACACAGAATTTTTTCATTCGATAGCTATTGACAAATCATATAAAAATGATTCAACTTCAGATATACACTCTAGAGGCTGATTTTATTCCAATTTTGTGGATTCTACGGATTTTCCGATATTTTCTACGAATAGGGTAAGAAAAGTTTTACATGTAAAACTATTTATAATTTTTTTTATTTAAATCCATGTGTCCTATTTATTTTCGGCTGATAACTACTAAATTTTTTAATTTTCGGCTGGAATGTAATATCTGCGAATCTGAATTTCGGCTGACAGCTTTCGGCTAACTTTTACTGTATAATAATTTTGCATTTACCACATTTGCTTAAACCTAATTCTGCTTTCATTTATTTTATTTTCGTCGAGATTCTTTATTCACCCATTCACTATTCACTCATTATTCACACATTATACACTCTTTGTTCAGTGATAATTCACTTTTTTCACTGATATATTCACCAACAATTCTCTCACTCAATTAATATTATTGAATGATAAATTCCACCATTATTTACTTATTATTCTCTTTTTCCCACTGATGACTGTTAAATGATGAATTCACTCAATATTCACTCATTATTCACTGATTTATTCACTGATTTATTCACTGATTTATTCACTCAGTATTCTCTTGTAGCGTATCACTCATTTAAACAATCATACATTCATAGATTTGTTTATACATTTCACCACTACAAACACATCAATCACATATATTTTTCCATGCGAAATGAATAATTTCCAAAATATATTAAACAAATATATTTTCCAAACGACAAATACAATTTCATTTGAAATTCGTATTCTCTATCTACGCGCCTTCTCAAAACAGAAGCCAAAACCAAACGTCGATAACAAAGTTTCTGTTTGACATCTACTATTGCATACTGTTTTACGTAGTATACTCTCATTACTCACTGATTATTCTTCAATATTCGATCAATATTTACTCATATTTATCTCACGTTTACTCATTATTCAAACATTATTTACTCATTATTCAGTGATAATTCAGTTTTTTTTTACTGATAAATTCATTCAAAAATTCTCTCATTATTCAGAATTGTTCAGAATCAATATCCACTTATATTTCACACATAATGCACCCATTATCCACTGATTTTATCCTTTGAAGTCACTCTTTATTCATTCATCCTCATTGATAAATTCAATCGTTATTCATTTGTTATTCTATTGTACATTATTCGCTATCGATGTTTGTTTTTAATCACCGATTTTCCAATTTATTTACTGATGATGTCATGCATTATTCAATGATTATTCATTCAATATTCTCTCGTTATTTACTGATTTTTGCCTCAATATTCACTAACAATTCACTAATTTGTTTTTCACTGTTTAGTTGCTTTCTCTCATTATTAACTGATTATTCATTATTTATTTATGATTCATTAATCATTCATGATTTATTACTCATGGTTTATTGGTTATATTAATCTCTTATTATTCACCTATTCTTTATTTATTATTAAGTCGGTAATCACATATTATTTACTGATTATTCACTTAATATTAACCCATAATTCATTGAATATTATATACTGATTCTTCTCTCATTATTCAATCATGATTATCTTAATTATGCACTCTTAAATCGCCATTTAAATACTTATTTACTTAGCATTCCTCATTATTCACTGACATTATTCAGGTCCTTAATCAATCATAGTTCCCGTTATTAACACAATATTCAATTACTATTCTCTCAATATTCATTGATTCTTCACTCTATATTCACTGAAGAATAATGTATTCACTGAATATTCATGCATTATTTTTGATTATTCACTGATGAATGATGAACTTACTCATTATTCACAAAGCATTCCACTTTATTCAATCAAGTCCCCCGAATAATGAATTAAGAATGATAAGTAAAGAGAGTTGAGTGAATAATGGCTGATTAATAGATTATGGATGATGAATTAAATCAGTGAATAATGAGTGAATAATGAGTGAATAATTAGAGAATTATGAGTGAATCTGTGGCTATTCAGTGATTCAGCGAATATTGAATGAATAATAACTGAATCAAAAATGATAATTATTCGTAATTCATAAATGTTTCACTTATTATTCAACGTTTATTGTTTTATTCACTCTTTTTTTAATTTAACGGTACTTTTCCAATGGTTTTAATGTTTGAAGGAAAATCTAGCGCACGTCTTTCACAATACAATTGACAATCGTGACAAATTTTGTCGTGCTCTATTCACTGGTCCACCGAGAGCGACAAAGGCGTTCTTGCGCGGAACATTGAACATTATTTAATTTTGTTAGTACTCTTCACTTTTTATCACAATTGTTCAGTAACTATATATAGTTGATCACAATTATTTTTATACAACATGGATAAATCTCGACTAGGCGAATTAAACGATACTTCAATGTCCGATCTATCACGTGTGAAAAAAGAGTGCGCGAAATGGGCCAAAATCACTAAAATTGGACAGGATACAATTTTATTCATTTCATAGGTATCTACACAGACGTTATTAAGTTTATTGTGAAGCGAAATTTTGAAAAGCAAAAACAGAGACCTTAGAATTTATTCAAATAAAGTTTTAATTAATAAAGTTTATGTAAAATTTATATCCCCACATAATTAAATTATTTCCAAAAAAATCGAAAATAAATCTTTAAACGCGCTGTTTTTGTTAAATAACACAGTATTATTAGCTCTACGTATCTTAACAAATGATAAAATTCGAATCTCACGAATACACTTTATTTTAGAGTTATGTTGATTTCTTGCAACCAATGAAAATTATTGTTGAATGTTAGGTGGTCAGCCCAAAGAACGATTTTACACACAAGGTAAGGTATTTGGTAAGCAAATCTCTTAATCACTGAGCAAAAGTTTGATCAGCTTTCAGATTTTTACTGAATGAATAAATACGGCGCACAGTTGAAAATTTTAGTAACATGCGATGCTATTAGCTGCAAATACTTGTTGGCAAATTTATGCTGTTTTCAATTATGTATTTAGGTGGGAAGGTTCGAGCGTTGCTACTGCTGTTACTTCCTCCAATTCAGGAATGGAAGCTCCCGAATGGAGCCCAATCACGTCACAATTTGAAACTAGTAATGTTGTTGAGAATGAAAACTCCACGCCAAAGTCGAATAAGCCGAACTTAATAAAACGTAAAAGGGATGGGCAAACGTAAATGGCCTATAATAAGGGATTGACTCACGTGAAAGAGAGGCCAACCAACAAAAGTACGACGGATGCGGCCGCCTTGTACTTCCTGCCAAAATAAATGCTCTGACAAAATAATAACTATACGTAGAAAGAGATTTTTTTAAAAATCAGTTTGAGAGCTTAGGTGAAGAAAAAGTAAAAATGCGAACAAAGCATACTGCAAATCGACAGGTACTTATCGAATAAAATCAAATCAAAAAAGCTAAAAGAAATCGAGAAACTGGAAGCTCAACAAAGTGACGGTAAAATCGTCAGTGCGGTGTTTGACTTTTAAAAAATTTTAACTGTCTTACAATCTCGGGCTTCAGTTTTTTACAATGCCATAAGCGAAAATACTTCGTTTTTAACTTTACTATAAACTCTATGAATAGTAATACTAGATTCTGTTTTGTTTGGCACGAGACCCTACGTAAACGTGGGTAATGGAAGTCGCCAGTTGCCTTAAGCCATTTATCGAATTACATCCCTCCTAATCAGTGATGTAAATGGTAATATTCTCGGTGGTAATATAATCGCTATAATCGGTAATTTTATGTAATATTACCCAAAGTGGTGTTACCGTGGTTAAATCGGTAACATAAATTAAATATTTTTTTTCCAAAAAACTCAACTAGTGTAATTGCAAAACAGTTGTGACACCACTGCATTATACTTTCTTATGTATTATTAACCTATTACACCAAATTTTTGCTGTAAAATATAATAATCTAAACCTTTTTCCTGTTTTATTGAATATTCATTTGGCAAATACGTACTAGAGCTGGAACCTGACCTTGAATATGATCCATCGCTCTGCCTGAAAAAAAACAGAAATCACTATTTTAATTAGAAAAGTGGCTGCAACGTCCTAGTTGATGAAAAGCTCTAGTATGCTGGAATTTCGTTGACAACATGAGACTAAAGTAGCATCAGATAGTCGATGAGCTATTACTCGAGCAATTTTCGTTTCTGGTGCTCCATTAGGCTCAACCATAAAGTCGGCTTGTATTGATTTGTTCAAGCAATTGCGACCGTTCTATAAATTTCTTTCGAGATACCAACTTTCCAATCAATTGTTGGGCCTTGAGTACTATCGCGTCGAAGGGTCAGTCTTACCAAAAATTGCCGGCGCCTCTGACGTTGCAGACCGATGCTTAGTCGAACATACGCAGGGACTCCATAACAAATTATGTCATCAATACAATACACCCAAAAGTTGAAGCGGTGGTTAAAGACGTCGAGATTTATAAATTTATTGTACTTATTACTGACAATGGAACGAACAATAAAGCGTCCCGAAAAATGGTTAACAAAAGCTATCCCTATATTACCGAGTATGGGTGCATCTGCCATGGACTTAACTTGCTTATTCTCGATATCTTCAAGATTCAGTCTATCAACAGTTTGAAATTTTCAGTCAGTCGTACGGATGGTTTCGGAAGTAAAAAAATTCGCTACATTCATGCTACATCAGGTATGCCCTCAACGCGCTGGCTATCGAAGATGAAGTGAAGTCTATTATGAAGGCCCCTGATTGCTAAATCGCCATATTTTTTTTGAGAGTTTGCTGTTTTGTCTAAAGTGGTGTATTGTTTTTAATATAAAACAAACTTTTGAACAAAATAAATGCAACAATTACGAAGAACTTATAAGTATTTGTATTTTTTTTTTTTGTATTTTGCCGCAAATTCGCTTGAACCAGCTATTCGAGGAAAGAATCTTTTGGAATCACAGAAACTTGAAGCGACTAAATTTATTTTTAATGTCACAGAACTTCACACAAAATATAAGGACATAAAATAGAAGAGTAACAAAATAAATGAGTCTTTGGCGCATTACAATGTTCGAAGTGAACTTTTTTCACGACCGTTTGTGGTTGCAAGTGAGAAGCTCTCTGATAAAAATTGGTCGGCGGGAGTGTATTCTATTTCACCTTTAATTTCTTGGCGGTTGCTATTTTGAGCATGCCTGCATCGAGAGCTGCGATGGAAAGAACATTCAGTACATATGGTTGTATACACATAGCTTAACACGTAATCCATTGACTGTTGATCGTCCAGAAAAACAAACGTACATTTTGCACAACTTAAACCTGTCGAGCTCGAACGTAGGAAGTGTGGATAACGAAGATGAAGTTATTCCTGCTGAATGAAATACAAATTATTATTAATGTATGAAGCTGCATAATCATATTCGCTTGAAGAAGAGGATGACTTGGAGGAAAGTAAGAATAATTCGGTTATGGATGATGTTGAGGCTGATTATGACAAATGCGTCGGCGAGGATGAACGATTGATTAAAGAGTTTAATTGATCATAAACTGATATTTATGTAAAATGTATTATTTACTGTAGGCGTTGAAGACGACCTTGCCTTCCTTCGACGTCTACCGATGAACCCCACATCAATAAGTCAAGGATTTGGTGCTAAAAAGTTGTCGATTGACAATTAGAGATCTTGTTGATATCACGAAAGTTTTGGGCAGAAAACTCTTGGTTTTTGCATTCTGATAATGTGCCGGCTCACACTACATTGGTTGTACGTGACTATTTGGCCAAAATTCGACCCATACTGTTTCGCAACTACCCTTCGCCTGATTTAGCTCCGCTTGAATTTTGGCTATTCCTGAAACTGAAGAAGGTTTTGTAGGCCATTCCGGAAATAGACTTTAACAACTGTTTCGAAGACTGGAAAAAACGTTGGCATAAGTGTATTCTATCCAGAGATTGAACCCGAAATTTTTTTCATTCCGGTTTAGGGTTACGTTCCCAAATTTAGTTTTTCGTTCCGCTTCTGTTCTGGTTTTTCCCATTTTTTCTGGTTTGGTTTCGGATCGAGTTCAAACTCGGTTTAAAACCGGTTCAACAAAAAAAGTACACCATAAAAAATGATTGTTTTTCTAGTTTTAATTTATGTAAAAAATATTAATTAAAAATAACAGAGAAAGAATTTATTGAAAATATGCATGACGTAACAGTTTTCAAATCGTACTTGCTAAATTTATCAACAAGAAAATTATCGGAAACACGCCTTTCAAAGAATTTTTAAGTGCTAAACCCTCTGAAAACTGTATTTCGTTCTTCGCATTATTTTCGCTTATCCATAACTGCTATTTTAATTTAAACAGTTCGGAAAAGGTTTTAATTGGCTAAAAACTTGAATTTTAATTTTTCTGTCAGAAAAGCTTTTGTTTCAGAAAAAATTGAAAATTAAATTAGTGTTATGCATAGGACAAAGTTCGAGAAAGTTTTATATAAAATAAAGCAACTGATTGGAAATTATTCCGAAAAAACGAATTGGAGATTTTTTTTGTTTTTAATGAGTTTACCGCTTAAAATGATCGTTTTTTTAAGTTATAGAAAATTTTCGTGCAAAAATACTTGAACCGAACCGAAAAAGAACGAAATAAACCGAATGGAAATATTGTTCCGGTTACGCTAACGGTTCATCATTTTTTATTTATTTCAGTTCGGTTCTGGTTTTCGGTTCATAAAAAATTTAGTTGGTTTTTCGGTTTTCGGTTTACGGTTCAGTTCCGGTTTCACTCTCTGATTCTATCCGAAGGAGATTACTTTGAAGAGGATGAAATATATTTGAAAGAATAATAAGCCGTTTGTGTTTTTTTTTTAAAATCTTACTACTTTTGTCCAGACGTCAAAATATTGCTAAGTATCCTTTGGTACAAATTGGAATTAAAATATTGAATAAAATGTGTGTTACCTATTTTACTCATGTTACCGGTAATATTACCGGTAACATTACCAAATTAAAAAATATCGAAAATTTTACAACAGTACTCCTAATAAAATTATGATTTCGTCGTTTAGTATCCAGAAATATATACTCTTTCCAGTTGATTATAACACATATTATTTAGTTTATCATAGTATAAACCATTCAAGACTATTGCAACATTTTTCAACTTAGTTTTCACTATAAATAATATTTTAATTGTAATGGGGATATTTAAAGCTTAAAGAGTTGATAAAACCCTATATTTTGTAATTGAAACCGTTGAAAATAACTTTGAAGCAAAACAGTTACAATGGACTTAATAGTGAAAAAATTCAAACTCCTTTGTGTTAGACGATTTGTATTTTTAAATTATTTATAATTTTTAAAAAATTTTGAATTCTTTAATTATTTAAATTTTTAACTTCGTTAAATCCTTTAAATATGTAATTTTATTTTTGAAATCTTTAAAATTATTTGATTTCCATAAATAATTTTTAAATATTTTATATTCTTAAAATTTTTAAGATTCTTTAGATTTTTTCATTTCTATAAATTCTATAAATCTTTAAATTCTTTTAATTTTTAAAATCATCTCCATCTCTAAATTTGTTAAATTGTTTGAATTTTGAAAACCCTCTAAATTTTTTAATTTACAATTTTAAACTTTTTAAATACTTATTAAATTGTTTAGATTCTCTATCATATACCCCATTTTGATTTTTTTGCTGCAGCTTTTATCACTTTTATAATTTAACATAAAAATTTTAACATAACATAATAAAATGCAAAATCTAATTTTTTATTTTATTAAAAAATAATTTGTAATTTTAAATTTTTTACACATTTAATTTACAATTTTATAAAAACGAAACTAATTTATATGTATATGCTTTCAATTTAGTGATAATTGTATTTAACTAATTATTTTAAAACCGGTCTCGGATTGATCATCCTTCATCAGTTTTTGTCTTCTAATCTTCAATTACTTTTAATTTGTTGAGATCTTTATATCGTTTAAATTTATTAAATTGTTTCATTTTTTTAAATTCTTTAGTTTTCTAAATTTTTAAATTCTTTATCTGAAAATTCTTAAGTTTGTTTAAATTCCTTAAATTTTTATATTTTTTAAATTCTTTAAATTTTATACAATCGTATATTTTTTTAAATTCTTTGAAAAAATAAAAAACTCGAAAAAATTTAAAAGGTAAGAATTTAATCAATTTACAGAATTTAAAAGTTTAAAGAAAGTTTAAAGATAACAATTTATCTACATAATTCCTTAAATTCAGGTTTTTTTAACGTTTTAAGTCCTTTAAAATCTCTAAAGTTTTTAAATTTTAAATATTTTTAAGATTTTGTAAAGGCTTTAAATTTTTTAGATTGTTTCTTTCTTTAAATTCTAACTTTTTTTTTCATTTTATTTAATCCTTGCGATTTCTTTAAAGTTTTTAAATTGAATATTTAATTTCCTCAAATTGTTTAATTCATTACATTTTTTTAAGTTTTGCCAATTCTTTGAATTCTAAATGAATGTCAAAAATTTAAAGAATTCAAATAATTCACCGAAGTGAAGTTCTTAGCAAATAACAAAAAATGTAATAGTGTGAGTAATCCAAATAGTATAAATTTAGGCGATTTCTGTGTCATCGAACAAACTATTGAAGTGACTAAATTTATTCACCAAAATTCAAAAGTCCCAAGGTGAAATGATTTTCCTCGACTGTTCGTAGTATGCACTTGATGTAAAAATTATCAAGTGGTCGGTCCCTGGGGTCGGCCATATAAATAACAAGCAATATTTGCATCAAATGTTGTACGATATTCCGACGACGAAGTTTGTTCAACAAAAATCAAAAGTCCCAAGGTCAAATGATTTTTCTCGAATGTTCATAGTATGCACTTGATGTAAAAATAATCAAATGGTCAGTCCTTGGGGTCGGCCATATAAATAACAAGCAATATTTCCATGAAATGTTGTACGATATTCCGACGACGAA
Organism: Tipula vernalis; assembly: GCA_958295665.1. Taxonomy (NCBI): domain Eukaryota; kingdom Metazoa; phylum Arthropoda; class Insecta; order Diptera; family Tipulidae; genus Tipula; species Tipula vernalis. Next base: position 77,337,202 of record OY282559.1, on the reverse strand, counting down.
ATTTGATAACAAAAATCAAAAGTCCCAAGGTCAAATGATTTTTCTCGAATGTTCGAAGTATGCACTTGATGTAAAAATTATCAAATGGTCGGTCCCTGGGGTCGGTCATATAAATGACAAGCAATATTTGCATCACATGATGTACGATATTCCGACGACGAAATTTGTTCAACAAAAATCAAAACTCCCAAGGTCAAATGATTTTTCTCGAATGTTTAAAGTATGCACTTGATGCAAAAATTATCAAATGTTTGGTCCCTGGGGTCGGCCATATAAATAACAAGCAATATTTGCATCACATGATGTACGATATTCCGACGACGAAATTTGTTCAACAAAAATCAAAAGTCCTAAGGTCAAATGATTTTTTTCGAATGTTCGTAGTATGCACTTGATATAAAAATTATCAAGTGTTCTGTCCCTGGGGTCGGCTATATAAATAACAAGCAATATTTACATCAAATGTTGTACGATATTCCGACGACGAAATTTGATAACAAAAATCAAAAGTCCCAAGGTCAAATGATTTTTCTCGAATGTTCGAAGTATGCACCTGATGTAAAAATTATCAAATGGTCGGTCCCTGGGGTCGGCCATATAAATAACAAGCAATATTTGCATCAAATGTTGTACGACATTCCGACGACCGACCATTTGATAATTTTTACAGCAGGTGCATACTATGAACATTTGAGAAAAATTATTTGACCTTGGGACTTTTGATTTTTGTTGAACAAATTTCGTCGTCGGAATATCGTACAACATTTGATGCAAATATTGCTTGTTATTTATATGACCGACCCCAGGGACCGACCATTTGATAATTTTTACATCAAGTGCATACTTCGAACATTCGAGAAAAATCATTTGACCTTGGGACTTTTGATTTTTGTTGAACAAATTTCGTCGTCGGAATATCGTACATCATGTGATGCAAATATTGCTTGTTATTTATATGGCCGACCCCAGGGACCGACCATTTGATAATTTTTATATCAAGTGCATACTTCGAACATTCGAAAAAAATCATTTGACCTTGGGACTTTTGATTTTTGTTGAACAAACTTCGTCGTCGGAATGTCGTACATCATGTGATGCAAATATTGCTTGTTATTTATATGGCCGACCCCAGGGACCGACACCAGGGACCGACCCCAGGGACCGACCATTTGATAATTTTTATATCAAGAACATACTTCGAACATTCGAAAAAAAAATCATTTGACCTTGGGACTTTTGATTTTTGTTGAACAAACTTCGTCGTCGGAATGTCGTACAACATTTCATGCAAATATTGCTTGGTATTTATATGGCCGACCCCAGGAACCGACCATTTGATAATTTTTACATCAAGTGCATACTACGAACATTCGAGAAAAATCATTTGACCTTGGGACTTTTGATTTTTGTTGAACAAATTTCGTCGTCGGAATATCGTACATCATGTGATGCAAATATTGCTTGTTATTTATATGGCCGACCCCAGCGACCGACACCAGGGACCGACCCCAGGGACCGACCATTTGATAATTTTTATATCAAGAACATACTTCGAACATTCGAAAAAAAAATCATTTGACCTTGGGACTTTTGATTTTTGTTGAACAAACTTCGTCGTCGGAATGTCGTACAACATTTCATGCAAATATTGCTTGGTATTTATATGGCCGACCCCAGGAACCGACCATTTGATAATTTTTACATCAAGTGCATACTTCAAACATTCGAGAAAAATCTTTTGACCTTGGGACTTTTGATTTTTGTTGAACAAATTTCGTCGTCGGAATATCGTACATCATGTGATGCAAATATTGCTTGTTATTTATATGGCCGACCCCAGGGACCGACCATTTGATAATTTTTATATCAAGTGCATACTTCGAACATTCGAAAAAAAATCATTTGACCTTGAGACTTTTGATTTTTGTTGAACAAACTTCGTCGTCGGAATGTCGTACAACATTTCATGCAAATATTGCTTGGTATTTATATGGCCGACCCCAGGAACCGACCATTTGATAATTTTTACATCAAGTGCATACTTCGAACATTCGAGAAAAATCATTTGACCTTGGGACTTTTGATTTTTGTTGAACAAATTTCGTCGTCGGAATATCGTACAACATTTGATGTAAATATTGCTTGTTATTTATATAGCCGACCCCAGCGACAGAACACTTGATAATTTTTACATCAAGTGCATACTACGAACATTCGAAAAAAATCATTTGACCTTGGGACTTTTGATTTTTGTTGAACAAATTTCGTCGTCGGAATATCGTACATCATGTGATGCAAATATTGCTTGTTATTTATATGGCCGACCCCAGGGACCGACACCAGGGACCGACCCCAGGGACCGACCATTTGATAATTTTTATATCAAGAACATACTTCGAACATTCGAAAAAAAAATCATTTGACCTTGGGACTTTTGATTTTTGTTGAACAAACTTCGTCGTCGGAATGTCGTACAACATTTCATGCAAATATTGGTTGGTATTTATATGGCCGACCCCAGGAACCGACCATTTGATAATTTTTACATCAAGTGCATACTTCAAACATTCGAGAAAAATCATTTGACCTTGGGACTTTTGATTTTTGTTGAACAAATTTCGTTGTCGGAATATCGTACATCATGTGATGCAAATATTGCTTGTTATTTATATGGCCGACCCCAGGGACCGACACCAGGGACCGACCCCAGGGACCGACCATTTGATAATTTTTATATCAAGAACATACTTCGAACATTCGAAAAAAAAATCATTTGACCTTGGGACTTTTGATTTTTGTTGAACAAACTTCGTCGTCGGAATGTCGTACAACATTTCATGCAAATATTGCTTGGTATTTATATGGCCGACCCCAGGAACCGACCATTTGTTAATTTTTACATCAAGTGCATACTTGAAACATTCGAGAAAAATCATTTGACCTTGGGACTTTTGATTTTTGTTGAACAAATTTCGTCGTCGGAATGTCGTACAACATTTCATGCAAATATTGCTTGGTATTTATATAGCCGACCCCAGGAACCGACCATTTGATAATTTTTACATTAAGTGCATACTTCGAACATTCGAGAAAAATCATTTGACCTTGGGACTTTTGATTTTTGTTGAACAAATTTCGTCGTCGGAATATCGTACAACATTTGATGTAAATATTGCTTGTTATTTATATAGCCGACCCCAGGGACAGAACACTTGATAATTTTTACATCAAGTGCATACTACGAACAGTCGAAAAAAATCATTTGACCTTGGGACTTTTGATTTTTGTTGAACAAATTTCGTCGTCGGAATATCGTACATCATGTGATGCAAATATTGCTTGTTATTTATATGGCCGACCCCAGGGACCAACCATCTGATAATTTTTACATCAAGTGCATACTTCGAACATTCGAGAAAAATCATTTGACCTTGGGACTTTTGATTTTTGTTGAACAAATTTCGTCGTCGGAATATCGTACAACATTTGATTCAAATATTGCTTGTTATTTATATGACCGACCCCAGGGACCGACCATTTGATAATTTTTATATCAAGTGCATACTTCGAACATTCGAGAAAAATCATTTGACCTTGGGACTTTTAATTTTTGTTGAACAAACTTCGTCGTCGGAATATCGTACAACATTTGATGTAAATATTGCTTGTTATTTATATAGCCGACCCCAGGGACAGAACACTTGATAATTTTTACATCAAGTGCATACTACGAACATTCGAAAAAAATCATTTGACCTTGGGACTTTTGATTTTTGTTGAACAAATTTCGTCGTCGGAATATCGTACATCATGTGATGCAAATATTGCTTGTTATTTATATGGCCGACCCCAGGGACCGACACCAGGGACCGACCCCAGGGACCGACCATTTGATAATTTTTATATCAAGAACATACTTCGAACATTCGAAAAAAAAATCATTTGACCTTGGGACTTTTGATTTTTGTTGAACAAACTTCGTCGTCGGAATGTCGTACAACATTTCATGCAAATATTGGTTGGTATTTATATGGCCGACCCCAGGAACCGACCATTTGATAATTTTTACATCAAGTGCATACTTCAAACATTCGAGAAAAATCATTTGACCTTGGGACTTTTGATTTTTGTTGAACAAATTTCGTCGTCGGAATATCGTACATCATGTGATGCAAATATTGCTTGTTATTTATATGGCCGACATCAGGGACCGACCATTTGATAATTTTTATATCAAGTGCATACTTCGAACATTCGAAAAAAAATCATTTGACCTTGAGACTTTTGATTTTTGTTGAACAAACTTCGTCGTCGGAATGTCGTACAACATTTCATGCAAATATTGCTTGGTATTTATATGGCCGACCCCAGGGACCGACCATTTGATAATTTTTATATCAAGTGCATACTTCGAACATTCGAGAAAAATCATTTGACCTTGGGACTTTTGATTTTTGTTGAACAAACTTCGTCGTCGGAATATCGTACAACATTTGATGTAAATATTGCTTGTTATTTATATAGCCGACCCCAGGGACAGAACACTTGATAATTTTTACATCAAGTGCATACTACGAACATTCGAAAAAAATCATTTGACCTTGGGACTTTTGATTTTTGTTGAACAAATTTCGTCGTCAGAATATCGTACATCATGTGATGCAAATATTGCTTGTTATTTATACGGCCGACCCCAGGGACCGACACCAGGGACCGACCCCAGGGACCGACCATTTGATAATTTTTATATCAAGAACATACTTCGAACATTCGAAAAAAAAATCATTTGACCTTGGGACTTTTGATTTTTGTTGAACAAACTTCGTCGTCGGAATGTCGTACAACATTTCATGCAAATATTGCTTGGTATTTATATGGCCGACCCCAGGAACCGACCATTTGATAATTTTTACATCAAGTGCATACTTCAAACATTCGAGAAAAATCATTTGACCTTAGGACTTTTGATTTTTGTTGAACAAATTTCGTCGTCGGAATATCGTACATCATGTGATGCAAATATTGCTTGTTATTTATATGGCCGACCCCAGGGACCGACACCAGGGACCGACCCCAGGGACCGACCATTTGATAATTTTTATATCAAGAACATACTTCGAACATTCGAAAAAAAAATCATTTGACCTTGGGACTTTTGATTTTTGTTGAACAAACTTCGTCGTCGGAATGTCGTACAACATTTCATGCAAATATTGCTTGGTATTTATATGGCCGACCCCAGGAACCGACCATTTGATAATTTTTACATCAAGTGCATACTTCAAACATTCGAGAAAAATCATTTGACCTTGGGACTTTTGATTTTTGTTGAACAAATTTCGTCGTCGGAATATCGTACATCATGTGATGCAAATATTGCTTGTTATTTATATGGCCGACCCCAGGGACCGACCATTTGATAATTTTTATATCAAGTGCATACCTCGAACATTCGAAAAAAAATCATTTGACCTTGAGACTTTTGATTTTTGTTGAACAAACTTCGTCGTCGGAATGTCGTACAACATTTCATGCAAATATTGCTTGGTATTTATATGGCCGACCCCAGGAACCGACCATTTGATAATTTTTACATCAAGTGCATACTTCGAACATTCGAGAAAAATCATTTGACCTTGGGACTTTTGATTTTTGTTGAACAAATTTCGTCGTCGGAATATCGTACAACATTTGATGTAAATATTGCTTGTTATTTATATAGCCGACCCCAGGGACAGAACACTTGATAATTTTTACATCAAGTGCATACTACGAACATTCGAAAAAAATCATTTGACCTTGGGACTTTTGATTTTTGTTGAACAAATTTCGTCGTCGGAATATCGTACATCATGTGATGCAAATATTGCTTGTTATTTATATGGCCGACCCCAGGGACCAACCATTTGATAATTTTTGCATCAAGTGCATACTTCGAACATTCGAGAAAAATCATTTGACCTTGGGAGTTTTGATTTTTGTTGAACAAATTTCGTCGTCGGAATATCGTACAACATTTGATTCAAATATTGCTTGTTATTTATATGACCGACCCCAGGGACCGACCATTTGATAATTTTTACATCAAGTGCATACTTCGAGCATTCGAGAAAAATCATTTGACCTTGGGACTTTTGATTTTTGTTGAACAAACTTCGTCGTCGGAATATCGTACAACATTTGATGCAAATTTTGCTTGGTATTTATATGGCCGACCCCACGGACAAAACACTTGATAATTTTTACATCAAGTGCATACTACGAACATTCGAAAAAAATCATTTGACCTTGGGACTTTTGATTTTTGTTGAACAAATTTCGTCGTCGGAATATCGTACATCATGTGATGCAAATATTGCTTGTTATTTATATGGCCGACCCCAGGGACCAACCATTTGATAATTTTTGCATCAAGTGCATACTTTGAACATTCGAGATCATTTGACCTTGGGACTTTTGATTTTTGTTGAACAAATTTCGTCGTCGGAATATCGTACAACATTTGATGTAAATATTGCTTGTTATTTATATGACCGACCCCAGGGACCGACCATTTGATAATTTTTACATCAAGTGCATACTTCGAACATTCGAGAAAAATCATTTGATCTTGGGACTTTTGATTTTTGTTGAACAAACTTCGTCGTCGGAATGTCGTACAACATTTGATGCAAATATTGCTTGTTATTTATATAGCCGACCCCAGGGACCAACCATTTGATAATTTTTACATCAAGTGCATACTTCGAACATTCGAGAAAAATCATTTGACCTTGTGACTTTTGATTTTTGTTGAACAAATATCGTCGTCGAAATATCGTACATCATGTGATGCAAATATTGCTTGTTATTTATATAGCCGACCCCAGGGACCGACCATTTGATAATTTTTACATCAAGTGCATACTTCGAACATTCGAGAAAAATCATTTGACCTTGTGACTTTTGATTTTTGTTGAACAAATTTCGTCGTCGGAATATCGTAGATCATGTGATGCAAATATTGCTTGTTATTTATATGGCCGACCCCAGGGACCGACCATTTGATAATTTTCATATCAAGTGCATACTTCAAACATTCGAGAAAAATCATTTGACTTTGGGACTTTTGATTTTTGTTGAACAAATTTCGTCGTCGGAATATCGTACAACATTTGATGCAAATATTGCTTGTTATTTATATGGCCGACCCCAGGGACCGACCATTTGATAATTGTTACATCAAGTGCATACCACGAACATTCGTGAAAAATTATTTGACCTTGGGACTTTTGATTTTTGTTGAACAAATTTCGTCGTCGGAATATCGTACAACATTTCATGCAAATACTGCTTGTTATTTATATGGCCGACCCCAGGGACTGACCATTTGATAAATTTTACATCAAGTGCATACTAAGGACAAGTCTTGTTTGGTATCTTTATTAAACAAAAAATCGTCACTGAATTGGATTATAATGTGAGGTTATTTCTTTCTTAATCTACATTCAGGCGTATAATTTGTATTACCACTACATATAAATACGTATACGTATACGAGAAATTTGTTATTTTTTTTGCTATGTTCTTCACAGGCATAATAATTCATTAAATTGTGTCATTTAGTTAAATTTTTTAATTTTTTAAATTTTAAAATTTTTTATGCGAAAATTCTTTGAATTTTTTAAATTAACTGAATTCTTAAAATTATTCAAATTCTTATAATCGGAAAATTCTTAAGAATAGATTTCTTAAATTCTTAAAATTGCATTCAATTTTTTTTTAAATTCAATAAATGTTTAAGTTATCTAAATCTATAAATTCTTTAATTTCCTGAAATTGTTTCATTCCTTTAAATCCTTTTAATTTTTAAGTTTTTTAAACTTTTTGATTCCTTTAACCTTTAAATTCTTTAAAAGTTTTACTTTCTTTTAATGTTGCTCCATTTAATTTAACACTCTTAACATTCTTAAAAATTTTGTAATTGTTTAATATTTTTTATTTTTAATAATTTTTTAAATTCTTTATATTCTAAAAATTTTTAAGATTCTTAAAGTACTTAAAATTTCCACAAGTTCATTAATATATTAAATATTTCTAGATTCTCTAATTCTTTAAAGTCTTAATTATTTTATATTCCTTAGAATTTTTATACCTTTTCGTTTAAATTATTTAAATTCTTTAGATTCTTTAAATTCCTTCTAATGTTTAAAATTATTTAAATTCAATAGTTTTTAAATTTTTTAAATCCTTTCAATTTTAAAAATTTTAAAATTTTAAAAATTGTCTTAAGATTCTTTAATTTTTTTAAAATTCTTGAATTCTTAAAATTTTTTAAGTTCTTTAATTTTTCAAATTCTTTGTATTTTTTTAATTCTTTATATTTTTAAAATGTTTCAAATTGATAAAAAATTTTCTTAACTTAAAAACAAACTTATAAGATATTAATTCTCCCAACGATTTTTATTATTAAAGCAACAATTTTCGAAAAGCATGTCAATAATTCATTATGGATAACGGATTTTTTTTTGTTTTTTCCATATTTTCTAGCAATGTTTATAGTGATGGATTAAACGTTGTTAAATTATACAGGGTGAGGAAAAAGTAAGGAAATCCCTAGAAATCTCACGGATTACGGTAAAAAAAATACCAAGGAATTCAATGGTGACCTTAGTTGTGACCTTGAACTTCATTTTCAAGGTCATTTTGAGGTCAAGGTGATTTTTAAAATGGTAACCCCTATTTTTGAGATCGGGTTCGAATAGAGTGGGAAATTTTACGTCCGAATATGTATTTTCTATGACCTCACAAGGTCCCTCAATGAATATATTTTAATTATAAAGCTTATGATTTCCGATGAAAATTAAAAAAAAAAAAAATTTAAAAATTAAGAATTTATCGACATCCAATATCACAAATAGAGGTTTCCATTTAAAAAATGACCTTGACCTCAAAATGATTCGGAATATAAGGTTCAAGGTCACATCCCAGGTCAACATTGAATTCCTTGTTGAAAATTATCAAAGATTTAACCTTGCTAATTTTTTTTTTGACCGAACTCTACGAGATTTCTAGGGGTTTCCCCCCTGGGTTTCGCCCAGTATAAAAACTTATAGTGAAGTTTATAACTACGAAAACTCTTGCTAATACTACCGTTTGAGCGGTGACACCTCTCAAGTAAACCGAATATTGTACCAAGATTAAGCTCAGTAAATCCAAGAATTAATTTTTGTTACTATATATGTATAAACCACAGACTTTGCAACATATTCATTTATTTATAAATTTATTTTGAATGCCTACCTTATATCAAAATAAGACGTAAACTGCGTCGGAAACGCCTCGATGAATGGCAATTGTGCATGCGCATTATTTAGTTGCGACTTTATATCGCCTAAGGTAGTAATTTTATGAAATAAACTTTTGGGGTATGGCTTACATTAGAATAAGACGTAAGGTAAAATCGCTTACGACTCGATCCAAAGCTTGCATCGAAATTCGTCGCAAAATTTTCAACTGTGTCGGAAGTTGTACCTTATTTATGTGGAATTTTGAAGTTCAATGTGTTAATGATTGACCAGATCACAGAGGAATAAACTACTAGCTCCAAAAACAATTTTCTAACCATCACAGTTTCATTTTTTTCAACCAATGAAAAGCTACTTAAATTCTGTTAACATTTATACCGAAATATCCAAAAGATTGAACTAAAACAAATATTTTGTTTTCTAGACTAGCTATCCAATTAAATTTCAATAATCAAATCCCCTAAAGCCCTGTCCCTGACGGACCCATTTCTTTTATACGTGTTACTCTACCCGAATTAAAATTCAAGACATTTAGAAAAAACAAAAATCAAATGAAAATTATTCTCTGTGGTCATTGCTCAACTTGCAAATATAGAAACATACAACACTTCCAAAAAATTACGCCAAACAAAAGTTTCATCTAGCCATCACAACAAAACAAAGATTAAAAAAAAAAAGCAAATCATAACTCCCCAATGAATTAACAAATTTATGAAACCCTTTCAAGATGCTTTTTCCATTTTTTTTTTCATGCTTTTAAAGTTTATATTTTATTAAAGAAGTTAGAGACAACCTACTCAATATTTATATACGAATACGAATGTATTGTGCTCCCCAAATGTGCTTTGGCTGGTTGTATGTACAAACTGTAAATTACGCTTTTATCGATCGATGATGATAAAAAGCCAGCAGCAAAGCACACACAAAACATAAAATACATACATTTTTTGTTTACTTTTATACAAAATGAAAATTTAGTGGCGTCCTGGTAATTTATTTATGTTAATTAATTTATTTGTCTTGTATACATATAAATAAAAAAAGTTCCAGGTGGTAATGAGGACAAATGTATCATTCTCGTATAATATAGATATTTCACACAATCAATTAGCGTTGATGAAACAGTGTGGGGTAACGAAATATCCTTGTTAACCCCATATCCAGTGTAAACAATATTTTTGTATTTTATAAGATTATACATAATCAAGTATTACAATTTTTGATAATTAGCTTAAACCTAATGAAACGTAAAAATATTATTCATCAAGTGAGGTATCATAATGGAGGAAAGGTTAATCTTTTGTTGGTACCAAACAGAATAAAATTATTTGAGTAGCACAGCGTGGAGAGACCATTTGGATTTCCCGCATTTGTTATAATTAAAAAGTAAAATCATTTTTTTTTTGTCACTTTTCTAAATACCTAATGAGTTTATCTGTGCAAAATTTTGTGCGATTGTAATGAAACTAGCAAAAACATTATACTAGGGTAAACGGTTAATTACTTAATCTTGCTCTTGAAAATAAAAATATACATAACGTTAAAACATAATCGTATTATTCCTATAACGATTTTATTGTTTTTTTTTTTTCATAATGCCATCAACGTTTTAATCCGATTTCGACGAGGCAAGAGCACGGAACACGAATGGAACTTATATTATCTTTTACAACGATTATTATTTTTCATCGTTTTGTTATTTAAATATAAAGTTTATTTCTCAAACATTACAGAATTTTTATTGTATACAATTTTATTTGTTTTACGTTTAATGCTAATGTTTAAAATTGAATTAAATCTAAAAAGAATTTCTGTTTGATTACGAACATATCAGAAGACAATAAAAAAATGTTATTTGTGGATTATATGCGAAATATGACTGAACTGAATGTGGGTTATTTCTGGTAGATGGATAATATTGACAAAGTATACAAAATGTTCTACTGACTAGGTTACTAGGGGCTTCGTTCTTGTTTTTTTGTAGTGGTCGTCGTCTTGACGATTTTAAGTGTATGATTAATCAAACACACCCTTAAGATAATAATGACGGACAATTAGAGGTATGAATGGGCCGGAGTAGTAGTACTTTGGGGCCTTTGTATTGAACAGTACTTCTCCTGTTTAATTCTGATACTATTTATGTCTTTTTACATTGTCATGATCGGAGTATTTTTATCCATTGATAAAATTTCACTTACGTTACGATTGGTATAAATTGATATAACCCTTAAATTTAGCTTTATTGATTCGATTCATTAGAAATATTAAAAATTAATGTCTAAAGGTATATCTAAGACCTATTTGGCAAATTAAAATTTTTGGAACGTTTTAATCTTTCCCTCGTTGGTTTTTCCCGTATTGTTGGGACCTGTAGATCTCTGTGAATTATATCGTTTGATACGAATCAAGGTGTATCTACTATGATTCTTAGAAATTTTGATTGGAACCGCTGAAGAATGTCCAAATTCGAGTTGCTGACCCTGTTAAAGTTAGCCGAAAGTTTTCAGCCTAAAGTGAAAAATCGATAACGCAGATTATGTTATTGACATTCCAGCCGAAAATAAATCAGCCTCTAGGGTATTGTGTCTGGAGATGGATTGCATTGATTTGACTTGTCAATAGCTATCGCAGGAAAAAATTCTGTTCAAGTTTCCCGTGGGAAATCGCGGAAAATTCGATTTTCCAAAAATCATTAGAAAATTTGAATAAAATCAGCCTCTAGAGTATTATGTCTGGAGATGGATTGCATTGATGTGACTTGTCGATAGGTATCGCAGGAAAAAAATTTAGTTCAAGTTTCCCGTGGGAAATCTCGGAAAATTCGATTTTCCAAAAATTATTAGAAAATTTGTATAAAATGAGCTTCTAGAGTGTTATGTCTGGAGATGGATTGCATTGATGTAATTTGTCAATAGCTATCGCAGGAAACAAGTTCAGTTCAAGTTTCCCGTGGGAAATTTCGGAAAATTCAAAAAAGTTTCCTGCCGAAAGTAAGAAATAGATGAATAAAATCAGCCTCTAGAGTGTTATGTCTGGAGATGGATTGCATTGACGTGACTTATCAATAGCTATCGCAAAAAAAAAAATTCAGTTCAAGTTTCCCGTGGAAAATCTCGGAAAACGAGATTTTCCAAAAAATATTATAAAATTTGTATAAAATCAGCCTCTAGAGTGTTATGTCTGGAGATGGATTGCATTGATGTGACTTGTCAATAGCTATCGTAGGCAGAAAATTCAGTTCAAGTTCCCCGTGGGAAATCTCGGAAAATTCGATTTTCCAAAAATTATTAGAAAATTTGTATAAAATCAGCCTCTAGAGTGTTATGTCTGGAGATATACTGCATTGATGTGATTTGTCAATAGGTATCGCAGGAAATAAAATCAGTTCATGTTTCCCGTGGGAAATCTTTGGACTTAAAATTTTGGAAAATTGAATTTTCAAAAATTTCCCACGGGCAAGTTGAACTGAATTTTTATCCTGCGATAGCTGTCAAATCACATCAATGCAACCCATCTCCAGACATAACACTCTAGAGGCTGATTTTATTCAGCCATTTCTTAATTTCGACTGGAAACTTTTTTGAATTTTCCGAGATTTCCCACGAGAAACTTAAACTGAATTTTTTTCCTGCGATGGCTATTGACAAGTCACATCAATGCAGTCCATCTCCAGATATAACTTTCTAGTGGCTAATTTTATACAAATTTTCTAATAGTTGTTAGAAAATCGAATTTTCCGAGATTTCCCACGGGAAACTTAAATTGAATTTTTTATCTGCGATAGCCGTTTTGAAATCACATGAATGCAATCCATCTCCAGACATAACACTCTAGAGGCTGATTTTATACAAATTTTCTAATAATTTTTGGAAAATCGAATTTTCCGAGATTTCCCACGGGAAACTTGAACTGAATTTTTTTCCTGCGATAGCTATCGACAACTCACATCAATGCAATCCATCTCCAGACATAACACTCTAGTGGCTGATTTTATACAAATTTTCTAATAATTTTTGGAAAATCGAATTTTCCGAGGTTTCCCACGGGAAACTTGAACTAAATTTTTTCCCTGCGATAGCCGTTTTGAAATCACATCAATGCAACCCATCTTTAGACATAACACTCTAGAGGCTGATTTTATACAAATTTTCTAATGATTTTTGGAAAATCGAATTTTCCTAGATTTCCCACGGGAAACTTGAACTGAATTTTTTTCCTGCGATAGCTATCGACAAGTCACATCAATGCAATCCATCTCCAGACATAACACTCTAGAGGCTGATTTTATACACATTTTCTAATAATTTTTGGAAAATCGAATTTTCCGAGGTTTCCCACGGGAAACTTGAACTAAATTTTTTCCCTGCGATAGCCTGTTTTGAAATCACATCAATGCAACCCATCTTTAGACATAACACTTTAGAGGCTGATTTTATACAAATTTTCTAATGATTTTTGGAAAATCGAATTTTCCGAGATTTCGAGCGGGAAACTTGAACAGAATTTTTTCATTCGATAGCTATTGACAAATATCATAAAACGATTAAACTTCAGATAAACACTCTAGAGGCTGATTTTATTCCAATTTTGTGCACTCTTCTGATTTTCCGATATTTTCTACGAATACGTTATGAAAATTTTTAGACGTAAGACTATTTACAAAAAATTTTATTTAAATCCATGTATCCTATTTATTTTTGGATGTCAACCACCAAATTGTTTATTTTCGGCTGGAATGTTAATATAATAATCTACATTATCGACTTTTTACGGCTGGGCTTATACAATCTGCATTAACATTTTTCTTTTACTTTTGACTGAACTAACACAATTTGCATTATCGATTTTTTCACTTTCGGCTGGCAACTTTCGGCTTACTTTAACAGTATTGTCCTTGAGTGATATTTCATAATGAACTGTAGTTTGAAACAATAGCTATAGTCGCATAAACCCTTGAAATTGACCGATTTCTAAGAATCTAAAGATTAATGACGATACGTAATTACGTAATTTGTGTCCGCCTTATTAGCAAAACCGTTCGCTATATACAGTGATCACATAATCGATTTCTGGGTTTTGTTTTGATTATAATTTTTGTGATATCAATCAGACAATACCAATACAATACATACAAATATGAGTGATAAAATACGTAATTTGGATAAAACATTATAAACCGACCTAGTTTTACAATTCACAGTGTTTGCTAATGTTAATGTGTACAAAATTAAAGAATGAGATAAGTAGAATATGCAACTACAAATCTACAATCTAAGAGGAGTATTTTTGTTTTATTACGGTCGATATTTTATTTCCGAAGACATTTTACTTGACGCTACAAACAATTATCGTTCAATTTTTGGAAACCATAGCATACTTTAAAAAAATTGTATTCAATCTACATAATTAACTGTCAGTCAGCTGAACCACAATAATCTCACGTCACTCGACTGAGGCATTTAATTGACAAACAAATCAACCTGTATAAAGTTTATAATGTACATAATACCTTTTAATATAACAATTTTTAATTTTGATTACGTATGAAGCCTGTCTGTGTACGTACGAGTATAGGTATAGTAAATTTAATTTTCATCAATCATTTGTCCCACAGCACACAACTCTCGGCAAAAAAAAATCGGTAAAAACAAAAAAAAAACACTTTCCACCCCTCCCCTCCACCCGCAACCCCCACAGAAACAAAAAATAATAAAATGAAACATTTAACTTTAAAATTAAATAACTTTAGAACTTTATTTGGGTTTTTCATTTCACTTTTTTTGTTCTCTACTCTTTCCTATCGATTATCTGTAAAAAGCTTTCCGGTTATTAGGAGTACATGCAAAATAAATAAATAAAAAAAATCGTCTTCCTTTGTAGGTTTGGAAAATTCTGTTTTTTAGTAACTCGAAAATCAATAAAACGAAAAAATTCAAAGTGTTTAAAATTTAGAGGTGATGATGATAATCATGTGTTTTTGTTTGTATGTGTGTATGTAGTAAGAAGATTATGTAAATATAATTTTTAAATTAAATTATTTAGTATAATTACACGAAGGTGTGGGTGGGAAATGTTTATTTAGGAGAAATTTGCTTTTTTTTTTGTGTTAGCTGGATTACTTTTAATTTTATAATTATTTACACTTATACGAATTATAGAAGCTCATGTGTGAATTGGGGATTATTTTTTGCCTTTATGTGTAGAAAAGGGAAAATCTTATACATATTCTTCGACAAACAAATTTATCCCAAAAAAACTAAATCACTAAAAAAATTCATTACAAATTTGTATGTGTAAGGCATACATCCTCGAATAAAAAATAAATATGTGTACAGTATTTTACAAAAACGGATACAAATTGCCTGTACACAAACTAAAGCACCATTTAACAGATTGATCTCACAACATTACATCACAATAAAGATCTTAATCATATGAAAAACGTTTCTTGTCAATCGGAGTGAAAACAAAAATCAATTTTCATGTACATAGATATAAAGAATGAGATTTTCTCGTGTGCAAGGATTTTATATTTTCTGTAGTTGGTTCTAATTGAACTATACAGAATATACCTCACCTCATGCCCGCTCATCAACTTGTTCGTTTTTATTTTGATTTTGGTATTTCTTAATCTTAAGCCTTGAAGACGAAACAACATTGAAAATAATATTTTGAACGATTTTCACAATACTCTAGAGATTGTAACGCCATTAGAATCAATTTTGATTTTGATCAGGTTATATTTTGGAAAGGTGCATATAGAAGTTGATTTCACATTAATTTTATGAAAATGTTCAGAACACATAAGAAGCTGTCTTTATTGTCTAGACTGATGATAAAAATATCATACAAGTTCAATTTAATATAATTGCCTTGTCTGATTCAATACATTTCGTATAACTCTTGTTATTTTTAATAAGCCATTAAAACCAATAATGCGTACTACGGTTTTGGTTTATAAAAAAAAATGGAATAAAGGAATACGATAAAGAATTGCAGGATTCACATACAGCTGATATTTCTCGGCTATTTCAGAAACTCAATTTGCAAAAAATTCGCAATATTGTAAAAATTCAATTAACCAAAGTTACTATTCCTACTCCTAAGCGAGAGGATTCAACATAAAAATAAATTTGATAAAATCACGAAATTCGTGCCTACTCTAAGAACATAAGAGCAGCATTAGTTTCATTCTAATCAAGTCGCAACCATTCATTCGGATCAAGTTGAGCTCAATATTAATTGAACCAAAATAATTTCAAATCAAATCGCTGGCATAAATGGGATAATGTGATCTTAGATGAATTAGCATATTGTGATTGTTTCATTCTGATCAACTGTAAAAATAGGTGAGTGACTATAATTAAATTCTATTGCGTTAATTGTCATTGGTTTAATTTTATCTTTTCTGTAAAATAAAAAATGAGGGTGAGGAGGAGGGGTAGAGGGGGGGGTCTAGTAGACAACAAATAAGAGGCACAATAACTACAACAACATCAGGCAACATTTGCTATGGTTAACACAAATTTCGATGACCGCATGAGAACACGTAGAAGTAAAGTCAAGATGATGATAGAATAAAAATATTGCCCCTCCCCCCACAACCACCGGTGTAAAAAATAGTGAAAAAAAATTAAAAATATAAATTAATTATAATATAACTTAAAACATATTTAATTAATTAAGCCCAGACAGTTATTTTCAGAACTTGCGGTTTAACGGGGGATACGCTGCATTGCGGATTATAAAGATATTGTGTTGTCTTGTGCTTAACAATTTGTCATAATAAACAAAATCAAAAAAGTGAAAAACATACTAAATATTGACTACTTAGGTGTCTGGAACCGGGTCAATTCCTATAATTATTAATTAACTTTCCTATAATTTGGTCTTGTTATGTATAAAGGGTGTACGGAGAATAATAACAACTTATACAGGGTGGGCCTTCTGTTAGTCCTTTTTCTATTTGTAAATAAAAAAGACATTTTGGGATGAAAAGTCAAAATTTTTTATTGATAATGAAAGATGGTTCTACATATGTCATTTATGTATGAAAAACCATATCGTTCATATGCCCACCACGGTTTCGTCTATAGGTCTGCATCCGAACATAACAATTTTCGATGACTTTTTCCAATAAAAACGGATCAATAACCTCAATTTCTGATCGAATATTGTTTTTAAGTTGTTGAATTGATGGCCAAGGAACTTCACAATTTCTTGAAATTATGCGATCAGCAAATTTTGTTGACAATAAATGGATCGTTGCACGATTTACGTGGCATGTCGCTTCGTCTTGTTGAAACCAAAGGTCGTTGACACGCAATTAATTTAATTTGGGCCACAAAAAACCAGTAAACATGTTGCAATAACGTTCCCCGTTCACTGTAAGGGCATTTTCCTGTTCGCTTTCAAAGAAAAACGGCCCAATGATGCCACCAGCCCATAAACCACATCAAACAGTGATTCTTGGAGGATGAAGTCCTGCTTCGTGAATAATATGAGGATTCTCCGCTCCCCAAATTGGACAATTTTGCTTATTGACGTACCCATTAATATGAAAATGAATTTCATCGCCAAAGATGATTTTTGATGAAAAACCTTCATTTCGTTCAAGCATCGAATTAACAAAACAATGAAGATTTAAATGGTATGGTGACCTCAATTTCTGAGTTAGTTGAATTTTGTATGGATGCAAATGAAATGTTGTTGCTTTTAAACGATTATTTTCATAATAAATTTGGGCAATCAAAATGCGTTGTTGCGTTGTTAGCGACTCCATGATGATAATGGCATACTTTTGACTTTTCATATGTTAAAGAATTTTTTAGAACAGATAACATTAAGTACTAAAATTCATTGATTGAAAAAAAGGGCAACAGATGGCCCACCCTGTAGAAAATTTACATTTAATCTTTTGCTTCTATTACAAAAGACAAAAGATGTACGATGAAAAATACACTTTTGTATGATTTTCTTGTATTAAAATGAGACGGAATACTCAGAAAGCACTTTTCTTTGTATTTCTATTCTTCTTAATAGAAAAATTTTTTCCTTGTAGTAACAATGATTTTTAATAATACTTTAGAAGATCGATATTAGATAGCTCCATCGTCGGTTCTTGTTTAACCATTATTATAATATTCTAAAAATGGTGACCCTTTGCGTAAAGATGACAGGAAAATGCCACAATTTTTTCAAAAACATTTACATTTGTTTGTCACATGCTAAAATAAAAAAAAGCCATCAAAGCCTCTGTTCGCAAGGATAACAAAAAATTATGTAGTCATTAAGCAGTCTTTTGTTTTCATGCTGTAGTTACCCAAAATTTATTGGCGGCCTTCCTTTTTAACGGGGCATACCGACTGTGTAAATATGAAACCGGAATTTTTTAGTAAAAAGTTTACATGTTCATCGTATGATAATGGTTAAGAGTATTTTATTCAAACTATTGCCCATTAGTAGTTATCCATTTTTCCCATCTTTCTGGCAATATGTGGACACCACGCCAAAAAAACTGTTCTTCTTTTGAGGCAAACCAGTTATCGAGCGATTTTCGTACGTTTTCGTAGGAAGTGAACTACTTCTCAGCAAGCCTGTGCTCCATCGATGCAAATAAGTGATAATCGGACGGAGCCCAGTTTGGCGAGTAAGCCGCATGTGAAATTATTTTCCAATTAAGTGCTTCCAACGTGTCCTTGGCCAGTTTTGCTTTGTGTGATGATGCATTATCATGAAGCAAAATCACTTTGGGTTGCCTTTTATCATATTCTGCTTGTTTTTCACGCAAAGCTCGATTCAAATTGATTATTTGTTGTTAGTAGCGTTTAGTATTTACGGTTTCATCAGGTTTTAACAGCTCAAAAAAAATCATACTCTTCTGATCCCGCCAAATACAGAGCATTGCCTTCCGTCCAAAGCGATTTGGCCTTACAGTCGATGTTGATGGTTGTCCTGGATCAACCAAAGACGTTTTCCGCTTTGGATTCTCAAAATAGATCCATTTTTCATCGCCAGTCACAATTCGATGGAGAAATGAATTTATTTTGTGTATGGCGAGCAACATTGCGCAAGTAGTTTTTCGATTTTCCTGTTGTTTTTCATTCTTTTCCTAGCTTCTGGGATCTTTCCCGTCGCTTTAAAACGTATGGAAACTTCTCGTGACACATTCAATTGATCCGCGAGTTGCTTATGCGTATAAGCGTCATCCTCATCCAACAATGCTTGCAATTCACTATCTTAAAACTTTTTTGGTGGTCTTCCACGTTCTTCGTTTGTCACGCAAAATCACCACTTTTGAATTATTAAACCGCACATTGCATTGTGATTTACCAAGAGCATGGTCACCGTGAGCTTCGACAAGACAAGCATTCGACTTGATTCTGCAGCAGTTTTCTTCAAATGATAGCAAAAAATCAATGATGTCCGCAAATCATAATCTGTAGGCATAAATCTCGACATTTTTAACACGTAAAAAACATGCGTTATTGTATGAAAGTTGTATGGTTATGAATTGGATGTTGTTGACAGATGTCAAAAGAAAACAATGGCGCCGATGACGCGGTTTGTTGAAGGTACATTGACAGGTGGCACCATTTACTGTAAAATTGCGGTTTCATATATACACACCAGGTACTTGGTATTTTCTTGCGATTTTTTACTTTTGGGAGATTAGTTTAAAATTTTTGTCTCACGTACAATGGTTTTAAAGTGAAATTTTGTGTGAGATTATGAAATTATAATATTATCCATTTTTTTTTAAGAATGGGAGGAAGGGTCATCAGCGACAAAGCAAAATCTAGGGCAACCGCTGTCATATAAACTATGGGTAACAATCTTCTAGTGTGCAAGTTTTTTGGCCAACGACTATAGTATCCAAGAGGTGAATAAGGAGTTTTGTAAAGCTTTAGTTTGTAAAAAAAAATTTTCAGAACATGATCTCAAAAGCATTTTAGAATACCATTTCCATCGCGCCAGTTGAATTTCATCAAAATCGAATAGGAAATAGCCATGTTCTTTACTAGTTGGCCATATTCCAGAACCTCACCTAAAAATCTAATTAGAATCCTATTTCTAAAGCAAATGTTATACATCACCAAGATCAGTGAAGAAATAGTCAAATTACATCCTCCCTCATTCAGCATAATTCAGAACTTCATTCAAAAGTTTTATTAGTACCTCATTTCCATAGCACAGGCTGAGTTTTATCCAAATCGATTAAGAAGCAGCCAAGTTCTTTCCTAATTGAATTCTAGAACTTCTTCCAAAAACCTCATCAGAATTCTATTTCGATCGCACAGTTTAAGAAATATCAGGAGAAGTGACCAAGTTCCAGAATTTGATGAAAAAATCATTTTAGTATCCCATTTCTTTAGGCCATCTCAACCAGAGGTCATCGCTTTTTAGCAGGGGGGTAATTATAATGCAAAACACCAAAAATTATGATCAAGGTTGGTGACAACGAGAAGACGAGAAAAAATCAACCAAAAAAAAAAAAAAGTAAAGTAATAGAGAATCTAAACACAAACATCAAGTTAAAAACGGAAAGTGATTCAGATCAAGCAGTGGAACATGTCAAAACCACTAAAAAATGAGAAAGGAAAGAAGGGACGATATTCGATTGTTATCAAAAAAATGATTAAGAAAGTTAAGACAACAATGGCAACGATATAAACAAAACCGTCAAACAGTTAAAAGAACTGCATCTCAATGAAAACAAAAACAATCAATTCAAGAATATTTTTCACGACTCTCACCAACAGAAAACACAGATTTTCACTGTGAAAGGCGATTAAGAGTCGGAAACAACCACAACAGCATATTCCACCGATACGTATGTATAAGTTACAGCCACTGGGCGAAAAATAACGAAGAAAGGGCTGAAGTATTTATAGATCATTTTGAAAGGGTTAACTATATCCATCAGAAAGTACTGATGAAGAGAATAAAAACATTCAAAACTCCTTGGAAACACTATTGCAAATGAATCAACCGTTTTTCTTATCACGAAGTTTTCTGTGTTAGAAGTAAGAACTGTGATACAGAGAGAGTTAAATCCGAGAAAGGCACCAGGATATATGTATCTTGGGCTTTGCTACCAATTTGATATAATTGTTTGAAATTATTTAAAAAATTACTAGTTAAGCGTCTAAGCCTATATTGTTGGAAAAGAAGCTGATTCCTGGGGGCCTATTCTCGAATTCCACATCCATTTTCCACATGTGAACTTCTGTCAAAGTTCACACAAAAACGTTCGAAAAATGTAATTCACATGCGGCATGGTCATTTGCCTATATGGGGAATTTTTTCCACCTGCTTATACCCATTCGGAAATATTCCCTTAGTACCGAAAAAATTCAATTTTTATGAATTTTGACAGATGTTCACATGTGGAAAATGGATGTGGAATTCGAGAATAGGCCCCCTTGATCATCAATTTGGATTTAGTCGTGGAAAATATTGAATAATCAGAAGAATCCACAAAATTGGAATAAAATCAGCTGCTAGAGTGTATATCTGAAGATGAATCGTTTTTATGTGATTTGTCCATAGCTATCGAATGAAAAAATTCTGTTCAAGTTTCCCGTGGGAAATATCGGAAAATTCGATTTTCCAAACATCATTAGAAAATTTGTATAAAATCAGCCTCTAGAGTGTTATGTCTGGAGATGGATTATGTTGATGTGACTTGTTAATAGCTATCGAATGAAAAAAAATTAGTTCAAGTTTCCCGTGGGAAATCTCGGAAAATTCGATTTTCCAAAAATCATTAGAAAATTTGTATAAAATCAGCCTCTAGAGTGTTATGTCTGGAGATGAATTTCATTGATGTGACTTGTCAATAGCTATCGCAGGAAAAAAATTCAGTTCAATTTTCCAGTGGGAAATCTCGGAAAATTCAATTTTGGAAAATCGAATTTTTCGAAATTTTCCACGGGAAACTTAAACTGAATTTTTTTCCTGGGATAGCTATTGACAAGTCACATCAATGTAAGCCATCTCCAGACATAACACTCTAGAGTCTGATTTTATTCATCCATTTTTTACGTAAGGCTGGATTTTTGAATTTTCCGAAATTTCCCACGGGAAACTTAAACTGAATTTTTTTCTTGCGATAGCCATTGACAAATGACATAAAAACGATTCAATTACAGATGTACACTCTTGAGGCTGATTTTATTCCAATTTTGTGAATCCTTCTGATTTGCCGATATTTTCCACGACTAGGTTAAACAAAGTTTTCCACGTAAGACTATTTACAAAAGTTTTTATTGCAATCCATGTATTCTATTTATTTTTGGATGTCAACCACCAAATTGTTTATTTTCGGCTGGAATGTTCATATAATAATCTGCATTATCGGCTTTTTCAGAAATCGCCAGAAATTATCATCTGAAAGAAGATTTTAATGCAGTTGCCTGAGGAACTCGTTCTAACAGACTGGACTACAAATATATACAAAAAGAATGGTGAGGAAATTAAGGAAGCTACATTAAAAAACATTTGGAATATTCGAATTTAAACTGATATAGATCCGTTTAGGAGCATGATATCCAGAAACTCGCGTCTCGCAAAATCTCCAAGCGGACCCTATTCAGAAAAACAGTTCGCTATGATTAAGGTCAATTGAGCTCAATAATATAGTTAATTGGGGGGTTAAATGCACCTATGGTTCGGAAAACCAATCGTTTAGTATATAACCCTATATTCAGCAAGGGCTCACAGAAGTTCGGTGGCGGGTATATGGCTAGTAAAAACTACTATAACATGGATTGTAGTATGGATTTGTCGCGTTTAACGCGCTTTGCTTCACCATAACAAAATCTGTTATAGTTGGTGCGCGCTCGATTCATTTGCTTTTAATAAAATTCTGGTCCAGATTAAATTTAATTGAAAATGTTAATCACCCAAGTCATACTTTTTCTCACTATAATATACCTTCTAATTCCAGCTAAAAAATTTAAAATTCTTATTGGATTTTTAGGTGTTACTATATACCACACTTTGGTAAATTTCATACTTTTAACTTAAATATGGTTCGATGAGGAATAGACTTAAATGCAAAACATCGGGATAATCGGTTTCCGTTCTATTTAACTCCAATCGAGGGTACAGATCTGAGTTCACTTAAAAATAAATTTCTTTCTGCTTAGACATCTACTTCTAGAATTGTTATATCTTGCCACATAAAGTGTAGGATCTTGGAAATAGACCAGATTTTGTTATAATTAATATTTCGCGTTCAATAGAAATATTTTTGGTGTGTGGCTAGCAGTCAAGAAATGTTTAAACTGGATCCGTATCAAACTGGAATAGAAGGCTTTCAAAGTTTAACGTATCTCTTATTGTTTGAACGAAATTTACCACAATATTCCATATTATCGATTATGATAGTTTGCTGGTGTCCATCAAATTGAACCCACATTCTTGGCCTTGTGTACAGACAGATCAACATCTTTCAACAAAAGTGAAAGTTCATCATGTTTCCTTTTGGGCAGGAGGTTTGGGGGATTCAAACTGGGTTCACAAGCTTTTACTTTGGGTGTACCTACTAGGGATTAAAGTGTAGAGGGTATACGGTACTTCCTGGAAATGAAAGGCTTAATGTATATCGTTAATACGGTTAAAGGCTTAACGAGCTGAAACAGCTTGGGGTTAAAGGCTGAGACAGTGTACATATTGGGTATAAAGTCTTAGCTGTGTCACTTGCTTTCCATACCTGGAGTCTCAAATATGTATTTCTAACAAGGAAGGTCAAGCTTAATCTCACCAAAAAAAACATTCTCATTTCTAAGTTTACAGTTTCAGTAAAAAAAAAAATTAGTCATTTTCACAAAATAAACAGTTTTTGACCTTCTGGTGACTTTGGGACTGTCGTTTTGAAAAAATACCGTACACCTCCAGGACGAAGCGATTCTTGACCTTCAGATGACCTTGCGAGGTAGAATTTCCTTCCTATTTCCGGAGTCAAAAATAATGGTTTCTATTTAAAACAAATTCACTTGACCTCTAAATGACCATGATCCTATATCTCAAGGTCAAGTTTATGATTAATGTCATTACTAGATGTTCCCCATCGAACCATTTAACTTTTGGATATAATTTTTTTCGGATAAGCTTTCCTGAAGAGTTATTTCCGTGTATGGATTAAAATGGGCCACTCTGTATATAAGCTTGATTTTGTTTTGTGACTTTGGTTTAAATAAAATAAAAAATCAATATTTAAACCAAACATTGAGGTTTAATTATTAAACAACAAAATTTTTTAAATTTGTTTTAAATTTTTGTTCCAACAACAACTTCACTTCGGGAGTCGAGAAAAGCACATATTATGTCATGTTCTATTGAATACAAAAACCTGAGCCTAGTAGAAATTGGGCTCAGTTCAATTATTATTTTTTATTTAGATCAGTTTGTTATGTCAATAGACCACGAGACATTAATTTCAATTCTTAATTTTTCCCACATTTTGTTTGTTTTCCAAAAAATACAAGCCAACAATTTTTCGGACCGCTAAAAATTTGACGAAATCAAAATAAACACTAGCGTTAAAAATTTGTTCGCAAATATTTTGTTTCTTTCTTATGAAAATTCCTTGGCAGCTAAACTATTTGTCCAAACAAATCTCGTGTACGTTTAAAAACTTTGAAAAATCGAAAATCCCGATTTACCTGTAATTCGGTAACAAATGAACATGACGAAACTCCCTAAAAACAATTGGGATCTAAAATTAAAACAGAAACAAAATTAATTCGATGTTTGCATGAATGGAAATTTAAATCAGTAGCCGCCACTGGCACTACTAAACTGCGATGTTCTTTTGCTGAAGTTGGCTCCATTTCCTAAGTGTCGTCAATTTTTGATATCGAAAGTTATTTTTTCTTCAGCGAGTTTAGCGAATTTAGATTCACTGTCTTCACTAGCAACCGAAATGAAGTGATTGGTTCTTTCTTTCTACAAAGATTCCTGATAGAGATAAAGCGACTGGGAAATAGTTCCTCGTTTCTAAAGAGAAATATAATTCTACCACATAATGAGACAAAAAGTTCCTTCATGGTATCGTCGATATTCCTTCGATTACAGTGGGTCTGGGTATGTTTTCTGAGCTATTCAAGCTTTAAACTAGTAAAGGACTAAAGCAGAGCAAAAGGAACAAACTACGATATTACATCCAACATTTAGCATATTTTGAAGGTAAAAATGTTGTATAAAATCGTATAGTATATTCCGTATTCCAAGTTTTCAAAGATGGCAACACTACATAAAATATGTGTAGCCGAGATCATTTTAGTTAGATGTCGCCAGAAAATTAGTATATAGCAGCGATTGAGTAAATGAATTAGGTGCTACAATTACTTCGGTGGACATTTTTCATAAAAACTTCTACTATTCATAAATATCAGGTTTTTTGCGGAAGGGCCAGGCCAACTATTGGTATGGATGACTGAATCATGAGATTATGTCAAATTTAATAATAAACTAGCGGATACCCGGCTTTTTTATCTTAATGCTAGCGGATAAACAATATTTTGAGTTTTTTCGGTAGGTGTGTAAACATAAAGATTTTTCAGCGTTCCAACTCTGGAGCAAGCAACATATAATTGGCCGTGCGAAAAACAGGAATTTTCTAAGTTCAAACCAGCAAGACTTAGCGATTGGTTTTGAGCCTTGTTGATGGTTATGGCAAAAGCCGGACGCGCTGGAAACTGTAATCGCTTGAAATCGAAGGGCAAATCGGTTGAAATCATTGGAATTCGTGGTATCAGCACATCTTTTCCTTTACATTTGCCGCTGATGAGTGTGACTTCGATTAAATTCGGCGATGGTTTTTCAACAGCAAGTCTTGTTCCGTTGCACAATTTCGGTAGATCTAAGTTGCGAATGAGCATCAACGGTGAACCAACTTTTAAAGTTAATATGTGTGGTGGCATTCCAGATGGTTCCAAAGAGTTAAAAAACTCTATTGGATAGTTAACAGCTTGTTCCTCATCTATAACTGTGTCAATCGATTTGTACTTGACTCTAGTAAGAGTGCTTCATTGAAAATGTCATCCGAAAACTGGATTTCCACATTCGGATTCGTTCTACATCCTTGTCTTGGTATATCGTCACTCATGCTTTCTTTATTCTTTTCCCAAAGATTTTTTGGATCAGAAGGCGTACAAGTCGTTAAAATAATTGCAAACAGCATGCGAATTTGTGGCGAAAGACACGTGAGAGCTGCTTCTGCCAATGTCGTGTCCCAATGCTGATCGTTTTCAAGTAAGCCGAGTCGATAACATGCTTCTCTGTACGTTTCACATATTTCTTCATTAACCATTTACAAAGCTTGGAATGATGTTGGACCTTTGACTGTGTGAAGCAACATTCTCAAATAGTAACATTCAGCGTTATTTGGATGTACAGTATATACTCGACCCAATGCATCAGATGCACGAACACCATCATAGTCTAGAACAACAGCGCCTCGCTTTCTCGTGTAAAACATTTTGCTTGTTGTGTTCCAAGTGTAATATTTTGGAATTGCATGATACAGCAATGTTTTCGCAAAATTATCAGCTTGACACAATTGAAAAAAAGCCGTAAGTGTTGTATTTTGTGGCTGTGCTGCTCGTTTTTCGGCATTTTCTTCGGTAAAATAAACACGTTGACCGTTTTCTAAATGAACAGCAAGATGTTGAACAGTTGGATATCGTTCGCGTGAATACTGAAATTAAGAATTCGCTAGACAACTTCATTACTGCTGATGTAACGACCCATCTGAAATTGTGTGATTTCATCGATTCGATTTGAAAGACCGAACATTGCCATGTCACTGCCTTTGTTAATATATTTGCATATGTACTTAATGGGTTTTACGGAGTTGCAGTATTCCACATTGATATGAGCTTGAAATGTTTTTGACAGTATTGGACTGTATGGAACAATCCATCTGTTATCAATGTCAATATCAACGTTTCTTACTTTAATGGTGGTGGTGAATCCTCCATCTTCTGGCTTTCGTCAAATCGTGTGGATATCTTTTTGTGCATTTGCCGTCTTTCATGCAAGGCGAAGTCATATTCAATGCTACGCATGGGCCGTGAATCATGTTGTTGCAGACAACGTCAAAAAGTATCGGATCTTCTTGTTGATTCGGCAGTTCACTATCGTTTTGAGTTGGAACAATTTTTTCTTTCAGCCAAATTAGAATATGAGCGTGCGGTAAACCCCTTTTTTGCCATTCAATCGATTACATCCAGTATTGCACTTTGCCGTAAATTCGATTTTTTATTATGAGATCCATGAGTTTCATTAGTTTTTGTTGGAAAACTCTAGCTTTCAGATCATGTCTGTGATGCGATGACTGACCAGGCGATAGCAAATCTTTGATTTCCGACCAAGCTGAATTGCACGTAAATGTGATGAAAAGATCTGGTCGCCCGTATCTTCGAACATACGTCAAAGCATCTTGAGTATACTCATGCAAATGTCTTGGGCTTCCAGTATACGAAGCAGGAAGTATGCACATTTGACCAATGTTGGCAGCGTTTCCATCATTTGCAATTGCATCGCACAAATTAATATAATCTTCGACACGCAATTTCTTTTGGTTCAAACGAATGTACAGAAGCCGCTCGCTTTCAATTTTGGCGTACACGTCAACAATCAACTGATGAAAGAGCTTACGGCGTTTCAAAATGTGATTGGATTGTTGAGCTCTTATCATAATGCGATATGCATAATAATCCATAGATGAAACCTGTAATACGAATAGTTTTGTTTAATAAATTTTTCCCCATATATAAAGAGACAAACTCATTTATGTATTTTGGACGATATTTACTTCAAAGTAAAATAACAAACCTTTTTTGTTGTTGCTGCACCAGTGACAGAGTTTATCTGCATGACGTTGAAATGGTATCCATTTTGACTTTGAATAGTTTAACCAAATGATTATGCTGGTGAAATAAACGTTGCAAATTTGAAATAATTTCACGTCGTGTTCCGTTGATAACAGCGCAACGTTGAACAACTTCTTCTTCTTCATCTCCTGTGAAATAAATTTGCAAAAACTTGGAATCTTGATCTGGTGTTGGAAGAAGCGAACCGATTTGGTGGTAAACTTGTCTTTGCACTTTGAATGTTGGCGTAAAACCTGGAGAAATATTTTATTTTTGTTGTATTTTTTATGGAAAAACAAAAAAAAAAAGTTGTGGTGACTTGTCATGCACCGCATAATCTAAAATAATATTTGTTTCCATCAATGTATTGTCAACATGAACTGCATTATCTATTTCTGTGGTAATTAAGAGCAACAACAAAAAATCTGTTCCAAATTTTGTAGAATTGCGGTATTTAAAAAATAAAAATTTGTTTGATGATCATTACGAGTACATCAATCGTTCGGGTAACAATATATAACCAAACGGTGCGGTTATCAATAAATAAATAAAATAAAATATAATTCGCGATAGACGGGATTCATTTGTACCCAGTTACATAAAATAAAGTTAAAATAAAAATAACATGTACGAGTACTACCATTTGCTCGATATTATTAAAATTGTTCATAGAAACGAGAATAATAAAATTGTGTAAAATTAAATCAAAGTGATTATATTGTATTGTCCTGTTAATGATAAAATAAAGTTAATTTTGTGAAACGTTAAAAAAGAACTGTTTATAATATCACAGTGTGCAGACGTGAAGTGGAAGAAGGCTAATTAACGTGCGTGTGGAAAAAAAACAATTTGTAAGTGAAAAAAATAAATGTTTGGTTTACGGTGATGGCAATAAAAACAAATTAGATCCACACACCGTAATTACCAACAAGTGGTGACCTCGACGTTCCAAGATCAACGGTAAATTATTGACCTTGGGATTCAAATTCCTCACGCACAAGTAAAATAAAAGCCACAGGAAACAAACCCGTGCTACGAAAACAAAATTTTGGTGTCGCAGCAAATAAATTGCGTACCGACACAAATTGCAAAAAAATTAATTCAAACGTTTGCAATCAAACATTTTAAGGCTTCAACATAGCCCCGCAAAGCCGGTAGCGGCCCTCGAGGGAACCAATTTTTTGGTACATCAGTTCAGCCAAGCCGAAAACAAACTGTAATTCTAGTTAGAGCAAAATTGAACAACGGTTTCCACGTCAAGGACGCCAGAGCACATGATAAAGTCTATAGTAGAGCTGCATAACGACATTGGGACATCTTAACCGTCAACAATATTAAGTAGATGAGTACAAAATTTTAAAAAATTTATTAATTTTTTTTTTTAAAGTCATTCAATTATCCTACAAATAAAAATAAATTTTAGTGAATGGCTAATGCATGAATGTATTTTATTATTTATTTAATTTATTTCTATATTATATTCATTCTTTTTGGAATTTCCGCAAAATTTCTTTTGTAAGTGCGTTTGTAAAACTTTATTTTATCTCGTTGGGTGAATTATTTTTTTTTTGAATCCACGTGTCTAGTTCGTATTTAAAAACAAAAAAAAAATTCTCTAGTGTTTTGTTGCTCGTCGCAAAATATTATCGCCACAGTTTATCAATCGTGTTGATTTTCACAAGTTTTTCGCCGAAAGTTAATTATTTTTCTTTTATATTTATCGTGTATAACAGATATTTTCGGAAAATATTAATTACTGTTATTGATCTTAATGGCTTCTCCTACGAAAAAAGAGAGTGAAGTGAGTGTTGAAAATACAATGATTCCAAATTCTCAAATGGACGCAGTTAATTCGTCACGTCTTAAAATACCTTCCTTTTGGCCTCGAAACCCAAATGTATGGTTTGCGCAAGTCGAGTCGCAGTTTGAAGCCTGCAATGTCAAATCCGACATAGCAAGATATCACCAGGTCGTCTCAGCATTGCCCGAGGACATTTGCGAGACAATTTCAGAGCTTCTTATGAATCCACCGGAAAGAGAAAAGTACGAGAAGCTGAAGTCGGTTTTGACAAAGCGACACACCCAATCCGAACAAACCCGCCTCAAAAAGTTGTTGGATGGGCATGATTTTGGCGACAGAAAGCCAAGTGAGGTGTACTGGTCTATGGTTAACCTGGGGGGTACATCTATCGACAAGAAGTTTATTGGTACGCTTTGGTTTCACAAATTGCCTGAACCGGTCTATATCGCGATTCAAGCGGTTTGGGGAGAAACCTATCGATGAACTTTTGCCAATAGCAGACAGGATATATGAAGCAACAACAGCAGCTCGCGTATCATCCGTGGCAGTGGACAGACCATCAACTAGCCAAGCAGCTCAATTAACAAATTCTACGATGAGCTTAGAATCAAGACTCGCACGAGTAGAAAGTTTGCTTTCCCAACTAATTGTACGTGGACGGAGCCCCTCAAATTCAACATTCCGGAATCAGCCCAATAAATTTTCACGGAGACCCCGGAGTAATAGCAGACGTCGTTTCATCGACGATAAGGGGAACTGCTATTATCATCATAAGTTCGGCGAGGAAGCGAGAAAATGTTACCTTCCTTGTGTTCAACACCGCAGAAATGCCGTGTCTACTAATGATTCAAGTTCAAAAAAATAAATTTTCCGATCGTGAATGCGGCGAATGATCGGAGACTTTTAAACCGCCGCCTTTTCATTAGAGATAATTTAAATAAAATAACCTTTCTCGTAGACACTGGTGCGGATGTCTCAGTAGTGCCATTTCAAAATTTCAAAGCAAATTTATCTCGATCTGCCCCCTGAATTAGTGTTGTCGGCTGCCAATGGTTCAATAATTCAAACTTATGGCACTAAATTATTGAACGTCGATATCGGGGTTAAGCGACAATTTCCACATGTTTTCATTCTAGCGTCAGTTGACAGGCCAATTATTGGTGCTGACTTTTTAACAAAATACGGTCTCCTCGTCGATTTAAAAAGAAGACGACTTCTTGACTCAACGACTAACTTAGCTGTTCAAGCCATGACAGCTCAGGTCAAAACACCTTCGCCTATCCACGCAATTGCAAACAACGATTACGGTTCTTTACTAAAGATGTTTCCATCCCTTTTAGCTCCACCAGATTATCATCGTCCAGTTAAACACGATGTGGTACATCACATTTTTACACAGGATCGACTTCCATTTGCAAGACCACGTCGTTTGGATCCAGTCAAGCACAAGACTGCCCTTGCGGAATTTCAGCATATGGTCCAATTAGGGATATGCAGACCTTCTTCTTCTGAGGTTTCTTCTCCACTTCACATGGTTCAGAAGAAAGACAGTACCGACTGGAGACCATGTGGAGACTATCGTCGACTGAATGCCGTTACCCAACCCGATCGATATCCGATTCCACATATCCAAAACTTCTCGATGTATCTTCACGGATGCACCGTATTTTCTAAAATTGACCTTGTAAGAGCTTATCATTTGATCCCTGTTGCACCCGAAGACGTGCCTAAAACGGCAATTACTACCCCATTTGGTTTATTCGAGTTTACTCGAATGCCTTTCGGACTTCGGAACGCTGCACAAACATTCCAACGCTTCATAAATGAAGTGGTCAAAGGTCTTGATTTTGTTTTCACGTATATTGATGATATACTTGTGGCCAGTAAGAACGAGGAAGAGCATAAAATACATCTCAAGAAACTATTTGAGAGATTGTCCGAGTTTGGAGTAAATATACAAACTTCAAAATGTCAATTAGGTGTTCATGCTTTAGAATTCCTCAGCCACCAAATCACTGCAGATGGCATAAAACCTTCGCCACGGCGAGTAGATGCCATTCAAGAATTAGTGTCCCCAACATCCATCAGAAAAGTTCAACAATTCGTCGGAATGGTCAATTATTACCATCGATTCATTCCAAGGTTAGCCGAATTGTTGTCTCCAATTCACGCGCAACTGGCAAAACTTAATAAGATGCCAAAAACTCAAAATAATTTTTCATGGCCAGAAGACTGCGAAGCAGCATTTGGCAAAATCAAGAGCGCACTTGCTAATGTAACGATGTTAGCACATCCCATTGACGACACTAGATACAGTATAGCATCTGATGCGTCAAATGAAGCTGTAGGAGCTGTATTACAGCAATGGTATAATGGATGTTGGCAACCTTTAGGATTCTTTTCCCGCAAGCTAAGTGAAAGAGAAAAAAAGTATTCCACCTTTGACAGGGAACTTTTGGGAATTTTTCTTTCCATTAAGCACTTCAGATATTTTGTGGAAGGTAGAGAATTTATTGTTTTACTGACCACAAAGCGCTTACAAGAGCAATAGTCTCTCTGAGTGATAAAAATCCACGGCAACTAAGACAACTCGACTATATCGCTCAGTTTACGACGGACATTAGACATATTTCTGGCAAGGACAATGTGGTTGCAGACACTTTGTCGCGATCATGTGATCACATTGAAAACGTGCAAATCGTCACACTAGACCTGAAGGATCTAGGTCAGACTCAGCAGTCTGACGATGAGCTGCAACAATTGTTAAGTTCATCGCGTCCCGCGAGTTCGAAATTTAAATTAGAACTCATCGTCCTCCCTGATTTGCAACTCTATTGTGAAACATCAACAGGTAAAAATCGTCCGTTTGTCTCAGCTAGTCAAAGACGTGCAGTTTTCGATGCATTGCACGGTCTTTCTCATCCAAGTGTCAGAGCATCTAGGAAATTAGTTTCAGCGAGGTACTTTTGGCCAAACATGAATGCGGATGTTACAAAATGGGCAAAAGAATGCGTTGGTTGTCAGAAAAGCAAAGTTCATCGACACACAAAATCGGAACCGGGTCGATTTGAGTTACCATCAAGCAGATTCGAGCATATACACATCGACGTCGTTGGACCTCTTCCACCGTCAGAAAATAATAGGTATATACTTACCATTGTTGATAGATTTACCCGATGGCCTGAAGCATACCCTATTCAAGAAAGCACCGCTGCCACTATTGCTAAGACTTTCGTCGAGCAATATATTTCAAGATTTGGGATACCACTTGAAATAACGACGGATCAAGGTAGCCCCTTTGAGAGTAAGCTCTTTTCTGAATTAACGCGAATACTAGGCGCGCATAGAATTCGTACCACTGCTTACCATCCACAAGCAAATGGTATGGTCGAACGATTTCATCGACAACTAAAAGCTTCGCTCAAAGCTCGCAGTAACACTGTACATTGGAGCACCGAGTTACCCCTTGTCATGCTGGGAATAAGAGCATCTGTAAAAGAGGATTTACAGTGTTCACCAGCAGAACTAGTGTATGGACAAGCTTTACGGCTTCCAGGAGAATTTTTCGCAACCAGTACTGAAACGGATCTCAACCCATCAGACTTTGCAGAAAAACTTCGTGCGAATATGCGCAACTTGATACCTACTGACACTCGCAAGTCAACTACTCCTTCTGTATTTATTCCCAAAGATTTAGAAAATTGCGAGCATGTTTTCGTTCGTATTGACAGAGTACGAACGGGCCTCACACCGCCATACGAAGGACCGTATAAGGTAATTCGTCGTTTTCGGAAACATTTTATTCTTGACATGAATGGAAAGAATAGTAACGTTTCTATAGACAGAATAAAACCAGCTTATGGTATCCTAGCTGCGACTGACTTAAAACGTAGCCATACAAAACGATCGGTAAGTTTCCAATTACCGACGTACGAATGATTCTTTTCTCGGGGGAGTTCTTATTTGAGGGGGAGTGATGTGGTGACTTGTCATGCACCGCATAATCTAAAATAATATTTGTTTCCATCAATGTATTGTCAACATGAACTGCATTATCTATTTCTGTGGTAATTAAGAGCAACAACAAAAAATCTGTTCCAAATTTTGTAGAATTGCGGTATTTAAAAAATAAAAATTTGTTTGATGATCATTACGAGTACATCAATCGTTCGGGTAACAATATATAACCAAACGGTGCGGTTATCAATAAATAAATAAAATAAAATATAATTCGCGATAGACGGGATTCATTTGTACCCAGTTACATAAAATAAAGTTAAAATAAAAATAACATGTACGAGTACTACCATTTGCTCGATATTATTAAAATTGTTCATAGAAACGAGAATAATAAAATTGTGTAAAATTAAATCAAAGTGATTATATTGTATTGTCCTGTTAATGATAAAATAAAGTTAATTTTGTGAAACGTTAAAAAAGAACTGTTTATAATATCACAGTGTGCAGACGTGAAGTGGAAGAAGGCTAATTAACGTGCGTGTGGAAAAAAAACAATTTGTAAGTGAAAAAAATAAATGTTTGGTTTACGGTGATGGCAATAAAAACAAATTAGATCAACACACGGTAATTACCAACAAAGTCAAACCTGTATTGCTAACAATATTTGTAGCTCTGAATGAAGTCATTTGAAAGCTCGAATTGAATTTCCGAATGTTTTTCAACAAATGTTTGGACAACGCTGTATTGCCAGGACGTAGCTTATAAGTGGTTCAGGTGTCTCAATCAGCGGTGACAACTTGACTTTACCATTCGAACAGCACATGTCGGGTGATTCCTTTTGAAATTTCAGTGCGTGGCATTACAAAGAAAGAGTGCTCATCGGCCCAATTACAACATTCGGATTATTAGTGTAGTCGCAATCTTTGTCATAATTGAATGGCGCCAACTGAAAATCGATTCTTTATCTCGTTTGAGCCGCTTGTAATTGATTACCTTCAAGCCAGTTTTCATGCTGTTGAGGAGTTTCAGCAGCTCTTGCTGTAGTAGCTTTGATTCGAACTTGTTCTAGACGTGCTTCAAGTTGTTCGTGTGTTTCTACTGCTCTTGACTGCCGCTCTTTTAACCTATTTGACTCTAATCGCATTTCACGTTGTTCGGGTGTTTCGGTTGCTCTTGGCTGCTGATTTCTCAGCCGTTCACATTGTTCGGGCGTTTCGGCTGCTCTTTCGGCTCTTTTTCGTTTCGCATTTGCTGTATTTCTTCCAATTACACCTCTTTTCGGTGGCATTTTTGATAACTAATATTTTTTATTTTTTATATGTGGATAGATAATTTTTGCAAGCAATTGCAAACAATACTCGAAATCACCACCAAATTTCACGAAAGCAAATAATTTTTCTACTCTTTATGAGGTTTTTATCGACGCGATAAACACAAATGAGAAAACTTTCTGATGCGAATGACAGATCATTGTTTTTTGTGTTGACAGATTACGCGCCAACTAAGGTTTTTAATTCATTTGCGAGTCACAAATTCGTTTGAGGTTTAAAATTTTTATATTGGAAAAGTCGAAAATCGACTTCATGAATGGTCTAAAACCATTTTCACATTATTGCCTTTCAAATGAAACCGGTTTGGGACACATCGGTTGGATGGTTACAAAGTCTATAACGGACAAAGGTAGAAACATTTTTTGTATTTTATATATACGAGTATAGATAGATTACAATTGAAAATTTAAAATGCAGGTTAAACTTTATTATGCTAAATTAAATTCCCTGACAAACCCGATAATCAATTTCTATATATATAAAGTATGTTACCAAACTTAGGATTATTTTGGACTAGGGAATTATTTAGGTTGGTGTTTCCGGAAAATTCTTTATAAATTCCCCGTCTATTTAAATTTATACTATACATTATTTGAATTATAATTGGTCCTGTTTCTTGTTTACTAAAGAAAATTTTTTTGTTCCACATTTTCAGGCCTCGTTCAAGCGGAAACATTTTAACACGTCGCTTATGCCGTAATCGTCGCAATCGTGACGACAATGAACTATATCGTTCAAATAGTTTTAAATTTGAACGATTCGAACGGAAGGAGGGTACAGCCACTGATTTTATCGGAACGGAATCACTGCGAAAAAAGGTATGTGAATAATATGCAACTAATTTATTTTTTGTTAGATTGATTGGGAACAATACATTTATTTTGGTTTTGTTACCTTTTAGCACACTACCTGCGTATATAAATGAAAACTAAAAAAAAAAAAATTTTATAGCGTATTTACATCTTTGTATTAGAAATAAATACAGAAATTGGATAAAAGGGTTGTACACTTGCTGTAAAATTTATAAACATAACTACATACAGCCAAAGGTGAAGGTCGTATTTTATATTTTCGTACACGTTGTTAAAAACTTAAATCAAAATCGGAAAAATGGAATTCACAATTCCAAATCCTCTTTAAATTGTACCCCACCAATTAAGAGTAATGTAGTAAATTCACGAACCATACTCACTTGCGACTATTTATTTCCGCTCGTTCTATATTCATACTTTGTGCATATTGAAGAAAATTGATAAGGTGGAATGAAAACGGAAAATTTATACACAAAAAGGAAAACAAATTTGATAATAAAAATGGAAAATTGATGCTTTTCATTCCTGTTGCTATATTTTATGTTGAATACGTAAATTGGATGTGGATTTCAATGATGATGATGATGAGCTTTTTTTGGAAAATTCAATTTTATGCTATTTACTCGTATGTTTCCCCATGTACATATAGGTAACTTGCACAATATTATGTAGATGGGTGTTTCTATGTATGTATCCGCAAGTTTAATGTGTTCACATTTATTTGAATGTTGCTATTTATTGTTGTGTAGAAGAAATTTTAATCACAACGGTTTTGGTCAAAGTCACTTAATAAATTTGGCAACTTTCTGTAGGTTATTTACAGGTTCTCCATCAGTTGTGTTTTTCGTCAAGGGACGCATTGATGAATGATCTTCCGTGTTAAATTTTTTGCATTGGGTATCGAATAATGCTGTCTATTGCGAGTGCAAGTAGTAATGGCGGGCTTGCATGCTTACGCTCCTTGTGTAAAGGACTGATTTTGAGGAGGTTTTTATCCGGTGCTTTGTGGAAAATGGAGCACTGCATCTGTCTAATCTGCCACCCACTCTAAGTAATCCAACTTCGTCGATGAAGGGATTGAGAGAGTTTGTATAGTACTGGATGCTTTGACTGATCTTGAATTTTTCATTTCTACTAATTCTCGGAGATAATATTTATGTTGGTGAAGATTACAGATCTTAAACAGTGCTTGAATGCTTTAGGGTTCCTCGAGTTAGTAACAAACCTCAATATATAAGTTACCATTCTTGGCAGTTTATAAAATTAAGAAAATTTAGCAATTTAGCAACATTTATGTTCAAGAAAATCTTGCTCAACCATCGTAGTGCATATAATAGGTCCACCATCTGATGTTTCGAGAACATCCTCCGTATTCGTAAAGCGTTGTTGTTGTGGTGGCCAATTTGCTTTAACGTCAGACAACCAAGTTGGTCCATTCCACAGGTGCCCCATGATGCAATGTCCGCAGGATTGTCAGATGATGGGACTTGTCTCCAGTCAGCCCGGTTAAATACGTTTAGGATTTGAGAAGTGCGATTTACTACAAACATCGGCTAGCAATGTGGTTGCGAGGTGAGCTAACACAACTGTGAAATCCGTTCACAGGCAGATTTGTTCTAGACTTACATTAGTCTCCTTTTTGCATAAGGCCTTAAGCTGGCTAATAAAGTTGCGTCACAAAGTTCAAGACGAGGTAAGTTTTGTAGTTTCATTGGGGTCACCCTAGTTTTTGCCCTCATTTAATTGATGTATGTTTCTCCGGTCTCTGTTGTAGCTGTTGTAACTTTATAGTAGATTTCTGCTGCGTAAGCTGGTTGGTTGGCATCACAAAGCCCATGCAGTTCGATTCGTGCACTGAGTGATACATTATCAAATCGGAGAATGGAAATTTCTTCTAGTCCTGGAAGAGTAGATCGAAGGTGCTCCCATTCCAAGCTCAATATCCATAGTTGCTGAATAAATACCTTCAATTTTATGCTTACTGGGGCGATCCATCCTAATGGGTCGATGATTTTACCGGCTTCGGACAGTATTCCCCATTTGGTAGTTTCCTCTTTTTTTTTTGGTAATTTTACTCGAAATCGAAATTCATCTTCACCAGGATAACCAGGATTGTTGTTATGGATGATTTTAAATTTTGTGCCTCAGATATTGTGTCTCGCTCCGCCATAAAGCAGGTGTTCGATAGTTTTCGATGCAAGCGGCTCGAGATGTAGTGTATTTTGTACAATTTGCTGCATTGCTCGCGTGTCTAAGAACGTCTCTGATCGGTTCGCCAAACTATTTATGTTAAACTGACGATACATTTTTTCGATATATGTGGAAAAAATAAATCGATGCTCTCTGAAACGCAATAAAATTGCGTATAGGGTAGCTTATATAGTCGGGCCGACAGCTAAACGATCATTCAACGATATAACGTTTTAGCTAACAACTCTGTGATGGGGTAGAAAGAAGCCGTCATCCTTAACTTCTGTTGGCTGAATCTCTGTCATATGTTCCAGTTGTTTGTATTTTGCCACACAACTTTTGTAAAGCTAATGAAGCTTTTTATCTCGTGTGAGCCGACGTTCCATTATCCTCAACCTTTGCACTGGTAGTGATTTACCTAATGCCATTGGCGATCTCTTGAAAGGTAGTCTAAGCTCAAAACGACCATCTGGATTCCTGGTTAAGGTTTCCACAAAGGTTCTTTCCAATATTTCTTCCTTAGGAGACATAAGTTATGCAACCGCAACACATCCAAAAATAATATTTTGCAGGACAAGAGAATTGTGACCTCGTTTTATGTGTCGACACCTCTCTCACGTTTTTAGTGGTCGACACCTCTGAAAATATCCACCTTATTCCATTTGTAAAAATCTGGATCTGCTAGCTCTATTTGCTCACAATCATTCAACTGTACAATGTTTGGTTCATAGTTAGGCAGTTTCGAAGTAACTCGATTCAGGATGAAGATGTTTACTTGGATGGTTGGACTTATTTTTGGTTGAACTTGAATTGAATAAAAATGTAATCTTTGCATTTTTCCGAGCAATCACTAGACGCTGAATACACAAAGCTCTATAAGCGTAGCTCTATAAAGCTCGCTTGTGATCCTGAGTCGAGTCTAGCAGAGTACGACTTGAACAAGTTTTGAATTGTAGGAAATTCATTGTCGACCGTGTTTTGGGATTTAATTTATTCATCAACATATAAATTAACCACTGGTCTCTAGCTTCATCCTGTTTGCCCATTGATTTTATTCCTCCCAGAACCTCACAGGAATCAAAATGACAGGTACTGAAGCTTTTGTACTACTGTGAGTGATGTTGGGTCATGAATTGAGGCCATATATAAATCATGAAGGGATTGCCACACTATACAGTCGACAGCAAATGGTGGTATATTTAATTTTGGCAATCTTATGTCAACTCTTGATTGTGTAACATTCATCGGGGCATCGAAACTAGCATTTGTAAGGCCTCTGATAATACCCAATTTGCGAATAATCCCATTCAAACCCGCAATGGCTTTATAGTAACTCTCCTCGCTATCTGTGTCCACTTTTTGAGTTTGGTCTAGCTCGAAAATGTTAGTCTTGATGGCGATGAATTCTTCCATCAAAGAGATTCTGTTTGTGTTGAACAATGCTACTGTAAATAATTAGTAAAAATACCATTATTATTATTATTATTGGGGGGCCATGCGGGCGATCAGCCACTTCGCACTGCGACCTAAAAGATCTATTGTGCTGGCCCCTGCTTAATTATCCGTCCAGTCAATATTCAGGTTCTTAATGAACCTGACAATACTGCCTCCCGGTACGTGATACATACTATCTGGGCTTATTGCTCTCCCTCCTAGATGTTTACTACAGCATGTAGTGTCGCTAGAAAGACGGTACCATTGGAGCTCAAGGACCTCGAGAGGGTTGTCCCACTCCCGTATATTCCTACTCCTGCCCCGTATTCCGTTTGATTCTACTCTTACGAGTTGCTGGGAATTGCAAATCACCCATAGGTCACCCAGCTTTATTACAGGAAGGCTAAATAAAACTGGAGGGTGCCTGGTATCCAGAGTCCGCATATTTTGGGCTGATTAACCTATAAGCCATTCATCTTTCGGCATATGCTGTTCCACCTTAGATTAGGGTTTTTTGTCAAGGTTTTCTCCTTTAGCGCCGTACTTTAGCCTGTGCCAAATGGCCAAAAATGTGCCAAGTGGCCTTAGTTACCAGTGGTTGCCACGAGGAGGCAGTACGTACACTTGCGAATTGTGAACAGGTTACCCCTTACACAATTGTACCCATCACGCAGCTTCCTAATGACAAGACCAGAACAGCTCACGTGATGCGCACCCTACTGGAAGGTTACGGAGCTGGTAGATTAGTCTACTCAACTTTGAT
Organism: Tipula vernalis; assembly: GCA_958295665.1. Classification (NCBI taxonomy): domain Eukaryota; kingdom Metazoa; phylum Arthropoda; class Insecta; order Diptera; family Tipulidae; genus Tipula; species Tipula vernalis. Next base: position 77,296,740 of record OY282559.1, on the reverse strand, counting down.
CCCCCCTCCAATAGACGCCAAACCACCTAGTAAAAATACCATGTTTTTGCTATCGACTCTAAGGCAAAAGTAAATTTTTCCAATACCCAAAATCTTAATAAATTAGCTAACTCTTTTAAAGATTCATCATCTATTGATTAAAACAATATTATGGCCAGTGGAAAATAAGGGGGGCTGTTTCTTAACTATGTTGTACAAAATCTATGTTGTCTACAAAAACAATGAATTTTGAATAATCTTTAAGATCACGCGAGCACATAAACTCAAAAACCTTGAATAATATTCAACAATAATCTCGAAACCAAGCAGCCAATTGTTGTTCAAATTCGCAAAAAGGGTTAATTCAAAATTATTTCGAGGATCTCGGAAAATGCTACCCATGTAATTCAAAAACATCTTATCTTAACCGTAAATATAAATCACTCCAATGATATTAGAATTCTAGTATAATCTCGATATCATAAATAAAATTCAAATACTCCAGAAAAAATCAGATCGGCCTTGAAATCCTCAAATATTCTTGAAAATCAAGAAATCATTAAGAACTTCGAATAACCTAAGGAGTTACACGCTTACGAAATTCAATTTATGTTTTATTTTTGTTAGCAGCACTTAAGTCCTTTAATAAAATTTCTTCTGTAATTTGAAACGGATTCTTCGAAAATTTTTCTCGTAAATGCTAATTCTATTTACATTTCTATTCGAAATTTATTTAAGTTGACTTTAAAATCGATAACAATTGTTGTGAGTTTAAGTGGAATTTAAATTGAAAATTTGATTTAAAAATTAGCCAGTTTTTAAATTTGCCCAACATTTTTGGGGGCTTAAATAAACAAAACCAACCATAAAAACTTTATCCACGCTCTACCAACATTATAACCTCATTTCAAATTGTACGCTATACTAGAATACAAAATAAAAATCATTTCCTTAATTTCAGTCCATCCCGCGTACACCCACCGCCCAAAAATAAGTTCAAATTCCGTAAATATACACACAAAAAAAGAAAAATTAAAATTCCTCCACCATTCCATAACAAAAAAAAAAAACGAAACTTTCATATTTTGCTTTTATTTGCTTTAAACTTAACTTTAAAATGAAAAGCTTATATTGTGCTGAGCAGTTTTTCATTTTTCGTTGATTTTCCTTTTTTAAACCAACAACAATGCTAATTCTAATACTTGTACATACATTTTGAAAATGTAAAAATCTGCAAGCAAATACTGAGAGTAAAAGAGACTACTCTCTAGTGAGCTGTGTAAATGTGAAAATATGATGTACGGTAAAAGCTTATTTTATAACTACTAGAGAGGAAAACACAGAGAAAAGCTTAATGATTAATGATTTTCCTATATTTGTTTTAACTTTATATTATTTTTATTTGTGTTACGACAAATGATAAAACTTTTAAAGCGAACTGAATATATGCAAATGGGTGATACATAAATTAAAAAGAGTAAAATACTTAATACAAACAAGCTTTATACTATCCCTAGAGCGTATCTCCGTCGTTAACCTTCCACTTTTATACGTATGTAGAAAATATTAATAAAATAAAACAAATAAAAGATTATTACAAAACGGCGAGAGATAGACCGCTTTTTAAAGCTTTTATGCTTTATGTAATTTTAATTAATTTCATTCAGAACTGTACGTTTTTATAAAAACAAAGAAAACATCTGTAAATCTGAAATTTATACAAAAATAAATACGAAACTGACTTGAAACATATGATATTTATCTAAAAATATGAAAACTGACCGATATATTTTTGGAATTCAAATATATTTTGGTTAATCTTTGAAATTTGCTTTACTAATTCATTGGGGCGTGATTACAATTTTGAATGGTCTTGTTATTTCTGATACACCTCAAGGTGCACTTGCAGTACTGCGTACTATTTTTGATTGTATTCTTGGCAGAATATCGTGCTTATGGGATGGTGGTTGCTAACATTTTGCAGTCTAGAGAAAATTTTGATGTCTCATATGTAGTTCAGTGATCACTGCATTTTGTTTCACTTGATGTTGCCTTTGGCACAAGTAAATAGTTTTCAAGGACTGCATGATTTCTTTTTTTCTCGGAGGAGAGTCCACTTGAATCCGGCTAACCGATTGCTGGACTCGATAATGCTGACCTTTTGAATTTCCTAATTGCCTTCCACCTTTAGTACTAATTAAGTTAATGCTCGATTCATAAAGTGTTTTGCTTTCCAATGGTTAAAATAATTGAAAAGTGCTGCTTGCAAAAAGTTTTATTAATGCGTGTGTTTCTGATATTAACATCTTTATTTTACTCGATTTGAAAGGTCTCATTGTGCTGTGAATGTATAACTATAATTCTTGGGTAAACTACGAGGGGATTGACATTTTTACTTTTTTGGTAGATATTTTTTGAATGATTGGCCTTTTCATTTTTGTCTGATTAACCAATCGAAAAATGTTGTGAATGCCATTGTTGTTAATATATTTTGTCAAAAAACCCGAAAGAATCTTATTGATTTAATAATACATATACAAACGTCTCTTTCTCTTAATTATTTGTATGAGCATAAAACACACAGAAATGAAGGTTTTCCTTGAGTTTTTTGATTTAGTGAATATAATTCCCTAAATCAGTAAGTTCGTACTTGACGCTGTCTGTGTTAAGTAGGAATTGTATTTTTGTAGGTTGATCGTAGCTACCTGATGAGTAGATCAACTTTTTCAGTACGAAACCAAACTGCCAACACAATGGGCTCAAGGAAAGGTCTCATTTTTTGTTCAGGATTATACACTTTGTATAACTCCTAGTAAAAGTAGGGGGATTGATATTTGTACTTTTAAGGTAGATATATTATAAATGATTGGGCTTTTCATTTTGTTCTGATTAACCGATCGAAAAATGTTGTGAATTCCATTATTGTTAATATATTTTGTCTACATAAAGCCGAAAAAATCTTACAGAAATATAGTCATCTAAAAATGTCTATTATTTATTGAATTTCTGTCATTTATTAATAACAACTATCTTGTTAAAACCAGAGTCTTCTAAAGTAAAGAGCCATAATCATCAAGAGGTATTTTTAGAAGCTTGTGCTATAGCTTTTCTAGGATGGCTCTGTTGATATTAAATAAATATTAATTGCAGAAATGTTAAAATTTGTATCTAAAATATATTTCTCGAACTTTCATTTTGAAAAATACATTAAATTTGGCTCTGTCAAAGTGAAATAGTACTTGCGAAATTTATCTTTAGTTTTACTAGTGTACGTCAGTTGTCTAAGATGTTGACAGAAAAATACGAAAAAAATTATTTAATCACAATATTAGTAAATTTGGTTTGCTTTTCCTACAATTTTTGAACTTTAAATTTCCATTCGATGTTGAGAGGCCGAATATCGAAAGGCCGAATGTCGAAAGGCCGAACGCGGAAAGGCCGAATGGGTCGGAAGGCCGAATGTCGAAAGACCGAATGTCTTATGGCCGAATGTATCGAAAGGCCGTATGTCTAAAGGTCGAATGGGTTAAAAGGCCGAATGTTGAAAGGCTGAATGGGTCGAATGGCCGAACCTGTATAAAGGCCGATTGGGTCGAAAGGCCGAATTTTCATTAAATTTTCCTTCACTTAATGGATGGAAATCAATATTTAAAACCACTGCATTTATTTCTTAATAAAAAATGATTTAAATAAATTTAAAATACGTGCTAATAAATCCTGTATATGTAGCATATTTTGTCAGAAAATAAATTCATTTTTTTTTGTATTATAATTAATTAATTTTTAATTATATGACAAAAACAAACGTAAGAAGATTTTAACTAGAAGATAAAACTATAAATTTTGAAAATTTTCAATCATAAAAATACATTGAATTAACATCAATTTCGACACAAAGGGACTTTCGACATTCGGCCATTCGACACAATCGGCCTTTCGACATTCGGCCTTTCGACCTAATCGACCTTTCGACACATTCGGCCTTTCGAAATTCGGCTTTTCGATATTCAGTCTTTCGACACATACGGCCTTTCGAAATTTGGCTTTTCGATAGAAAGTCTTTCGACACATTCGTCCTTTCGACATTCGGGCTTTCTACACATTCGGCCTTTCGGCCCTGTTTCGAAATTTCCCCAGGTGGTAACATTTTACCAAAATTTTACCAAAGATTTTACCAAATTTTTACTGCCATCACTGTCATCTAAGTAATGTCTATTTACTTAGTGACCACACACGGTTTGTATTAAGCTTTATTTCAATTTGACCAGAATTCTGTTGTTATGAATTTTTTGTTTAAGATTTCGTTTTTGTATGCTTCAGGAAAATATGAATATTCTCCAAAGATGTTTCAATGCTTGTACCAGGTTCATTTTTGGTATTAGGAAGTTCGATCATATTTATGCTTACTCTAGCCTTGTTTTAGAATGTAGTTTATCTATTTTTTACGAATTTCGCATTTGTCTTTTTGTTTTTACACTTCTCAAAGCTAAGGAGACTTGTTATATCTATTTATATAGGAAATTAGTGTTTAGTAGTTTTCATTCCTCTAACTTCCGCCTAATTCCAGTTAAACATTTTTGTAGGTCGTTAAACAAATCATTTTATGTTAGGGGAGTTCCCCTTTGGAATTAAATCCCATTGGAAATTAAGAGATACCTAGATATGTAGCGTTTTTTCATTCGCTCCGGATAGCTGCTATCGAGAGCCGTCATATAAAAAGTGGCTCCCGATAGCGCTCCGTATAAATAGGTAGAGCCAAATATTTTTTATATCAAGTTTTCGCTAAACAATTGAATTAAAAATGATAGTTTTTTGTTAAATAAACTTAGTTTACCAATAAATAGCGCGTCAAATTTAAATTTAGGCGTAGAAAAATGACGGCTCTCGATAGCAGCTATCCAGAGCGAATAAAAAAACACTACAATAGATACCTAGTTTTTTAATTTATTTTATTAACATTGTAAATAAGTTACTGCTCAAAATAGAATGTGTAAGCATTTGATGTGGAAATTGTTTGAAAAAATTTAAGAGGTTTTTATGCCTAATGGAAGCGATTACTTTGTTTCCATGTGTGCTTTTCCTTTTAATATTAGATTATTTATAAAATGCTTTAAATAAAATAAATAAATAAATACATTTTTTGTTACGTCAAAAAATACGTAACTTACTTTTGTCTGAAATATTTTTTTGTATTCGGGCCAGATGGCGCTCGGGTTAATGGTAAAAGTAAATAAATTGTGATGTATCTGTCTGATTTATTGATCTATCAATTTCTATTTATACGATTAGTCGTTCCAACGCCATCTGCACCGAATACAAAAAAATATTTCAGACAAAAGTTACGTATTTTTTGACACAGAATCCGAATCTGAAATAAAAAAAGGGGGTTTCGATTTAAGATATCAAAGTTGCCCCCACCCCGACCCATAGGAGGTGCGGGTGGCGGTCGGGTTTAGTGTAGTTGAATAGCTTTTTCAAATATATTAAACACGTATTATTTTGTTTTTCGGGTGTGTACCATTCAAAATATTCGACCGTCCCGGTACAATTTTTACACCCTGTATAATTCTCTGTGCTGTCGCTTTGATAAATCTAGGTTGCTTTGGTACAATTATAGACGCCTCTGTATTTCCTTAGGTTTTGATCTATTCTCTTATGATACTTGTTTTCTAAAAGCTTATCTAAAATCTCTCTATTTTTCTAAAAGAAAAAGATTTAGAGTTTTATTTGTGGTGTCAATAATTAGTAATTAATTTTTAATTGGTTTTTCATATTTGTAATACTATCAAATACTATTAGACTGTCAATAATTGTGGTATCGGTAACTATTTTTATTTTAAACAAATTTATAGTACTAAAAGGTCCAAAAAGCTTTTGAAGCTATTAAAAATTAGCGAATGCCCAACAAAGCAAAAGAAAAAAATATTTTGGCTTTCCACGAACTACCTGAGCATGTTTTGTTATGGACATTCGCCCACACCTCCAACCAACATTTCGTCGTCTGACCATATCTGCTGCAAGACGGCCAACATTCTCACTGGTATGTAAATTCGAAACATTTTTTTTTTTTTTTTTTTTTTTTTTTTAATTTAAAATAAATTGTATTTATTTATTTTATGTAATTACAATCTAGTCTCCTGGACTAATTAGCAATTTGTTTCTTACTTAATTTACTAACTTAAATTAATCTATGGCTTCTTCCCATTGGCATTCCATAGTGTTTGGTAAATTGATGTAAACCACATCTTTGTTGTTTATTTTAGATCAGCATAATGCTGCTTTAATGAAGATATCGAAAAAATTTATCAAATTAAGTACATCTTGGGGTGCAAAGTGGTTATACAGCCTCTAAGAAGGTCTAAGCTTATACCACAATGTAAACAATGTCAAGCCTATGGACATACACAAAAATATTGCAACAGGGAACCTAGGTGTGTCAAATGTTTAGGGAAACATCATACCAAAGATTGTGTAAAAGCCCAAAATGTTCAACCTAAATGCGTTCACTGTGGAGAAAACCATCCGGCTAACTACAGAGGATGCAGCGTTGCTATTGAACTGCAAAATATCAAAAATAAGAACGTGATTGCTAAAAATCCAAGTTCATTCAGGAAACAAGCGGTTAAGATGAACCGACCCGAAGTAAATCGTAGAGTGTCGGGAACTACTCAAGGACAATTTGGTAAAATGACTTATGCTCAATTAATGATGAGCAACGGAAATCCAGGAAAAACTGCTCAAAATGACGATATAAGTCAAACACTTAAATTAATTTTAAGCAGACTAAATACATTTGATGAGCGATTACAGAAACTAGAGTACAGCACTAAGGGAGCCATCCCTAAACAGAAAAATGGCCCAAGATCTTAGAATCTTATGTTGGAATGCCAATGGACTGATGCAACATCAACAAGAACTGCAAGTGGTCCTGGACACAGAAAAAATCGATGTATGTCTCATCACGGAAACACACTTCACTAGACAATCAAACATTAAATTTAAAAATTATCAAATATATCACACTATATTCACCCTGGAAACACTGCTAAAGGAGGTAGTGCTGTTATAATTAGAAATAGTATTCATCACTATGAGGAGTTAAAATATGAAACGGAAGAAATACAAGCAACTGCTGTTATTATCAAATCCAAAAGTAGTTATATTTGTATTGCTAGTATTTACTGCCCACCGAAGCACTCAATGAAAGAAAAAGATTATCTCGAGTTCCTCAGTAAATTAGGAAAACGATTTGTACTTGGAGGAGACTTTAATGCAAAAAATGTCCACTGGGAATCCAGATTAACAACAACTAAGGGTAAAGAACTCCTAAAAGCTATCAGAAAATGCAGTTGTGAAGCCCTCTCAACTGGAAAACCAACCTACTGGCCAACTGATCCAAACAAAGTGCCAGATCTGATTGATTTCTTTATAATAAAGAACATATCTGTAAATTATGTACAAGTAGATGAAAGCCACGACTTAAACTCTGATCATTCACCAATACTTCTAACGTTAAGTGAAAAAATCATTCAGAAAGAAAGAAACCCTTTCCTAGTAAATAATCACACTAATTGGGCATGCTTTAGACTATCGCTAGAAGAAAAAATTAACTTAATGGTTCCATTAAAGACTGAAGAACAATTAGACAAAGAAGTTCACAAATTTGTAAACGATATACAGCAATCAGCTTGGGAAAATACTCCTGAAATTAAAACGAAAATCAAGGGAAACAATTACCCTATGGAAATTAGGGAACTCCTCGCAGAAAAAAGAAGAGCGAGAAGAGTATGGCAACAAACAAGGGCCCCCCAAGATAAAACTCATTTGAACAACCTCACTCAACAATTAAGAAGAGAGATCAAAGAATTGAAAGATGAATCAATCAGCAACTATTTAAGAAAATTAACTAATGATAACAGTACTGATTATTCTCTTTGGAAAGCAACCAAAAGAATCAAAAGACCAATAATGCAGATTCCCCCAATAAAAATAGCAGGTGAGAAATGGGCTAGAAATAATGAAGACAAAGCTCGAGAATTTGCCGAACACCTCGAAAAAATATTCCAGCCACATGAAGACCAAACGTTGGAAGCCGAGATAATAACTGAACAAGCTGTGCAAGAAAGTAAAGAAATCCTACCCACAACACCAAAAGAAGTCATGCGTGAGATAACAGCTAATATGAATACGAAAAAAGCTCCTGGGTACGATATTATTACTGCAGAAATCTTAAAAGAACTGCCAAGGAAAGCTCTAGTGAAACTCACCAATCTTATAAATGCAGCATTTAGAATCAAATGTGTACCAAGCTTATGGAAAATTGCAGAAGTAATTATGATTTCAAAACCTGGGAAACCACCACACATAACATCGTCTTATAGGCCAATTTCGCTATTGCCAGTCATGTCCAAACTCTTTGAGAAGCTTCTGGTAAAAAGATTAAATCCGATAATCGAGAGTAAAAACTTGATCCCAAATCATCAGTTCGGTTTTCGCAACCAACACTCAACAATTGATCAAGTACACAGAATAACCAGTATAATTGAGAAAGCATTAGAGGAGAAAAAAGTCTGTTCAACAGTATTTCTAGACGTTGCACAAGCGTTTGATAGAGTGTGGCATGAAGGACTTAACCACAAGTTAAGGAATCTTCTACCAATGCAATTTGCTAAGATACTAGAATCATACTTGAAAGATAGGTTCTTCAGGATTAAATTAGATGATACATTTTCTGAATTGAAAGAAATCAATGCAGGAGTTCCACAGGGCAGTGTATTAGGGCCGGTTTTATACCTACTATATACTTATGATCTTCCTATATTAGAAAACAACACAGTGGCAACTTTTGCAGATGATACGGCGATCTTAGCTGTTGGAAAAAGCAACGAAGAATCAACACAGAAGTTACAATCAGCTATAACTCAAATATATAAATGGACAAAAAGATGGAGAATACAACTAAATGAAGCTAAATCAGTTCACATCAACTTTACAAACAGACGAATCGAACATATTCCGATTACCATAAATCGGGAAATAATACCGCATGCGAACACAGCTAAGTATCTTGGCATGACCCTGGATGCTAAACTACGATGGAAAGCACACGTCAAGAAGAAAAGTGAAGAATTAAGACTTAAATACAGAAAAATGTATTGGCTGATGGGAAGGAACTCTTCTTTATCAACATACAACAAGCTTCTACTTTATAAGCAAATATTGAAACCGATTTGGACTTATGGTATTCAGCTTTGGGGTTGTACCAAACAGAACAACGTAAATATCATCCAAAGATTTCAGAATATGGTATTAAGGAACATCGTTGATGCACCTTGGTATGTTAGGAACAATGACCTTCATAGGGACCTTAAAATGAACCTCATCTTAAATGAAATCCAGGAAAAAGCACGGAGACATGAAGAAAGGCTCCGCCAACATGTGAACATTGAGGCAACTCAGCTCCTAAGCATCACGAATTTAGTTCGCAGACTTAAAAGAACCAAACCTTTTGAGCTGGTGTGATTGTCAGTTTAATTCGAAACATGTTGCGGTGTAGGTTTTGGAAAAGCACAACTTAATTTTGAGGGCACTGAGTTTTCAAATTAAATACACCTGGTGAGTATCGTCCATATATTGTCGACCATATTATGGGTGTCGAACTTGTGGTTAATACGGTCTCGGCCATTTGCCTTGTCGGGAATGTTGTTGTTTCGGTTAACTTTGCTATTGGCGATGTAATCGTTGGCATTGTGGTCCATCTGCGAAATAGTTGTTGGCTATTTGATCCACACTGATGTGTGGTGTAAGGTAACGAAACCAATTTTTTGTTATGTTCGAAAACGAAATCAGTATCAACAGTTAAGGCCAGAAATATACAAGAAGTCAGTAAAGGGCGGCTTAAACAAATCTAATGGTAGCGTTCTCATTAGATGCTTCAAGTGTGTTGGTCCCTTCTAAGGCCATACTCTTAACATTGAGGAATTAATGATTATAACGAAATGTACACTACCGTCCAGAAGTTTGAAACCACCATAATTTTCATTGGCAAATTATATCTGAATGTTGAAGAAACTTTTGGCCAAATTAAGTAGTTAAATTATTATCGCGAAACCACATCACATTTCTAAATCTGCAGCCCATTTAACGAAAGCGGGCTTAAGCTAACAAGGAATAGGGCACAGAACACACAAAAATATTTTTTGAACTGATAAGTCTAAATTCGCGCTATTCGCATCAACTGAATAGGTTTCCGATTTCCGATTTAAACCTTCAAACCTTTAAAAATGTAGACGTTTTGCCTATCATTGTAGATCAAATTTACAATAAATGTGAAAAAACAAATTTGTTTTTTGTTTTTCCCTCCCATTCAGTGGTGGCGATTTTCACAAATATAGGGCGATTTCATAGAGATTTGTTTTTCGAATTGGCAACACTTTTTCCAGCGACACCCAATTTGAAAGCTGACAGCTGATTTGTGCTCAGTTTAGTTTACCATTTCACCATGAACACACTTATCAGAACGACTCCAAATTGTTCAAATTTTTTTCGAAAATCGTAGTTCAGTTCGCGAAACTTAATGTGAAATTTTATTCAGCGCGATGAGGCTCATTTTTGCACAAGATATTTTAGAATATCTGATGACTTACACATGCAATAAATCGAATTTTCAAAAACAATATTGAAGATTTGTAACGAGTACAACATTTATTATTGTGAATTATTTTAAGATATGTCCCAACTACATACCTATAAGAACGAATTATTCGACCTCACTAAGTTATTTTTTGCAAAATGATGCTTTTGGTACTTTTGAATTACTTAGTGTTGAGGCTTGAAGATATTCGAGTTTTTAAAATATTTCCGAGTGGAACTATTCGTTGCTGTTACTCACATGATGTTGTCCAAATTATTGAAGAAGTTCAGTAGTTCTTCGAGTTAACACAAATTTTACATATCGGTAAAAATTAAGGTAACAGCCCCGCATTATTGTCCTCTGGGCATTTTTGTTTGTTAATGAGTTCATGATGTGTCTTTAAAACAATGTTTTTTGTTTAAATAATATGAAAGACTTTTAAAGCTGTGATCAAGTTTAAAGTAGATCGATTCTAGATTCCGCCTCCTCCACAAAAATGAATCAGTATAGCAAAATTGTTGTTGGACGAAAATTTTAAAAATAATTTATTTGTTAACATTTGATCATTTAAAAAAAAAACCAACGCAAAAGAGAGCTAAAATATTGTCGCAATAAGGTTTTGGTCGAAGAGACACAAACAATAATTTGCTCTTTTTTCGAGAGTTTTGATGTATGTGAAGTTAGACCGAAATTCAGCCCGAAATATTTTTTAGGATTGTGCCTAAATTTAATAAGTTTCGAGCTGGCCGGAAATTTTCCTAATATAAACGCATTTTTTTAGTTTCTTCCCGAAAAAAATTAAAATAATCAAAAATGTGCTTGATTATGCACTTAAATCTTAAAAGCATTGAATTTAAAATTATTTGACAACAAATCATTCGCAATCAAAAAAACAATTTGTAAATTATCGTACAAAATTATAATAAACATAAATTATAATGTGGAATAATAGTGGCTACAAGGATTTCCAAACACATCTGCTGATGCCAAATGGTAGTTTTGTCTATCCTGAGTGCAACCTTTGTACACGTAATCAAGTATTCCCAATCGTACCTCAGTACAATTTTATATGAATCGTGCTTTCTTGGATAATTCCTAAGGACCTTGTAGCCAACTCATATTACAATAACGGTACATAAGTATGCACATGTGTTTCGAAATCCCTGCGGTCAAGACCATGTAAGCAAATATTCCCTTTCGTATCTCGGTACAATCTATTTATATAAAAATGAATGTTTGTCTGTATGTCCTTTATAGAATCGTAAACTATGCATTTGATCATGTGATGATCTTCAGCAAAGTTGTTGTGCATAAGCCCACAAAGGTTTCTGAGTTGGTACGACCGATTTTCGACAGATGGCGCCACTGTCATTCCAATGAAACGAAAACAGCGAACAAATGATGACGTTTCGAGTTGTGGGTGACATAAGAATTTATGTAAATTGTGAAATTCATGTACGGCTCACATTGAACAGACAATATTGTGCATATTTTTATATTTGGGAGCGTTTTTCGAATAGTTTTATGCATTTCATTGTGAGTTAAATTAATAATTTAGATAAATAATTCAATCTAATTGAATTCTCGTAGTTTCCGTGAGCTGATTTTATTCATTCTCTACAGTGAATTCACGAAGATCATCGAATGTATATATGAGGCATCTGACTGCTGATTGATGTTCCGAACGCATTTGCTGTGCAGTTTTTTCGGATATCATCGTGAGTGGAATTAAAATCGATTTCAACAATTCTCGAATGCTGATTTTTTTCACTTTAAATTTCCCTCAGCGAATTGGTGATCACCGTCAATATTAACATTTCCATCCGTGTGTGAACAGCCGGTTCAATTGGATTGGATACATTATGAGATTCGGATTGCTGATTGACATCTAATAAATTCAAACGCATTTTTCACGTCATTCCCGTACAATTATGCCTCCAAAGCGACAAGCAATTGGCCGATCTACACCTCAAGCAGGGAAGAAAAGAGCATTACGAGCCTCAGAATCAGACGAGCAACGAGCATTAAGGCTGGAAAATCTTCAAGTACATGCCGCTGAGACCCGTTCGTCTGAATCATCTGAACAACGAGAAGTGAGGTTAGAAAGTGATCGAATACATACTACTCAGGCCCATTCGTCTGGAGACAACTGAACAACGGGAAAGAAGGCTGCAAAATGTTCGAATAAGCACCGCTCGATCAAGACGAACACTGTACGCTGATTTAAATCTTAGTGCATTCCATTATGACAGTAATAATGATTACAGTCTTCATCCAAGTGTCGTCATTGGAAAAATGGATAAAAATTGCACCTATTGTAGCGTCCTCAAATTTAAGAATGAAACGCCAGGAATGTGCTTCGCCAATGGAAAAGTTAAAGTGCCAGAATTACATCCACCACCCGAACCACTATCAACGTTGCTATCAGGTGTTACACGTGAGTCGAAGCATTTCTTGGAAAACATCCGCAAATACAATTCATGTTTTAAAATGACATCGTTCGGTGCAATGAACATCGTGCGTGAAAATTACATGCCAACATTCAGAATCCAAGGGCAAATTTATCATCGTTCCGGATCGCTTCTACCATTGCCGGACGCAGATCACAAGTTTCTTCAAATTTATTTCATGGCAAACAGTGATGAACAAATTGAACAACGATGTCATTATAATGCGGGCACTAGACGAGAAATCGTGGCTGCGTTACAAGCCCTTTTCGATCAACACAATGAATTAGTTTAGTTGCTCAAAACCGCCATTCAACGAATGCCAGCCGATGACTGATAGTTGGCGAAGAATTCGAATCGCGCGACATAATTCTTCATCGCAGAAGTGGTGACGTTCAGTGAGTCTCCGATACTCATCGCTCATACGACGGATTGCAGTATCCGATTCTGTTTTGGCGAGGAGAAGATAGATATCATTTCAACATCAAAATGAGAAATCCACAAACAGACGAGGAAACGAATAAGAAATTCAGTGCCATGAATTATTATTCGTATCGATTGATGATTCATCAAGACGCTGAGAACCACATTCTGAAATGTTGACAATTGTTCCATCAATACATCGTCGACATGTACGAGTTGCGTTCTGAAGAGTACATCCATTTACGAGACGCAATCGTTAATGATGGTAACGTGAATCCAAACGAATTGGGGAGAATGGTCATATTACCGTCTACATTCGCGGGGAGTCCACGGCACATGCATGAATACGCACAAGATGGGATGACATACGTTCGCGCATATGGTCGTCTAGATTTGTTCATCACATTTACATGCAATCCAACATGGGATGAAATTAAAGAACTTCTGTTAGCTGGACAATCATCTTCGGACCGCCATGACATTACCGCACGCGCATTTAAACAAAAATTGAAATCTTTGATGGATTTTATTATCAAGCATCACGTTTTTGGAGAGACACGCTGCTGGAAGTATTCCATTGAATGGCAGAAAAGAGGATTGCCACATGCACATATTTTGGTTTGGTTAATCAACAAAATTATGCCAGATCAAATTGACCAAATCATCTCAGCAGAAATACCAGATAAGGACATTGATCCAGACTTATTCGACGTCGTTACCAAAACCGTTGTTGTACCGAAATTATACACATGGAATGAATCGACTAAAAAGTTTCAACGTCACAAACAAGGTAAAGCAGTTTAAGGACATCCCAATTTGTATTCCAGTGACGCATTGGGTCGTCTGTACACTGTTCACCCGAACAATACAGAATGCTTCTATCTGCGATTGCTGTTAATCAATGTACGTGTACCGACATCTTTCCAAGATTTAAGAACAGTGAACGGTCAGCTGTACGCCACTTATCGCCAAACTTGCCAGGAACTAAATCTTCTTGAGAATGATGCACATTGGGACACTGCACAGCTGATGCATCGAATACTGCTCGACCACAGCAAATACGCACGTTATTTGCCATAATATTGACAACCTGCTTCCCATCTAATCCAAAAGATCTTTGGGAAAAATACAAGGACTACATGAGTGAAGATATTCTACATCGTTTGCGCGCTGCGAATCAAAATTCGGACATTCAATTCACACCAAACGTGTATAATGAGGCATTGATTTTGATTGAAGACATATGTTTGGCAATCGCTAACAAGGCACTGGTGCAACTGGGAATGCCTGCTCCGAACCGACCAGCGAACGATCTTTTCGAACGTGATTTGCAACGAGAAACACACTTTGATTCTGACGAACTGGGGACATTTGCTCAGACAAATCTTCCGCAGTTGGTTCCAGAACAACGCATTGCGTATGACAGAATTATGCGTGCAATCACAGAACAAAGCGGTGGACTGTTTTTCATAGATGCGCCCGGTGGTACAGGCAAGACTTTTCTTCTTTCACTCATTTTGGCAACCATACGATCACAAAATAATATTGCACTGGCCATTGCATCATCTGCAATTGCGGCAACTTTTTTGGATGGTGGTCGAACAGCGCATTCAGCATTGAAACTGCCGTTGAATTTACAAAACACTGAGGCACCAACATGCAACATCAGCAAAAACTCTGGAATGGACAAAGTACTCCAAACGTGTCAAATTATCATATGGGACGAATGTACAATGTCTCACAAGAAAGCATTGGAAGCACTTGATCGTACACTGCGAGATTTGAGAGGAAACGCACGGATCTTGCTGCGATGGCAGTATGAGAATATTTAATTTCTGGCAGTTATTTGAAAGTGCTTGAAGAATACTTTCTTGTAAATCCAAAATATTTTTTTTCTTATGGGGCTATTTAAATGATCGGGTGTATTCGAACAAAAATTAATTAATGACATATTATTAATCTGTAATTTAAATATATTTTCAGATGTACTCCTTAGTTCGGTTCTTTTAGCAAAAATAAATTTTCAAATTTTAAATGGTTGCTGCTATCGAGAGCCGTCATATTAAAAGCGTTAACGTAGTCGATTATCTGGCTAAGTCTTTGGATAAACAAAACAGGTTTGCTGTTCTTGTGCTCCCTGATTTTAGTAAAGCGTTCCACTACATCAACCATTTATTTACACACCCGACTGCCTTAAAACTAATTTACTCATTTTTGACAAACAGTTTGTATGTTCAGGAGCTCCTTAAGGCATTATTTTAGGACCTCTTTTATTTAGTTTATACATAAAATTCTGTAAATTTCACTTTTATGTGGAAGACTAATGTCCGTGATAAAATTAACTAGTCCCCCATTAGCATCTGACATCAGAATTTGACTTGGAATGCTATGTGCGAATAAACTTTTTGTACGAGATATTCAAATTTTCTACAATCGGATCTAAGAACAGTCGGAAATATGAGACAGGTCAATCCCAAATAGTCTCTTATACCGAGGTTTTCTGTAATGTACTATTCCTATGCGGTTATTGAGTTACAGAATATAAAATAAACGGATCGAAAATCGGGAAATCCTGGAATTTACGGATCACACTTTTGCTACAGGAAACGGAATCCCAGAATTCTGTTTGAGGATCCCTAAATATCTTATGCTGTTTTAAGCTAAATGGAAATTCCGCGATTTCTCGGTAATACTTTTGAGGCCAGAATCTCGTTTTCATTTTCACTGATAGTTTAAATTGTAGTTTACGTAACGTTACTTTAACTGAAAAAAGCTTCATTGAAACAGCTGCCATCCCTTAATGGCTAGATGAAATCATTTTTATTTCATTTTATTTTCAGTAAATAAAAATTTCTTAATTCTTATAAAATTGTTTCTAGTTAAAATCGGTTTTGAGATTTTGTTAAATTAAGGTTACAATTTCGCACGTTTTTTTGTTGTAAAATGTCAAATTCCTATTTTGAATTCCACATTCCACGCATTTAGGTGAATAATTCCCTACGAAATGACTTCAGTGATCGCAGACCCTCCTTTAGTTCCTGTAAGAATCAGTTCTGTGATACACCTGAATACATCAACATGTTTAAAATTTAAACATTCTTCAATTAAACCATCTTCCGGAACATCTCAGTATTCAGAATTCACAATTGGCGTTAGTGAAAAAATGTGGGCTAATAACTAATAATCTAAAATTCTAAACAATATGGCGTACCCGAAGAATTTCATTTATCCTCTTAATTACTTCTATCAAGCCTCTATAAGTTGAGTTTTTACCTATAATATACCTTAGCTGACCTACAATGCCAAATTAATTTAAAAGGTCGATACATTTGAAAACGTTGTGCTACTTTCTACTTGCAAAGTATAAAGGATTTTTATCCTTTCCCATTTTTCCGCAAATAAAACCCTAAAACCCCACATGAAACTATTTTCCAAAAACAAAACCAACAAACTGGCAATAAAATGTTATACTTTTTTTATTTTCATCCTATCGTCGGATATCCAGGCAAATTTTGCTTGGCCCCATAAAATAGACTAATAAACACAACCATTCACGAACATTAATAAAAAGTTGGCATTTTGTTTTAAGTTTAGATAGGAGCAACAACAAAAGAGCTTGAAATGAGTTTAATGTTGCTACATACCATATTCATATTATGTACTGTAAAACATAATTAAAACATAAATAAATGAACTAACCGAAATTTATAATGCAAACCTATATCCTTGTTGTAAAATAATTGTAATCGTTATTGTAGTTCAAATAGAAAATTGCCTAAACTAAGCGACAACACACCAACCATATGGTAATAATGGGAAATTATCATTTCAAATCCAAACAACCTGTACAAGCTTGGCGGACACAAAACCGAGAACTAGCACATGTTTTATGTCATCCAACAAAGTATTTTATTGGATTTTTTTTTATTTTTATATTTTAGTATTGTAACATAACAACATTATGATATTTAATTATATGTTTATGTTGCTGTCGTTCGAGAAATTTCATTTTGTTGGGTTTGGGTGACCGAGATCGAGAAAAAATTTGGCTGTGATGTCAATATTAAGCAAAATTATAAAACAATGGAAAAGTTTTTTTTTGTGTGTCCTGCGGAAGGAAAATCGATTTTTCTTTTATTTCTATGAATGTCATCTTTAATTTTATGTTGTCGGCTTCTTGGGGCTGACAATTCAGATGTGGGTAGCTAAATCATACCAGCAGATATAACGATTGTGAAGTTTTTCCTAAGTTTCCTAAAATTAACAAATTATTTGAATGTATGTGTAAAACCTTCGTAATAAAAAACTACTTATAAACGAAAAATTCATATTAAGAAATATTTAAAAGAATTTCTTTTAACCGAAC
The DNA here is from genome assembly GCA_958295665.1 of Tipula vernalis. NCBI lineage: Eukaryota > Metazoa > Arthropoda > Insecta > Diptera > Tipulidae > Tipula > Tipula vernalis. The sequence goes on along the minus strand of OY282559.1, from coordinate 77,278,892 downwards.
AAAAATTGAACAAAAAGCTTATCTTTCTAAGCTACAGCAATACAATTTTATTTAAAACTAATAAAAAAATAACTAAAAAAAATTATAAAGTTAAATTAATTATTTTAAAATTAAAACTGTTTCCAACTTAACCTAATTTACAGCAACTATAACGGAAACTTATATTTAATTACTTACTACACAACCACTCTGAAGGAAAACCATTAAGATGTTCCGAAATCTAGGGGAATAAGTAGTTAGGATTTAACATTTCTGAATGCGCTTCCACTATGGTTGTATATCGATTTTCCAAAATTTTCCTGCTGTTCCCGAAAAGCGCGCATTCTAACTGAGACTAATTATGAGTTGCTGTGGACCTATTCTAAAGGAAAATCATACAGATTTGCCAAAATCTAGGGGAATAGGTAGTTAGGATTGAACATTTCTGAATTCGCTTTTACTATGGTTGTATATCGATTTTCCAAAATTTTCCTGCTGTTCCCGAAAAGCGCGCATTCCAACTGAGACTAATTATGAGTTGCTGTGAACCTATTCTAAAGGAAAATCATACAGATTTGCCAAAATCTAGGGGAATAGGTAGTTAGGATTGAACATTTCTGAATTCGCTTTTACTATGGTTGTATATCGATTTTCCAAAATTTTCCTGCTGTTCCCGAAAAGCGCGCATTCTAACTGAGACTAATTATGAGTTGAAGTGGACCTATTCTAAAGGAAAATCATACAGATTTGCCAAAATCTAGGGGAATAGGTAGTTAGGATTGAACATTCCTGAATTCGCTTTTACTATGGTTGTATATCGATTTTCCAAAATTTTCCTGCTGTTCCCGAAAAGCGCGCATTCTAACTGAGACTAATACTGAGTTGCTGTGGACCTATTCTAAAGGAAAACCATACAGATTTTCCGAAATCTAGGGGAATAGGTAGTTAGGATTGAACATTTCTCAATTCGCTTTTACTATGGTTGTATATCGATTTTCCAAAATTTTCCTGCTGTTCCCGAAAAGCGCGCATTCCAACTGAGACTAATTATGAGTTGCTGTGAACCTATTCTAAAGGAAAATCATACAGATTTGCCAAAATCTAGGGGAATAGGTAGTTAGGATTGAACATTTCTGAATTCGCTTCCACTATGGTTGTATATCGATTTTCCAAAATTTTCCTGCTGTTCCCGAAAAGCGCGCATTCTAACTGAGACTAATTATAAGTTGAAGTTGACCTATTCTAAAGGAAAATCATACAGATTTGCCAAAATCTAGGGGAATAGGTAGTTAGGATTGAACATTTCTGAATTCGCTTTTACTATGGTTGTATATCGATTTTCCAAAATTTTCCTGCTGTTCCCGAAAAGCGCGCATTCTAACTGAGACTAATTATGAGTTGCTGTGGACCTATTCTAAAGGAAAACCACACAGATTTTCCGAAATCTAGGGGAATAGGTAGTTAGGATTGAACATTTCTCAATTCGCTTCCACTATGGTTGTATATCGATTTTCCAAAATTTTCCTGCTGTTCCCGAAAAGATCGCATTCTAACGGAGACCAATTATAAGTTACTGTGGACCAATTCTAAAGGAAAACCATACAGATTTTCGGAAATCTAGGGGAATAGGTAGTTAGGATTGAACATTTCTGAATTCACGTGTAGTATGATTGAATACCGATTTTTCCAAAATTTTCCTGCTGTTCCTGAAAAGCGCGCACTCCTACAGGAACCAATTATGAGTTACTGTAGACCTATTCTAAAGGAAAATCATACAGATTTTCCAAAATCTAGGGGAATAGGTAGTTAGGATTGAACATTTCTGAATTCACGTGTAGTATGATTGAATACCGATTTTTCAAAATTTTCCTGCTGTTCCTGAAAAGCGCGCACTCCTACAAGAACCAATTATGAGTTACTGTAGACCTACTCTAATGAAAAATCATACAGATTTTCCGAAATCTAGGGGAATAGGTAGTTAGGATTGAACATTTCTGAATTCACGTGTAGTATGATTGAATACCGATTTTTCCAAAATTTTCCTGCTGTTCCTGAAAAGCGCGCACTCCTACAGGAACCAATTATGAGTTACTGTAGACCTACTCTAAAGGAAAATCATACAGATTTTCCGAAATCTAGGGGAATAGGTAGTTAGGATTGAACATTTCTGAATTCGCTTCCACTATGGTTGTATATCGATTTTCCAAAATTTTCCTGCTGTTCCCGAAAAGCGCGCATTCTAACGGAGACCAATTATAAGTTGCTGTGGACCTATTCTAAAGGAAAACCATACAGATTTTCCGAAATCTAGGGGAATAGGTAGTTAGGATTGAACATTTCTGAATTCACGTGTAGTATGATTGAATACCGATTTTTCCAAAATTTTCCTGCTGTTCCTGAAAAGCGCGCACTCCTACAGGAACCAATTATGAGTTACTGTAGACCTACTCTAAAGGAAAATCATACAGATTTTCCGAAATCTAGGGGAATAGGTAATTAGGATTGAACATTTCTGAATTCACGAGTAGTATGATTGAATGCCGATTTTTTCCAAAATTTTCCTGCTGTTCCTGAAAAGCGCGCACTCTAACAGGAACCAATTATGAGTTACTGTAGACCTACTCTAAAGGAAAATCATACAGATTTTCCGAAATCTAGGGGAATAGGTAGTTAGGATTGAACATTTCTGAATTCACGTGTAGTATGATTGAATACCGATTTTTCAAAATTTTCCTGCTGTTCCCGAAAAGCGCGCATTCTAACGGAGACCAATTATAAGTTACTGTGGACCAATTCTAAAGGAAAACCATACAGATTTTCCGAAATCTAGGGGAATAGGTAGTTAGGATTGAACATTTCTGAATTCACGTGTAGTATGATTGAATACCGATTTTTCCAAAATTTTCCTGCTGTTCCTGAAAAGCGCGCACTCCTACAGGAACCAATTATGAGTTACTGTAGACCTACTCTAAAGGAAAATCATACAGGTTTTCCGAAATCTAGGGGAATAGGTAGTTAGGATTGAACATTTCTGAATTCGCTTCCACTATGGTTGTATATCGATTTTCCAAAATTTTCCTGCTGTTCCCGAAAAGCGCGCATTCTAACGGAGACCAAATATTAGTTACTGTGGACCAATTCTAAAGGAAAACCATACAGATTTTCCGAAATCTAGGGGAATAGGTAGTTAGGATTGAACATTTCTGAATTCACGTGTAGTATGATTGAATACCGATTTTTCCAAAATTTTCCTGCTGTTCCTGAAAAGCGCGCACTCTAACGGGAACCAATTATGAGTTACTGTAGACCTACTCTAAAGGAAAATCATACAGATTTTCCGAAATCTAGGGAAATAGGTAGTTAGGATTGAACATTTCTGAATTCACGTGTAGTATGATTGAATACCGATTTTTCAAAATTTTCCTGCTGTTCCTGAAAAGCGCGCACTCCTACAGGAACCAATTATGAGTTACTGTAGACCTACTCTAAAGGAAAATCATACAGATTTTCCGAAATCTAGGGGAATAGGTAGTTAGGATTGAACATCCAAAATCGATATACAACCATAGTGGAAGCGAGTTCAGAAATGTTCAATCCTAACTACCTATTCCCCTAGATTTCAGAAAATCTATATGGTTTTCCTTTAGAATAGGTCCACAGCAACTCATAATTGGTCTCCGTTAGAATGCGCGCTTTTCGGGAACAGCAGGAAAATTTTGGAAAATCGATATACAACCATAGTGGAAGCGAATTCAGAAATGTTCAATCCTAACTACCTATTCCCCTAGATTTCGGAAAATCTGTATGGTTTTCCTTTAGAATAGGTCCACAGCAACTCATAATTAGTCTCAGTTAGAATGCGCGCTTTTCGGGAACAGCAGGAAAATTTTGGAAAATCGATATACAACCATAGTGGAAGCTTATTCAGAAATGTTCAATCCTAACTACCTATTCCCCTAGATTTCGGAAAATCTGTATGGTTTTCCTTTAGAATAGGTCAACAGCAACTCATAATTAGTCTCAGTTAGAATGCGCGCTTTTCGGGAACAGCAGGAAAATTTTGGAAAATCGATATACAACCATAGTGGAAGCGAATTCAGAAATGTTCAATCCTAACTACCTATTCCCCTAGATTTCGGAAAATCTGTATGGTTTTCCTTTAGAATAGGTCCACAGCAACTCATAATTAGTCTCAGTTAGAATGCGCGCTTTTCGGGAACAGCAGGAAAATTTTGGAAAATCGATATACAACCATAGTGGAAGCTTATTCAGAAATGTTCAATCCTAACTACCTATTCCCCTAGATTTCGGAAAATCTGTATGGTTTTCCTTTAGAATAGGTCTACAGCAACTCATAATTAGTCTCAGTTAGAATGCGCGCTTTTCGGGAACAGCAGGAAAATTTTGGAAAATCGATATACAACCATAGTGGAAGCGAATTCAGAAATGTTCAATCCTAACTACCTATTCCCCTAGATTTCGGAAAATCTGTATGGTTTTCCTTTAGAATAGGTCCACAGCAACTCATAATTAGTCTCAGTTAGAATGCGCGCTTTTCGGGAACAGCAGGAAAATTTTGGAAAATCGATATACAACCATAGTGGAAGCGAATTCAGAAATGTTCAATCCTAACTACCTATTCCCCTAGATTTCGGAAAATCTGTATGGTTTTCCTTTAGAATAGGTTCACAGCAACCTATAATTGGTCTCCGTTAGAATGCGCGCTTTTCGGGAACAGCAGGAAAATTTTGGAAAATCGATATACAACCAAAAGGTTATAATCGGCAGGATTATTTAAGTCATCATTTTTCTAGTGGGGTGATTGAGGGGCCATACGTAGCTTTTTAAATTATTTTTATTAATGTTTTCATTATTGTTAATTTTTAGTTATTTCACCTCTTACTGTACATTTTATTGTAAATGAGCCACTGCTCAAAATAGAATGTGTAGGCATGAGGTGGAAATTGTTTGAAAAAATTCAAGAAGTTTTTATGCCTAATGGAAGCAACTTCATTATTTTTTTGTTCCGATTACTTTGTTACCAAGTGTGCTTTTCCTTTTAATACTAAAATATTAATCAAATACTACAAATAAATTAATAATAATCGTATTAACCGATAAAAATAAAACAACCAATAAAATGCCCAATTAAAATGAATTTTTGAATATTATTTACACAAATACACTCGCAAATATTTAGGAATAGGAAAAATTTCACGTTTGTGCACAAATTCGTGAAGTTTTTCCTAAAACGTTCCTAACTTTTTTTAGGAATAATCTAGCAAATACTTCACGCGAACCAGATATAAAAGAAATTTCTTTGTTGTAACCGGTACAATATAAACAGATTCTTCAGTATGTACAGCATAGTTAGGTAGAAATAAAAATATTTACAGATTACATACGAGTTTATTATATAGCTCTTTTACGACTGCTTTGTTTGGTCTTTCATTACCTCGAAATGGGAGGCTTTCGTTCCTACATAGACTGATATTGAAAAATTCAATCAACTACGCAAATTTTACAGGATTGCGTTCAAAAATTAATTCTGTAGTAAAATACTCAAAACTCAACGTTTAAAAAAGCGAATTGGGGCAATATCTGGTACTGGTAATCTCGGGTTTATTTCAACGTCAATTAGTTCACAAAATCATAATCATAAATAGATGATAGTAATCTGAATTAAAAATGTCTTCATTTTCCAAAAAAAAAAAAAAAAACAAAACGAACAAAAACAAATTTTCAGGATATGATGTAAACATAATCATAATATTTCCAATCCAACGTAAATTAGCATAATTTATTGTGAAAATTATGAAAATTTATTTTTCATATATGTCACCACACATACTCGTAAGTATGGTGCGGGTGTGGTGGAGGCAAAATTTATTCCAAAAAGAAAAACCAAAATAAGAATTTTCCAAGATTATCAATACATATTTTACAACTAGAAAACAGAATGTAACTGCTTATATGCTTTACAAACTACTGTGCTTAAAGATATTACATAATAGATGAAGTTCGTAAGTTTAAACGTACCTAAATGAACACATAAAAAAAGTTAATAGTTTCAAGATCAATGAATCGTAAATAAATTTTTTTTTATATCCATTATAAATTTTAATATGCAAGTATGTCATAGTATGGATATGGAGGTTCAACTGTACCACTATAGTGAGGAAAATGGAAGAATGGAAAATACAATTAAAGGTGAATGACATTTGGAAAGCTTTTTTTTGTTAGAAAATGTTTATTTTTCTCTTTAACATTTTCCCCTTTTTGGTTGTATAAATAATTTTTCTCTTTGTTCGTATTGCGCGCTATCTACATTTTATAATGTCATACAGTAAATTTTAATCGATATGTTTGTGTCTTTGCTAAGCTTTTTTTTTTTTTGTACTAAACTAAAATGAAACATTTTAGGAATGTGAATGTGTAGAGAACGTTGGTATGGTGGAGAATTATTATTAAAAGCTTTTTTGGTCTATTTATTACGTTTTAATGTATTTTATGTAATATGTATCTACGAGTATATATAATCCGATTATATAGTCGAATATTACAGAAGTGGTTTTAAATATGCACAACAGATTGGGTAACGAGGAGACTGGCTGTTCTAATGTATTTTATATTTGGTTTTACGGTTTAAGTAATTATTAAGTGGGGTGCATCAGCTGTTTTATTTGTATGGTTGAAAGCTTTTTAAATAATTCAAAATATTTATAGTTTGTGGTATGTTAATTTCAATATTTATTTTATTTTATTTCAGGTAAGCTGCAATATTAGGTATAATTTGACTGGTAAGTTGTATATAAATTATAGAAGGATTAAATTTTTTATAACAAGTCTGATAAAGTAATCAGATTACGAAAACTGTTTGAAATTTTAAGGGTGTAACTTACATTTTGATGAAAAAATGATTATTTGATGATGCTACTTGCGATTAAATTTTTTATTCGGTTTCAGCACTCCTGATTTTGTATAATCTTTGAATTATCTGTTCTTAATTTTTTTGGCTGAGCCCGGCCATAGGATCAGTACAAAGAAAAAGTCTAGTTTTCCGTATTGATTTACTGAATTTTATTTTATTTGTAATAAAATTGACTCTGCGTTCACGTCATTGAGCGATGATATTCGACGATGGAATCGTTATCCGCATAGGATATAATTAATATTAACTAAAAAGAGCAACGGTTTAAGTACTGAACCCTTGTCGAATACCATACTTAACTCGCTTAAGCTCACGACGCAAACCAGTCATTCAAAAATCGCGGAACCCTAAATTATATGTCAAATGTTTTCTGATTTGTGATATATTTTATGATATATTGAACAAATAAGCCAGCTTTAAATTTTTTCTGATATACCCCAGAATTTATAAAATTCAAAAACTTTACAAGTACGAAAACTATCAGTACGAAAATCAAATTGCAAATTGGATAAAATATTGTTACACTCAAGGAGTTTACTAAATCGAGTTTTAAATAGCTTTCCAAATATTTTTGAGAGAACTGCTGTCTGTCAGAGAAATTAAATAAGCGCGACCTAATATCAGAAGCATTAAATTTGATTTGTTTCAAGCAAAAATTACTGATGCCTAAAATATCTGGTCAATGCTTCATTTTGAGAAACGAAATGATTTTAATGAATTTAGGTGAGCTGAAAGTTATAAATTGAAAACTATTGGAGAGCATATGACCACAATTGGGCCTATTCGTATAAAAACCATATTGTACATTTTACAAGTAAAAAATGTTTAAAACTGTGTAAATTACATTAAAATGTAAAACAAACAATAACGAGTAATTAACTGAAAATTTAAAACACAATATTAATAAAAATTATCAATATACATAGCAATTAAAAGCTTTATTAAAGCGTAAATTATGCTTTACAGACGCTATAGTTTGCATTTAGTTTTCTACATTAAATTTTTTTCTACATGTCGTATGATAATGTCATTTCCATTTGTTTGATTATCAAATTCTACCAGAGCACCCTGTATTTTATAGAGCCATAATCAAAAAATCTGAGCTTTTATAAGGGAATTAGAAACGAGGAAAAAACGAAACTTCTCATAGTAATACACACAAAACATATGGGAAATCACTTTTTTTCCTAAGACAAATTATTAAATGAAAACTTTATAAATTCTTAATTATGATTTCTGAAATACTTTCATAAATGTTTGAATTTCAACATATATGAATATCGTTTAAGTAAATCGTTTTCATTTTCTTGTAATAATTGATTTATTTAAACCAAAATATTAAAAAAAATGCATAACAACAGCATTCTGGTCAAATTAAAATAAAAGCTTACTACGATTCGTTTGGTCATTTAAGTCAATACACATTACATAGATGGCAGTGATGGCCGTAAAAATTTGGAAAAATCGTGCCAAAAATTACCACCTGGGGAAATTTCAAGTTCAAAAATTGTAGGAAAAGCAAAACAAATTCACAAAATATAGGAACGTGTGATAATTTTGCGATTAAATAATTTTTTTTCGTATATTTCTTTTACCATTTTAGACATCTTACGTTCACTAGTAAAACTAAAGATAAATTTAGCAAGTATTGTTTTAATTCGTCAGAGCCAACTTTGATGTATTTTTCAAAATGAAAGTTTGAAAAATATATTTTAGAAATAATTTAATTTTAATATTTCTGCAATTAATATTTACTTAATACCAATATGGCCTTCTTGTATATTGTTCTTAAAGATATGTAGAAAACTTTTATATAAACATTTTATAATATTTTTGCTTTTTTCATTGAAAAACTTGAAGCTAAAAAACACCATTTTTACTATGGATTCCTATGGAAATCAGTGAAAAGTTATACCACTAAAAAAGCTTCTAAAAAATACGTCATTAAGATTATGGCTCTATACTCTAGAAGGCTCTGATTCTACTCGTCATTTAGCGGAATTTTTTTTATTTCATTATTCGGTAAGCGTACGACTGATATTTTTCCTTTTGTTAATCAAGGTTGTGGGAAATCCAGGGCTTTAATTTTGGAGGTACTTTTGCTATTTATCAGTCTACATTTATTAATATGTTTGATATTTTCATATGTTGTTTCTATCTTTATGTTATATTGTTTCAATATAAACCAGATACCTAACTCAAACAGTAAAGCATTGTTCAGGTTAACATAATCAATGATTTAAAAAGTTTTTGATTTATTCGGGTTGGTTTTGAATTTACCTCAGTTGAGTTGATTAGACAAAAAATGAATAAATGGTTAGAAATTCCCAAATAATGCACAGGACATTTAACAATATTAACATTAGTTTCTAATTCTAGTAGCCCCCTTAATAATATTTGCAAGACCAAAACTACGTTAATGATAAAAAATCATCAACGATTGTTCTTTAAAAGGTCTACATTTTACATTTTACATTTTACATTTTACATTTTACATTTTACATTTTACATTTTACATTTTACATTTTACATTTTACATTTTACATTTTACATTTTACATTTTACATTTTACATTTTACATTTTACATTTTACATTTTACATTTTACATTTTACATTTTACATTTTACATTTTACATTTTACATTTTACATTTTACATTTTACATATTACATTTTACATTTTACATTTTACATTTTACATTTTACATTTTACATTTTACATTTTACATTTTACATTTTACATTTTACATTTTACATTTTACATTTTACATTTTACATTTTACATTTTACATTTTACATTTTACATTTTACATTTTACATTTTACATTTTACATTTTACATTTTACATTTTACATTTTACATTTTACATTTTACATTTTACATTTTACATTTTACATTTTACATTTTACATTTTACATTTTACATTTTACATTTTACATTTTACATTTTACATTTTACATTTTACATTTTACATTTTACATTTTACATTTTACATTTTACATTTTACATTTTACATTTTACATTTTACATTTTACATTTTACATTTTACATTTTACATTTTACATTTTACATTTTACATTTTACATTTTACATTTTACATTTTACATTTTACATTTTACATTTTACATTTTACATTTTACATTTTACATTTTACATTTTACATTTTACATTTTACATTTTACATTTTACATTTTACATTTTACATTTTACATTTTACATTTTACATTTTACATTTTACATTTTACATTTTACATTTTACATTTTACATTTTACATTTTACATTTTACATTTTACATTTTACATTTTACATTTTACATTTTACATTTTACATTTTACATTTTACATTTTATATTTTACATTTTACATTTTACATTTTACATTTTACATTTTACATTTTACATTTTACATTTTACATTTTACATTTTACATTTTACATTTTACATTTTACATTTTACATTTTACATTTTACATTTTACATTTTACATTTTACATTTTACATTTTACATTTTACATTTTACAACAATTCCACATTTAAATTTTAATAAAAACTGTATTTCGGTCCAAAAGGACCACAGTTAGTGAAATTTTGTCAAAATTATCAAACATTTTGTTTATCCAAAATCATTTTTCTCGAACTTTTGAAAGTCACTGTGTCTAATAAAGATTAATAAAAAAAATGTCCGCCCCTCTGTTTGTCTGTACCCAAATGGCGTCTCGATAACGGTAGGTCCGATTTGGATATTTTTTCGCTAATCTGTTTCTATGTTCAAGACTTGAAATGCTTTTGGATGTTGTCCATCAAAAGGATCGATTACTTGACATATGAGACCGAAAATTACGCGGTATTACTACGTTGACCAATTTTTTACAAGTACTGTTTTGAGTATTGGGTTGGGCGTTAAGTTTGCGGTTCAGTTGAGGGTTGAGTTGGGCTCTATTTGTCAGTTGAATTGGACTTGAGCGAGAGTTGAGTTAGAGTTGGATTCGGGTTTAGTGGCAATTTCTTAAATTTTATAAGTTGGTTTAAGAATTTGGTTGGGCGTTGAGTTTGTGGTTTTGTTGAAGGTTGAGTTGGGGTTGAGTTAGAATTGAATTAGGTTTGGGTTGGGGTTTAGGAAGCAGTTCGGCTAGAGATATAATTATGTGGTGAATTAACTGTTGAATTAAAGTTAGTTGAGTTGCCTTTATGTAAGAAATTAGTTTTTAAGACCATGTTGATTTGGTGGAAGAGTTGGGCGTGGTCAATTTGAAGTTAGTTTCAGGGCTTGGTTGCAGGTAGACATCCGAATGGGGATTGAGTAGGGCGTCGAGTTTTGAAGTAAATTGAATGATTAATTTTTAGTCGAGTTGGGGTGACTATAGTTGGGTTATTTTAGATTTGGGGTTCATTCAGTCATTCAGTTGGGGATTTATTTTGCTGTTGAGTTGAGATTTGAGATGGAAGTTAGCTTGACTTCTTCATGTACACATGCTGTTTTTCGGATTTGAGGATTGAGTTGGGCGCTTAATTGAGAGTTCCTTTGAGGATTGTGTTGTTGTTAAGTAAGGTTCATTGTTAGATTTATTTGAGCCTGTTTCGGCGTTCAGGTGCAGATTAGATAAAGTTGAGATCATGTACGCATGCAGATTTCGAACCGTGTTGATTTAGGGTTTCAGTTGAACATTGAAGGTTGATTTGGGGTTGAGTTATGGTTTACTTGAGCTCGAGTTAGGATTGCATAGAGTTAGGTTTCGAATCGAATTGATTTTGGGATTGAGCTGGCCGTTGAGTGTGGAATTGAGAAAAGGGTTGAGAAAGAGTTCGGCCAATGTTGAGTGGAAGTTGAGTTGGAGTTGGATTAGCTTGCGCTGGGAATAAGTGAGAGCTCGGTTGCGGATTTATTTATCGGTTGATTCATAAGATAATTTCAATCCACATACAAATTGTGTAATTTGTTGTATTATTGTATAAAAACGATTGCCTTGTCCAGTTTCTTCAACATTAATCATTTAATTGACGTAACACTCGATCAGCATAAAAGCTTCTTTTTAGCCCCATTCTAATCAAACCAATAAATTTTGATCTTTTTAAAAACTGTGACTATATAGGATTGACAACCATTCTGTCGTAATAATTGACAAAAAATTCGAAATAATCCATGATAAATCGTTTAACATTAATTAAATTGTTTCTCAGAATAATTTAATGAAAATCTCATTTTATAAATTTTGATTAGATTTTTCCCTTCAACGCAAACCCAAATTTCCAATTCTAGCTACTAGCTATGTAGTATGGATATACTCGTAATAAATTGAACGAGAGAACAATAATAAAAAAAAATGAAAATTGTATTTCCTTTTTGTATGTTTTGTTTTGTTTTTTTTTTGTTGTGCAGACGAAATTGAACCAAATGAAAATATTTAGTACAACAATTGGAAAATTTCTGAATTTTCTTTTGTCCAAGGATTAAATATTACGTCCGTATATTGGATATAAATTGAATGAAAATTCAAACATTAAAACTTTTTGTTTATTTCTAATCAACGTATATAGATTTCAATTTATTATTGTTATCAAATTGTAATGAAAACGATGGGTGACAATTGACAATAAATAAACGGTCCTATTGTCAAGTTTAAAATGGGTGCGCGCGTAAATTATCTAACCTCCCCCCCCGTGTATGGTATTTTTATCTTGCAGCTAAATAATTACGGATTTATTTTAAATAAAATTTCAATTTGATTGTCAACAATGTTATACAAAATAAAAAAAATAAATTTATTTAAAGTAGATATTCAAGAAATAGCTCATGCAAATGATTAAGTTTTTATTACAAAATTTTGAAGCTAGCAAAAAAATCCCTTTTTTTTAGAAATATGCCTTCAAGCCAATCAAAATAATTACTTAAAGTACTTAAAATGATTTTCATAGATGACTTATTTGATAATACATAATCATAATATTTGTGTGTTGAAAGCAAAATCATTATGCGAATATTTTGAGTTAAACTTTAACCAGGAACAAAGTCCTATCCGATTTTCCCCTTTTTTTACCATTTACCGTCATCTCGATGTATGAATTCAGGATTTTCTTTTTTTTTTATCCAATTTTGATTTCATTTCATATTTTTATGAAACCTAAATGAAAATCGTTTATGTTATTTATTTATTTGTGTTTTCTAGTCCCTCGTTTTATTTTATTATTGTATTCGGTTTTTTGAATGGAGCGAGCTTTTCGATATTATTTTTGGTTTGGTTAGGATAAATCAAATGGATATCAATTTTGGTATATATATGGTATATAGATATCTGATTGGATTTATTGTAAAATAATATTACTGTGTGTGTGCTGAAAATGGTTTAGCGTGGTTTAAAATGGGCTTACAGTTAGATGGTGGTTTAATTTAACTAAAAATTTATGTGGAAATAAATTACACTGCGGGTGGTTTTGGTATTATTTTTCATTATCGGTGGTACAGGTCGGTGATTATTATATATTTGAATGACTCTCGTTGTCGGAAAATTCGAGTTGAATGACGTGCACTTGTTTCCGAATTCTTTTCAGCGCTCTATTATTATGCCTACTTACTGAGAAATAATCCAACCCTAAAGCATCTCAATAAAACACAGTGTTATTTGCTACACAGTTGGGCATATTCGTGTAAAAAAGTATTTTTTACGTTTTTCAAGTAAGAAACACAATAAATCACGTAAATATTAAAATGTAAATTATATGTTAAAAGAATTTAAAAAAAACAAATATTAGTAAGCACTTAATTGAAAATTTAAAACACAAAGTTAATAAAAATTAAAACTTTATTAAAGAGAAAATTTCGCTTTATATGTTTTACAGTTAGACTTTAGTTTCTCATTTAAAATAATCTTTTGATAATATTAACAAATTCTACTATTCGATAAAACTAGCTGACGTCATCTATCGGCGTAGGCGATACACTAAAAAAAAATTTTTTTTTTTGATAAAAAATAATGTTTTAAAAGTGCCTTAATTGTAGACCAAATTTAAATTGTGGAAAATGTCAAAAAAAATTCGATTTTCCTTTTTCTTTCCACCTCAGTGATTTTCATAACTAGAAATATTTTAAAGGTTTTCGTTCCAATAACTCTCTTTTTTTCAACCCGCAACAGAAGCTGCATTTTTTGACACATAAGCAACAACAAAAATTAAACAAATTTTTGTTTTTGTATCAAAATTGTTTGTTTCATAAAACAAGTTCTGATCCAGATCAGATGAAACTACAACAACAATGTTTTATTTCTGTACTGCATTGGCATTTGTCACCGTAAATAAGCTATTCTAAAATTATCGACAATTTGCGAGCAGGGTGGGACGAGCCCTTAGTGTTCATAATTTATAAAAGTAACAACGGGGTGAAATTTTAGTATTTTTACAATTTTTTAAAATCATATCAAATTTGGCTATGAATGGTCAAAACATGATTTAAAAGAAGTTTTATGCAATCAAAGCACTCAAATTTTGCAACCGCTATTGTGGGTTATTTTTAAATTTCTTGCGACTAAGATTTGGTTTCAATAGAACGATGAAACTATCCTATTCATACCACTGATTTAATATAAATTTGTTACAATTTTCTTTGAATGAATAATGATTTGACTGTGATGAATCTTACACTGCAAAACATTGACGTAGTTTTGTGTCTAAAGGTCAAGTTCCACAACTGTCGCTTATTTGATTAATACAAATTTTCAAATTTTTAAATACATTTTGTAATAAAAAATATTTAATGCCAAGCAAGTTAAAATTTTGTTTCGCTCGTGTGATGGTAGTCAGACGCGGCTGAAAGGAATTCGGATTTTTCCATACAAAATAAACAAACAAATCAATACCATTAACTCTTTGAGTGAACCATAGCCAATCGGCAATCAGCCTACATTCATTTCTCATTTGCATCAACAAATAGTTTTGGTTCGCATTTATTTACATCACCCTACCACATGAAAAAACTTCCATTCGTTGTTTAAATGGAGGAAAAAGCAATTTGAATTTTGCATGCAAGCACAAAAATAATAATCAACTCTAAGCTAAACTCGAGAATATTGAAAATCTCCAATAATCTCAAACAAAATCCGGGTTGAGTACGAAATTCTGTTTTACAAAATTCTGTTTTACAAAATTCTGTTTTACAGAATTCTGTTTTACATAATTCTGTTTCACATAATTCTGCAAAAATTAAATCTGAAATTAATTTTTTCGCGGCAAAAAAAATAAATGTATGTATGTGTGTGTTTTTTTTTTTTTAATACGCAGGTAGGTGGAAAATCTTCCGAGGAGACCGTCAACCCATGTCGCCGGTAGTGTGAGATTTCTACTCACTAAAAACCACCTCCTTCTTCTGACCGTATTCCCCGCGGCACGACCGTATTGTATTTCTTTGCGGGGACGGGTTATGGCCACTAGAGGCTCACTCTGCGTTCACGCTCCAGCCAACGGAGCTCCTTCATTACGACCACGGCCATATCGGATACTGCATCCCATTTAACTTGGCTGTCAAGCATATGTTGGACAATATTGTCTGGCTCTCGAGTGTCGTTGAATCCAGGGCGAAAGAAAACTACGTGCTCAGCGTCCTCAATCGCACTTCCACAGTTAGTCCAGGCACATGAATCTTCGTACTTAAACCTGTGCCGATATGCACGGAAATAACCATGGCCTGTAATAGTTGGGTGATATAGTAGTTCACCTCGCCATGTGCTCTGCTTACCCAGTCCATAAGGCTCGGTATTAACCGTTTGGCCCAACGGCCCTTTCCTGATTCGTCCCATCGTACTTGCCATTTATCGATGCTGGTGCATCTGATGGCCGTCTGGCGCTCCTCTCGATCGGTATCATCTCCACGTCTGATTTGGTAGCGGTTTTTTGCCTCGGTCGCTAGTAAGTCCAGCGGCTGTCACCAGGTCAGCATCTGTAGAGGCTTCTCCTGTATGTTGATTCTATACCATGTAAGTATGACCGCACGCTTACTTTGTCCGCCCATATGGGGGCGCCATATATTATTATGGATTTAATCACACTTGCAATAAGGCGTCTCTTCAGATGTTTAGGCCCACCAACATTGGGCATTAAACGGCAGATGTTGGCACATGCCCGTGCTGCTTTGGTACCCACACACTTTAGATGTTCTTTAAAGCTGAGCCTGGCGTCCACCCATACACCGAGGTATTTTAGGTGCGGCACCCTGCGGATAACGCAGCTACCAACCCTTATTTCAGCTACCTCCAACACTTTTCGAGATGACACTAGAACTGCCTTTGTTTTGTGCTCTGCCAGTTGCAGACCAGATCCCACTAGCCAGTTCCTCAGCGCAATGATTGATTCGTTTATTTTCATAACAGCTCTTTCCAGGTGCTTCGCAGTTGCCACTATCGCCATATTGTCCGCATATCCAATGGTTTTGACCTCATGCGGTAACGGTACTCGGAGTATGCCGTCGTACATGACGTTCCACAAGAGCGGGCCAAGCACCGAACCTTGGGGGACTCCTCCAGTGATTGGGTGCTCCCGCGGGCCATCATCCGTATCATACAGCAGTATCCTGTTTTTGAAGTAGCTATCCACTATTAGCCTGAGGTATGCTGGCACCTGAAATTGGGACAATGACTCCGCAATTTTCGTTCAGTTGGCAGAGTTGAACGCATTTTTTACGTCAAGAGTGACGATCATACAGTATTTCTTTGCCCCGGCTCTCCATCTCTTCCCCTCAATCGCCGCTTGCGCCGTCCTAATTAGTTCATCAATGGCATCGATTGTGGACTTAGGCTTCCTGAAACCATATTGACGTTGTGATAGTCCACCGGACTCGGCTATGGCATTCTCTATCCTGTAACACAGTATCCGCTCAAGTACTTACCCAGCCGTGTCCAACATGCAGCTTGCTTAGCGGTTTTAAACCTTTCCTGTAGATCCTGGTAGTATCCACTGGACCGCTGGTACCTCCTCCTGCATTGGCTGCATTCCTTACGCAGCTTGGCGATATGTTCCGTTCACCAGTAGACCGGTTTATGGCGTCCACCATAGGTCCTCCTGGCCATTGCTGCATCACACGCAATTTCTAACAGCCTCGAGAGTTTGTCTGCCTTCTCCCTTGCTGACCCACTCAATGACATGCCCTTTAGCCTGACCGCAAAGACATCACTATCAAACGTTTCGGCCCTCCAGCCTGTATGCCTTCGGTCCACGGCACGGATCGCTACGCTTGTTTGGGATCGCAGGTCCCACACCATTGCCCGGTGGTCACTATGTGTGTAGTCTACTGCTGATGTAAGTGAGATCAATCACTGAGCCTACTCCATCCTTGTTGAATGTGTGCTGCGCGCCAGTGTTTATTAGGACTATGTCTAGGGTCGCAAGTGCATCCATGAGAATGCGTCCTTTTGTTGTTTTCCGGGTGCAGCCTGCAGCCCAATTCCGTTGACCATGCATTGAAATCACCAACAATGATTACTGGGTTGTGTTTGTGTGTGTATGTGTGTGTGTGTGTGTTTGTGTGTATGTGTTTGTGTGTATGTGCGCGTTTTTTCCGGTAGGTGGTTGAAAATCTTCATAATACACGGCTAGAAAACATCTTCCTTTCGTTAGCAATTTATTCCCCCCGAAAATACCGCTTGTACTACTTCGGGAGGTGTGGTTTGATCGGACCTTCTTTAGTTTATTTTATTTATGTATTCAATTCTTCATCCAGTTATATTGTTATGAACCACTATTGATTTGAGCAAGAGCTCATTCATAAAACAATGCTTAGCAAATGGTAAAGATAACATAATTAACATAAAAGGTGTCTATAAATATATAACAAAGTTAGGCCCAGCAACTTAATTTCACTCAGCATAGGCATTCTTTGCTTCTTCGCTAGATTCTTTCATTGTCTCATTTCTCAATGGTAAATAAATTATTCTCCAATCTTGGGTAAGGATTCTGTGGTTTGAAATGGTTCACAAACATACCAAAGGTTTCTCCGGTTGGGAAATTTCCGCATTGTATACATAGCTCGTACTTATATAAAAATTTAAATTTTGAAGAATTACATTTAATTTAGATTTTTGAAGAGAAAACAAAAAATTCGACCGATTGTACCAATGTACCATAACTATACGTAAGATGATGTTATCCGGAGTCGGGCGCTGCCTAAGCGTACTTCAGATTTCTTGTTTAGCTTCTTTGAATCAAGGGCAGAAGAATAACACACGTTCTGCATTCTCTCCCTTACAGTTCGAACACCCGGGCTGGGTCGGGTAGACTTCACCTTGTTGGCGGTTCAATCAAGTATCTGTCATTGGTATGAGGCGGAATGTTCATCATCCCTTATCTCATTTGTTCCGATGTTGTAGCCTTTCAGATTACGATTCGCTCTAGCCATTGTTTGGGATCCGTTAAGGAGTAGCTTGTGTGGCTTCTGTTCCAACAGATCAATTGGTGATATACCTGATCTTAGAATTATTCACCTGGATAGCAATGGTTTCTCGCCTTTTCCTGCTTGAGATTAATACCACCCTTGTTTCATGTCCCTATCTTAGATAACCACTGATGGGTAATGGCTAAGGCCCCGTTACAGATATTTTTGTTGTTGTTGCTTCCTCGGGTATGCGAAATCTAAGCACACCATTGTACATAATATTCCATAACAATGGGCCCATCACCGAACAGCAATTACTTTATATCTCTGAGCAGACAAAAGACGGATAAGTTAATGACAAAAATTATTTTTAGAAATAAAGAATTTTGTCAACCAGAATTTTATAAAAAAATTTTTTGAAAAACAGAATTTATTACGTAGCAATCCCGAAAAATCCGTTAAAATACCGAAAGTATCACCATCGAGGCATTACTATAATTCTGTTACGTATAACATCTACATCACTTTACAAATTTCCTTAGCAAGGTAAGATTACATAAACGAAGGGCTCGGGTAATATCGAGAATCTCTAATAGACTCGTATAATCTCTCAAATCATATTAAAAAAAATTCTTCTCGAAATAGCTTAAAGTTAATAATTTTGAATAAAATCTTCCTACATTAATCCAAACATTTCGGATTTGAAGAATTTCACCAACTCAATGCTTAGCTTTAATCTAATCCAAACAAAACTCTAATAATATCCAAAATCTGGAATAATCTCGCAAAACCTATAAAATCTTGCATAATTTCTGTATGTATACACAATCTTAGGAAATCTCGAATGCGCTTGAAAATCTCCAAAAATCACATACAATACCGAAAATCTCGATGGACCTGTAATTCGATAACATATGGTGGCACTCAACGACATAATTCGAGAAACTGGAATAAACCGGAATAATCCCAATTAATTAAGACATTTTCAAGCAGCATTATGTGAGGTTCTATTTTTTTTTTTTGAAATTGCGACAAAACACAATTAATTAAAACATTTCGAGCTCTCGTAATGATTACGTAACAGAATTTGGCAATTGCGACTTTGTTATTATGAATTCTCCACACTCGTAACTCGAAATACGAGAGATACATAACTAACATCCAGTGGTAACCGTATCAGGCGAAATTGAAATTTTGGGTGGTCTACAATAACTGCAATCACCATGTGAACACCGATAAAACTAGAACGTAGTGGATTTTGAAATATAGTGGGTTTTAGCATTAAACCGCCTTTTTTTATTTAAGCCGATTAGATTTCTTCATTTTATTAATTTTTTTTACAAGGTAATAAATTTTTCATGTGGCTTGGTCGATTTACAACATTACACACCGTGTGAACAACCATAGTAGAATCGTTTTAAGAAATCCACGATACTGCATTGCTTCTTAAAAAAATTAATTCGATTTTTTTTATGCGTGAAAATTCAAATCAGCAGCCGCCACTGGGTATAGTAAATGCATTTAATAAGAGATGGCGTTGTTAAAATACTAAATTATGGATTTTTACATTTTATAACTACACACACATGAGATATAAAATGGCTTTATTTAAATTACATGTTTTTTACGTGTAAAAAACTGTGTAAATCAGTGTTTAAAATGGGATTTCATTTTGCTCTTCGCTCTCCATTTTTGTTCAAGAGCGATAATAAAAACTATTAAAAAGCTTTTTATAAAGAGCGATAATTGTAAAAACAAAATTTCGCTCTTGCTATTCCACTATTGCGTTTGTGTTATCATCTTTTCCTTCTTTGTTATTGCGCTATATTGAGAAAATAAATACGCTCTACTCTGATGAATAAAAACGTCATTATTATATCGCTCTTGTTCTTGTTATTACGGCAAACGGTTACATTCAAAACCTTCTAAATTTCTTTAGAAAGCCAGATTGTTTTATTAGCGAACAGATACACGGGCAATGGAAATGGGATTCTAAAATGATTTTTGGGTAAAGTTCTGGAATATGGCCAATTAGGATGGAACTTGGCTATTCCTTAACTGATTTTAGTGAAATGTGACTCGCGCTACGCGCGATGTAAATGGGATTCTAAATTGATTTTTAGGTGAATTTCTGGGATATGGCCAATTAGGATGGAACTTGTCTATTTCTTAACCGATTGTGATGCAATTCGAAATGTGCGTTGAAAATGGGATTCTAAAATAATTTGTAGATTCAGTTCTGGAATATGGCCAAATAGGACGGAACTTGACCATTCCTTAACCGAGTTTAGTGAAATTAGAAACGTGCGATGGAAAGGGGATTCTACAATGTTGTTTAGGTGAAATTCTGGAATAAGGCCAACTATGATGGAACTTGGCTATTCCTTAACCGATTTTAGTGAAATCTGACTCGCGCGAAATCTGATTCTAAATTGATTTTTAGGTGAAGTTCTGGAATATGGCGTATTAGGATAGAACTTGGCTACTCCTTAACTGATTGTGATACAATGTGACATGTGCGTTGGAATTAAGATTCTAAAATGATTTTTAGATGATGTTTTAAAATATGGCCAACTAGGATGGAACTTTGCTATGCCTTAACCGATTTGAGTGAAATTTAACATGTACGATCAAAATGGGATTCTAAAATGATTTTTAGATGAGTTTCTGAAATATGAAAAATTTAGATGGAACTTAGGCTGTTCCTAAACCGATTGTGATACAATTCAATATGTGCGTTGGAAGTGGGATTCTAAAATAGGTTTTAGATAAAGTTCTGGAATATGACTAAATAGGTTGGAACTTACAAATTATTTCTCCACCGATTTTCGATCTGCCTCACAACAGATAAACCTCGACATCTACATGGATACTTGGCAATTCCTTAACCAATTGTGATGCAATTCAATATATGCTTTGGAAGTGCGATTCTAAAATAGTTTTTAGATAAAGTTATGGAATGTGGCCAACATACATTACTCGTATTGATATATTTAAATATATCAAGAGTAACTTAAAATAATAATAATTATTATACTTGTGCCGTAATCTGTTTAGATTACTCATATTGATATATTTATTATACATCTGCCGGGAAATTTATTCGTAATAAAAGGAAAATAAGAAATAATGGGTGATAGTACGCTAATGTTAGCGAAGGATCCCGGAATTAGGAAAATCATTTTAGAATCTCATTTCCAATGAACATGTCAAATTGCATCATAATCGGTTAAAAAATAGCCTAGTTCCATCCAAATTGGCCATATAGGCCATATTACAGAACTTTATCTAAAAATCACTGTAGCCTGTTTAGGAAGAGCCAAGTTCAATTACAATTGGCCCCAGAATCCCATTTCCAACGCAAATGTCAAATTTCTCCGAAATTGGTTAAGGAATAGCCAAGTCCCATCACAATTGGCCATATTCCAGAACTTGATCCAAAAATCATTTTAGAATCCAATTTTCAACGCACATGTTAAATTTCACTAAAATCGGTTGAGTAATAGCGTAGTTCCATTCTAGTTGGCCATATTCCAGAACTTCATCTAAAAATCATTTTAGAATCCCATTTTCAACGAACACACCAAATTTCACTAAAATTGGTTAAGGAATAGCCAAGTTCCATTGTAGTTGGCCATATTCCAGAACTTCATCTAAAAATCATTTTAAAATCCCACTTCTATCGCGCATGTTTAAATTTCTCTAAACTCGGTTAAGGAATAGCCAAGTTCCATCCTAGTTGGCCATATTTTAGAACTTCATCTAAAAATCATTGTAGAATCCCGTTTTCATCATGCATGTCAAATTTCACTAAAATCGGTTAATGAAAATCCAAGTTCCAACCCCATTGGCCATATGCCAGAACTTCATCTAATAATCATTGTAGAATCTCATTTCCAACGCGCATGTTAAATTCCTCAAAAATCGGTTAAGGAATAGCGAAGCTCCGTCATAATTGGCCATATTCCAGAACTTTATCCAAAAATCATTTTAGAATCCCATTTTCAACGCACATGGCAAATTTCACTCAAATCGGTTAAAGAATAGCCAAGTTCCATCCTAGTTGGCCATATTCCAGAAATTTATCTAAATATCGTTTATCGAACTTTCTTTGTTTAATGATATTCAAAGAGCAATTCTTGTATTACAAAAATTTTTGCTCTCTTATGTATTTTCTTCAATGGCTCTGTGGAATGGGTTGGGAGCGATACTTTTAGCTTTTACGCTCTCTGTTTTAAGAGCGAAATAATTTTTTTTTTGTGTTTACCATTAGAGGGTAAGAGCGTAAAAGCAAACTGAAAAAAAAAAATTATTGGGAGCAAGATCGAAATTTTTTATAAAGAACTCTAAAAGAGCGATAAATTTAAACTCTGGTGTAAATTATATAGTGTAATTTGCTCGCCCAACTGTGATTTGCTAGTAATAAATTATTTCTGTTGCGAGGTAGATAAAAGACGGAATGAATTGAAGAAATTGGTAACTTCATGTATATCCTTACATTCATTTTTGTAGCAATTCATCGCACAAGGAGTTTTCTAACGAAACTGTTGCATCAGTTATTTTGTCTAATTTAGCGAGAACCATGTCTATTGAGACATTTCTACGATTCCTAATTTACGTGCTTACGATTATTTTTGAGAACAAGGGACAATCCGTTGTCTAAGCCACTGGCCCAATAGGCTATTGGAATAGGTATAAAAAGCTGTCTAAATCTTAATACTAAGTAGTTCTGCGACATAATTTTCGACCTATTCTAAAGTTTTACCTTGTGGTTTATAGATCGTAAAATGAATGTCGCAGAAGCTTTGTGTCATTGTGTCATTAACGACTATAGCTAATCGCTAATTGAGGTGTGCTTCTAGTTTTGAGTAATATTTCGAACTGAATTCTTTAATAGTTTCTTTAACGGTTTTGATCCTAAGGTCGTGATGTATATTACTATTTCGAATGTACCAAGGAGCATTGGTAATACAGCGAAGTATTTTCGCTTGGGTTCGTTGCAGGAGTTCTCTGTTTGAAGCGCTGGTGGATCCCCTTAACTGAATACCATATGTCCATATGGGTTTGATTATCGCTTTGTAAAGTAAAACTTTATTGGCTAATGACAACTGAGATTTTCTTCCCATCAGCCAATACATTTTGGAAAATGTAATTTTTATTTGGTTGCGCTTTGTTTCGATATAATTTTTCCACGTTAATCTTCTATCCAGGTGCAAACCTAAGTATTTTACCTTCGTTTGTTGAGAAATATTTTTATCGTTTAATTTCACTGGTGGGCAGGTGCGTTTGTTCAGCGTGAATGTGACATGAGTTGATTTGTTTTCGTTCACTTTTATTCGCCATGCCTTTAGCCAGTCCGCGACCTTCTTTAAATGATTCTGTAATTCCTTTGAGGCAATTTCAGGATTAGTGTGAGTCGCCAGTCAGTATTTATATACTTGTAACCAACAAAGTATTAATATCAACATTTGCCGATGAAACTTATTTTTAGGTGAAATTCTGGAATATGGCCAGTTAGGATAAACCATGTCAATTTTTTAACGGATTTTAATGAAATTTTACATGTGCGATGGTAATGGGATTTTAATATGATTTTTAGATATAGTTTTTGATTATGCCTTTCCAAGTAGAACGGAACTTTGCTACTCCTTAACCGATGAGTATAATGAAATTCGAGATTTGAAATGATGATTTAAAATAATATTTCTAATTCCGAAACTCTGCACTACTGTTATAAATTTCAATGACACACTATATTTTTCTTAACAAGGCCAAACCTACCGCTCTGACAGCAAATGCTCAGAAAACATAACTTAAAGTTTAAAGCGAAGGATTTGCAAGACATTTTCTAATGGAACTTGAATATTGTTACGCAGATAATCTTGATCGTTTAGCAATTGAAATAGTATGTTTGTGTAATGGTGTTTCGTCAAAACTAATCGGTTACGTCAAAACTCATCATAATCGGATAATACCTAAGTTATATTCTTATTGACCATATTACAGAACTATCTCCAAAAATCATTTTAGAATCCCATATCCAACGCACAAATAGCCAAACTTCATCCTAATTGGCCATTTATATAACTTGTAAAAAATTAATTTTGAAGTGTAAGATGGTCAATTTGAAGTGTAAAGCTCTGTGATGGTATAATGGTGTTTAAGGGTTTATTTGAAAGTCAATTAAGAAAGTTGGCTGTTAAGCTGAAGATTGACTTAAGAGGTTCATTTCGATATTGATTTGGTAGTTGGATTACTTTTTTTTCAAGACCGAAATTCTGATCACCTTATGAGGTTTCAGCCTTTTATATTTTTTTTATTTTACGCTAAAGTTAAACATCGTACTCGGCTAAATGGTAAATGCATAACAATACACACCATTGTTTCACCTCTCCAGATTTGCATATTAATAGAGTGGAACTCAGATTTGAGTTTTGTGATATCAAGATTTTTCACTCAAAACAAATGGCCATGCAAGTTACATCTTTTGGTTTAAAATCAGATGCTTTACATTAAAAGAATATGACCACATATGAAGGTCCACGTTTTTAGTTTCAATTGAATAAATTTTTGTATTGGAAGTTCCAAATATAATACCATTGATTTTAGTTTTAGTTGGAATACTCTTGCAACTCTGAACTCGGCTATTCGGCCAGGGACAATTTACCAGTAATTTCTGACCTTGTTGGATTGCAAGTCAAATAATATCTGGTTTGCAGTACTTTTTGACCACTATGAAAAATTACAACTCAAACGAAAAATAGAATTATTGCTGTTAGCATTATGCCTGATTCAATAAATACCTGAAATCCTGTGAATTGCTTAATGCTCTATGATTTTTTGGGCACTAACCTTATAAAGGGATTATTGCGTTGGCCATAAAAGTGCTGAGTGCATTCCTTCCTGATTTTGATCATTTTGTTTAGTGGTTATCATAACCTAGAATTATCGTATCAGTAAGAGCAGTTGAATTTTAATGTGTCAAATATGCCAAGTTTACTTTTGTTTTAGATTCATTTTCTTTTTTCGAGGGTAGACCCGCAACAATCGACTGGATGTGCAAATTTGCAATAAAGAAAGGCACACAAATTCTACATTTATCTGACAAGACGACTAACATCTAAATATCTGAGGGCAGACATTTAGATTTCAATTAGAGATAAATATTTGAAGTGAGTTTCAAACCAAAAATTTCAATCGAGCCTGCAACCATTTTGTGTATGACATTTATTTCACCTTTCTGCATAAACAACTATATATATATATATGCGTGAAATTATATTTCAGCCATAACAACACTTTTATCTAATTTAATATCCAAACACATTTGGAGATGCTAAAACGGAAAAATCGAAATCAATTTTGCTCTGATGGTATATAAATATATACAGGGATACCAAACGAACACATGAATTAATATCGCTTCTGGCATTGTTGTTCTATTCGGCAACACAAAAAAATAAATATCAATAGCAAAAAAATGTATATTACGTTTATGAAATACGTTTTCTTCCGATTTTGACACATTAGTGGAGCGAATTCCGAGAAGATGTATGTACATACATATGTATATATACACCAGTGGTTCGTTCACGTACATTTATCACAAATTTTCTTTTTATTTGTAAATAGCAAAATTCAAATCAATAATCCCGCATATATAACCAAACAAAATATTGTCGATTATTTATCTTATTCGTATCTTGAGGTGATGTTTCGGATGCATTGAAGGAAATTGAAATTAGACGAATAAGTTTTCTTCTTCTGCTTTCTATTTGCTATTCTTGTATAAATACAAATATAGCTCAATATATTTTATTATTACGATTGTTATTGAAGTCTTATCATGTCATGGGCGAAAAACCATGAAATAAATTTACGAACGATGAGAACAAAATGTTTTTGTGTCGAAAATAATTGTCGAAAAAATACAAAATTTTGATATTTTATAGTTTGAAATAGAAAAAGAAGGTTATCTCGTCCGCGTCTCTCTCTCCCCAGATATGTACGTGCCATGTGTGCAAAATTGTTTCAAACAGGTATTTGTATTTAATGTTTAAATAGAAAAAGATCTATATGTCTGTATGTATCTATAGCTTAGTTGTAGAAACGTTTTGGATCAAATTTTCCGGATTAACTGAACTTTATTGCTACCCCCACACTAAAAATAAAAGTTGTGGTATTAAAAATATAAGTATAAGTTCAAAATCGTGACCTGGGCCAGACAAATATGACATTCCTCGACGATTAGAGAAATCAAAAAAATTATTTTCAATTTTTATGATCTGATGTTTTTAAACAGTTCATAATTTCAAGACATAAAGCAACTTGAAAACAAAACTTTGGAAAAATTATTGAACTTTTGTGAATATAAGGGTATATTAAAACTGGTTACATATAAG
Organism: Tipula vernalis; assembly: GCA_958295665.1. NCBI lineage: Eukaryota > Metazoa > Arthropoda > Insecta > Diptera > Tipulidae > Tipula > Tipula vernalis. The sequence continues at coordinate 77,252,233 of OY282559.1, read as the reverse complement.
AACGATTAGGACCATCGATAATGCAGAGCTCTTCTTAAATCTACAGCTAAATTGTACAATTTTTGGTATTGTATATACAATTCTTGAGTGAAAACAAATTTTAGTAGAATGCCCTATGTCGCTCTACAGGATCACTACAATATTATCAAAGCTATTTGATTTTTTTTATAAGGTAGAAAAGTTCGGGTTTTAATTGTGTTTCAGTGCTAAAAATAACAATCTATTGAAATATCAAGGTATTTCGGAAAATTCTTCTAAATAGAACTTTAGATTCAGATCTCCTAATGCAGAAAGAAAATTAATGAATAAATTACCTTGTAATCAAACAATTTTGTTCAGGAAGTGGCCATACAAAAGTTTTGAGTATTTTGATATAAAGTAACACGATCGAAATCCTTACTTCTATCGTCTCTGCCATATAGATGTATAAATGAATGTGAAAATTGTGTTGCGCTTATATTTTTAATTCAAGAGTTTTGATTACCAAAGTCGTATATATTGATTCCAAAGTATATATTTTACACAACCGAGCTCGCCAAAATCCATTGGCTGACAAGCGTACATGGGTACATAAAAACAAAATTCCGGTGAAAAAATGTACACCTCGAAGCTAGTTTTGACAGTTGAAATAGTCCCTAACTCTTTGCGGAAGTAGCTTGCAGTCATTTACCACGTAACCCATTATAATCGACGGATCCAAATATCTTCTACATAAAATACGCCAGCTACAAATAAAAAATGGTTCAGACAGAGTCATTCATCTGTACTAATGACCTTGACCTTCAGATAAATTTTGAAGGTCGTTTGAAGTACAATGTCATTTTTTAAAATGGACAACCCTACTCATGTTTAAGTTTGTTATTGTGATCATGAAGGTCAAATCAAGGTTAACTTTTTAAAAAGCACTCATGAGACTGAGGAATTTCCTGGGCATAATAAACATTTGAAGTATCTATAACAGGTGGGTAGGATGCAAAAGTGGCAATGACATAGACTTTAAGGTTAATTTCAAAGGCCATTTGAAAGTCAAGGTGATCTTTTAAACGGAAAGCCAGAATAGCCAGAATAGTGGCATAGGATTTTAGAAGAGCGGGAATTTTCACGTTTGAAAAAAAAATTATTAAGTTTAATATTGTAACCTTGAGAAGGTCAAAACAAGGTTAAATGTTTTAAAAGTACTTTGGCGGCACTTCGAATAGGTTTCCGGGAATACCAGTCAAAAAATTCAGAAAACAGTTTGACTAAAATGCCCTTTTTGTATTTGGACTAAACAACCTTCATGGCAGGTATTTTAGTCAAATATTTTTAGACTGGAATACCTTTTGGTTGGTTTTTTGTTTTGTTTGGCTGAAACCCCTTGATAGACGTGTACGTCGGCTCCTGGGCCCCCGGTCAAAAAAAGAAAGGAGTTTTGGTCAAAAATTAGAAGGTAACTCAGCCAAAATATTTTTAGTGTGAAATGTCTTTTCTTTCTGGTTGGTGCTACTGGCCGAATTCTAACCCTTTGCACTCGAGGGCTCCAAGAGCGGAGACAATACAAATAATTTTTATTTCACAAGGATAAAAAAATTCGAGGTGGACTGTGTTTTCTACACGGCCGTAGGTATTTTACGTGGTAACATTTATACGCAGTGAGAGTAATGATTGACTGTTTGTATTTGTTAAAATTAATTAACCGTCACAGTTTCTTTACACTAGAATACACGTTGTTGACACTAGAATTGTTCCGGTTAGATGATGCTATCTCTTGTTACAGTGCTCTCAAGCATTGTAAATTGCTATTATGTAGATTTTAATTTGAATTAAAGTTTATGTAAAGATTAATTATTTTAATTTACAATAAATTATCTGCTCCGATCAGATGAGGCATTCTCTCGCTATAGTACTCTCAAGCACTGTAAATCGCTTTTCGTCATCTTCATTTATTCTGTTAGCAAATTAAATCTGTTCAGGAAAATTAACTGTCTTTGTAACTATAAAAAAAACTGTTACTTTACGCTTGAGCTAGAAAAGCTAATACAAATTTTAGAATGTTTCACTTTTCCAGAATCCTCACTTGTATGAGTTTCTTTTAAAAATACAAACTGCGTGAATTCTGGCCTCTCCCGGTTCAATTTTTGCAATGTTGGGTGCGTTCGTTGTATTCTGGGTAAGCATCATCCTCCTGGGTAAAAAATGTTTATTTTATAGATTAAGCTGGAATTCACTTAAGTTGACATCAGCAGCTGGACTCAGTGATTATAGAAAAAATCAAAACGTTAAATTCGACCACGTCCACAAATTAAATTGATTTTTACGATCTTTGTAATGAAATTGGCAGTTTGAAGCGATTTGGCCATGATTTCAAATTTTAACAATCAAACTAAATTCAGTTAAAAATCAGATAATTAACGCTTGATCCAACTTTCTTGAATCTACCACCACCATTAAGGTGAGTACACTTTAACCTCATGTCAAGACCAAGCAAAAGTTCAAAGCTTGAAAAAATATCCATATTCTCAACAAGTGGTATTGAAAATTAAAAAAAAAATAAATTGTTAAAATCATATAATAATAAATACCGTTTCGTCGTTGAAAAGAAAAATCTTAAGATTTAGCATTTAATTGTTTTCCATCTTTAAACAGAGTTTGAAAAAAAAAAAAAAAAAAAAAATTGGAAAAGTTACTTTTGTGTCAGACAGACATCTAGAATATATTAAAAATGCTTGCGATATCCGTTACTCGTGTTTAATGGTATGTATAAAATACGTCTGCTCCTTATTACCATTTTATACTATACAACATTTTCTTTTTTTGCTTTTTGACATCGAAACAACTCGACATAATCTTCTTCGTTTTCTGCAGGGAAAGCTCTTGCACACAATCATAAATTATAAATTTTATATATTTTCGGGATCAGAATTTCTTATTCATATTTTAATTTTGAAAATTTATCTGTATATATATATAAATCTTATTTCGTCGTCTTCGTAAAATCGGAAAATTTTTTTAGTTTTGGTCTTGTGTGTGTGTGTGTGCCATGGTTTCATTCACAACATGACTTTTTCACTTTTTCCTTATTTTGTGTTGTATACGAAACAATATTTTACATGCATTACTCTTGTCTTTTTTGTGTCTCTTGACTTTCGATACGAGTGCAGTATCCATACAATGACACTGTGTGTGTGGATGCGGAGGAATATACAATTTTTCCCTTGAAATATGTCTCAAAGTTACCCTCCTCGATGGTATAGTTTACAGGAATTGTTGTTGTAATAGTTTTTTGGTTTGTTGGTTGGTCTCTATTGTGTTGCAGAACGATATTTACAGACGTTTAGTAAAATTTATGAGACGAAAAATATGTCTACCATATATCCATTATACTAAATATAAAAAAGAAAACTAAAGCAAACCATTTTTTGAAAAATGGTTTTTCAAGGATTTGATTTGAACACTCTAAGAAAGTTTTTGCGGGATTTTTATTTTTTGTTCTTAACTTTTTTATTATACTCGTTTTTACTTAAATCTAAAAACCACATGTCGATTTATTAAATTGATTACATGTTTGCGGGTGTGGTACTATATGGTGGTGTTTTCAATTGAGGACTTTATTGTGCGATTTTATACAATATACATACATGTATGGAAAAGGAAATTAAACACTAACAACACAACCAAAAAGGAATGTATTTGGTTATAAATGTCGAACCAAATAATTTATATTGTTTGTGGGCTTTTAATTTGATGATTCAGACGCAATTAAAGTGGAGGGAGAAATTATATTTTATTATTATTGTAATTCAAACTTATTTTATGTTAATAAAATATTTGATTGGTGATATTCGATTATTTATTTTTTTATTTTTATTTTTTTTATTTACTAACCAACAGCATGTATATGCAAAAATGGCTTACATAATTAAAAAACATTATAAAAAGTTAAAAAAATGTATACAATAAAATAATAAAAGATATAACGACATCAATAGATCAAACAATTAACAACAAAACAAAAAGACATTTAAAACAAAATCTTAGCGATTCGTTTTTTAAATTCATCCCTGGAAATATTGAAATCGAAACAATCTGCTGCGGCGTTGAGATCTCGTTGAATGCGCACTATAGGGCCATGGAAGCTGTAGTTGCTACTTGCAGTCGGAATATGAAGAAGTTCCCGGGGGCGTAAGTTGCGTTGAGGAGCATAAATATTAAAACATGAAAGAATGTCAGAACAGTCTATTTTACCACAAATGATGTCACGCGCAAATGTGGCACTTGCGCATGTACGTCTAGCACTTAGAGATTGGAGATCCAGAAAACGGCATCGGTCTACATATGGTGATAGTCTGAAATTATTGTTCCGCTCGAAAGACGGTAATTTTCTGAGAACAAATACCAAAAACTGTTTCTGAATACTTTCAATTCTGATTGAATGAGACTCATAGAACGGAGACCATATGACAGTCGCGTACTCAAGCTGTGAACGAACAAATGAAGTGTACAGTGATTTGAAAGTTAATGTGTCGTGAAAATCCTTCGAATTTCTTTTATAAACCCCAACATCGAAAAGGCTTTATTAACAACCGCATCGATGTGAGAGTTAAACGTTAAATCCGAGCTAAAGATAACGCCCAAATCTGTAACCATATTAACTCTCTTCAAACTAACGTCATTTAGATAATAGTTAAAAACTACAGGAGACTTAGATCTGGAATAGGTGATCACGTGACACTTATCAACATTCAGAAACATAAGGTTAGTAACACACCAACTGCAAAATGTGTTGAGGTCCCGCTGAAAGTGATCGCGATCCAATTCACATGAAATATTTGCATATATTTTCATGTCGTCAGCAAATAGAATACAGTCTGCGAATTTGTAGCAATCAACAACATTGTTAATGAACAATAAAAATAATAATGGAAATGGACCCAAGTGACTACCTTGAGGCACCCCAGATGTCGCAATAAAACATTCTGAGAACGTATCGTTGATCTTGACAAACATTTTGCGATCCGATAAATAAGACATAAGCCAATTTAAGGGAATAATGTCGCAATTAAGTTCACTGAGCTTATTCACTAATAACCTGTGATTAAGTTTATCGAAAGCTTTAGCGAAATCGGTATAGACCACATCGACTTGAACTTTCGAGGCAACAGAATTAATTAGATTATTTTGAAAGACCGCTAAATTTGTGACCGTTGAGCGGCCAGGAAAAAATCCATGCTGACGTGTGCTAATAAGTTGCTTGGAGTGGAAGTAGATCACTTTGTTGACCATTAACTCGAATACTTTAGGAATACAAGACAGTATTGCAATTCCACGATAATTTGTTACATCACTGCGGGAACCGCTTTTGTGGATCGGTATGATACTTGATGTTTTCCACAGATCAGGAAATTTGCCTTGGCTGAGGCTCAAATTAAATAAATGGCACAAAGGAGCGGCAAAACCAAATGCACACTGCTTCAATAGAGACACTGGTAAACCATCTGGTCCAGGACCTTTAGAAACGTCCATGTTCATCAAAGCCGTCATCACGTCAAGTTCTGAAAAAACAATTTTTGAATTATTGGTGTTAGCTACTTTAGGAGATAATGAGCTATCCTTAACAAAAACACTGCTAAAATATTCAGCGAAAAAACCACAGATTGCCTCTGGATTATCTGATTTTCGACCATGGAATTCTAAAAATGGCGGCAAGCCGTTATTATGGTTCTTATTTTTGACAAATCTCCAGAAATTCTTCGGATTACATCGCAAATCGTCTTCAATATCAATTATGTAATTGTTATAGAGGAATCGGTTGAGATAGCAAAACTGCTTGCGCAAAGACTTAAACTGGATATAGTCATGGGCCAACCCTGTACGCCTATACTTCCTATGACATTTATTACGTAGGACTTCAAGTTGTTTCAGTTCTTTGGTAAACCATGGGACGTTGCGGGTATGAGACTTTCTAATTAATTTTTTAGGAACAAATTTTTCAAAAGCAACCTTCAACAATTCATTGAAGGTATCTAATGAACTGTTGATATCAATGTTTGACAGTGTACCATCCCAATCAACTTCAGCTAAAAAATCATTTAATGAGCTGTGATCGGCGTGCGAAAAATCAAATACTGTACAATTTTTGGTAAAGTTTAAATTATTAGAAGTTTTGTAGAACAACTGAAATGAAACCGGGGTATGATAAACACTCGAAGATCCGGCAAAGTCGTCGCATGATTCTAGTTTAAAAGAACTATTATTAGTGTAGAAAACCAAATCCAGATAAGTGCCGTGGCTGTTTGGTACACTGTTTATTTGTGAAGTACCCATGTTTGCCATAAAATCACAAATTAAGGCGGAAGAATCATTCGTATTTGCAGGAATGAACATATTGTCAACCATCATCCAAATTAGATCTGGAAAGTTGAAATCGCCGAAAATAACAAAGTCAGTGTTATCAGAAATAAAAGGTAATAAATTACATGAGAACTTGTCAACAAAATCTTGACAAAATATCGAGGATGGCTCTAGAGGAAAGTAGACTGTGCTAATTATTAAGTAAAATGCACCTAGTTTGAGTTTAACAGCAATGAACTCAATGATTGGGTCGGAAAATAAAAATTCACAAGAATAAATATTCCGAACTGCAATAAGCACACCACCACCTTTACGTTTTGTACTAAGGTTATATCGATCGCGACGGAAAACGCAAAAATCCGAAGGGAAAAACTCCGCATCATTGAAATCCATTGTAAGCCATGATTCGGTCAGAATTATTACGTCGTAATCAGATTCCAATATTCCAAGATAGAAATTTTTTGATTTTAATCGCATGCCACTACAATTAAAATAAAAAATTGATAAGCTATTGATGCAATTGTTAGATCCATTGACGACATTGTTAGAATTAGATAAACATGAATTTAGAATGTTAGGATGAACTGTGATAAGATTATTGTTAAAATTTGGTAGATTAGAATTTAAAATATTGGAATTTAATGCATTTAATGAAATTAAATTGACACTTTGCTGCGAGCTCCTTCCTCGTTTTTTGAATCGCGCCTTTCTTGAAAATCGCGAACTAGAACCCCAGGTGGCCAAAAATCAGGATTTTTCAAGGTACCATGCAAGTTATTGATGACTCCAATCTTAAAAGACACAAACGTCAGTTCTGCTGGATCCCGGTCTCTAGGGAACAGTGAGAAGCAGGACACGTTTAATGGATTAAAAACGCTGTTTTTGAACGTAATGTACCGGGATATCGATTCGGAAGTAGTTGTTGGATGAAGACCGGAAATGTACAAATACTTCCTTCGAACCACAGGCACTGTACTCAATTCCATGACTGGACAATCCGAACCTGGAACATCAGACCTCTCAGCTCGAACGGCATCCTGACATGACAGTAATGGCGAAGAGTTCGATACGACAGATGAAGAAATTACCGTTGGAATGTTCGTAATAGCACAATTGGACGACAACGGCGGGAAGTGTGGAGGCTGTAAGCCATCAGTGACCTGGACGTGGCGCTGGGAACTGCCATCAGTTATTTCAGATGTAGCCGTTGTAATGGTATTATTAACATTTCTCTTAGATCTTGTTTCCATATTAGTTTGCACAATACTTTGCGTAGCTTTTTTTTTTAATTTTGAAGACGACGGCTGCTGCGATGGTGGTAATGGTTTTAATAAACTTTCCACGTTACTATTAATAGCGGCAGATGTTTTGTTTATCAAGCACAAGGACACTGATAAAGCGTCAATAGATTTACTCATGTGATCATTCTGTGCCTTGATAATTTTAAAAACATCAATGCACATACCACATCGCCAAGAAAAATTCGGAATTACCGAAATGGCATCGAACACAGGCTTTTTAATCCCTGTACATTCAAAGTGAACGAGTTGATTGCACTCACCGGCACACGTAAAAAAGTTTCCAGACACTTTCATATTACACACACAGCACAGAGACATTGTTGAACTCACTTTTATAAAAATATATTTCGATTGAACCACAAATTAAATTTCAAAATTTTATCAAAATTATTTTTATTCAAAATTATTTTGACTTTTCAACACGAAAAAAAACACAACCGTTCACTAAGGTAACTATACGAAATACCCCGAAATAGATTAGTACAGTAATTATACTAAGCTTATGTACTAAGCTTATGTATGTGGGAAATTTAAACCACTTATATAAAAAAAATGAACAAGAAAATTATTTTGAAGAATCACAACTTTATTTAATTCAAATTGAAAACGTATTTATTATTCGAATGACAGTAAAGAACTGAATTTCAATATTCATTTTATTTATAAAGAAAGTAACGTAGCTTTTTAAGAAATAATTAGAAGACAATAGAACACAAAATAAAAAACAATAAATAATAAAAAAGTAATTAAATACAAAATTGAGAGTAATGATTGTCAAAATCATCTCACATTCTCCACACGGCCATACTGATTTGTCATCCGGCCCGGATGATATCATCATCTTCGAATCCAGCAAACCCAGACGTGCTACTTGGGAATTCTATTTCAAAATCGGGATTAGCATTTTCAACGTCATCAATATTTGCACCATCATTATTTGACATAGTAGCAGCATCATTAAGGTTTGTAGCATCTTCACAGTCATCATTATCATCAGACATGCCAGTGTAGAATGGCTTCATGCAGCACAAATCGACGTTAAAATAGGGCCTTCAGTTTGCCCTATTTTTTGACATCAAATCTCTCGTTATCTTTCACATTTATGATCTCATACGGACCAATGAACTTCGACTGAAGTTTATTGCCTCCACTAAACTGCGTCCTCTTTATGAGAACCATTTCACCCTTTTCGTATGTCCGAGGTTTTTTTCGTTTTCTGTTGTAGGTACGGTGATTCTCATCTTGAACTGACTGGATGTTCCTCTTGGCATCGTCTCTTAGAATCTGTCGATCTTTAACAAAAATACTGGCTATTTCTTCAACAACTTCCATAATTTTAACATCATCCGGTTCACGCATCTTTACCCCAACGAGTAGCTCAAATGGAGTCATACCAATACTACGTTGATAGCTATTGTCTATGAATCTCTGCAACTTGCTTGTATATTTGAACCAAGATTCAGGGTCATCCATCGATAGTCTGGTTAACGCAGGGATCACAACACGAAACTCACGTTCCACTTGCCCATTGCCAGTAGGTATACTAGCTGTTATCAACATTAGATTGATGTTTTCATCACCACAATAGTTTCTGAACTCATCAGAATGAAACACACCACCTCGGTCAGCTATTATGTTCTTCGGATTGCCAAATATAGTCTTCTGGGCTTCTAGCTTCTGTATGACTTCTTTTGCGTTCATTATAGAGAAGCAACAATAACACCAAATATGTAGCGGTACTGCTTTTTTATTGCAGTTAAACTTCCCAAATGATCAACGTGGTAGGTGACTAATGGTAAATCACCTTTTGGTATCGGATGGAGAAAACCCTCTTGACGCCCCATCTTTCGCTCAGCCATTATGCATGGAATGCAATTCTTTAAACTAGTAGAGATCTTTGGTGCTAGTTTAGGTATATAAAATTGCCTCGTCACCAATTCTTCGGTCTTCTTCGTGGAAAAATGTCCTTGCTCGTGACACAACTTGATTACTTTCATTTGCATATTTTTTGGAATAACCAACAGCGGAACACCTTTCACCATCTTGAATAAACAATCATGATTAGTAACGAAATCATTATACTCACCATTTTCCAAAATTTTGAAAATAGCTTTCAGTTCTCAATCATCTTTTTGAGCAGCCTTTACTCTATTCACCACATGATCTTCAATCAACATTACACTCGGGTCTTGACTCAACGCATCTACATGCTTCATACGACAACCAGATCTATGTTCAAGTTTGAAATTGAACTCTTGCAATTGTAACGCTCAACCAGCAATTCTTGACGTCAATTCTTTCCGCTCCATAGTTCCCTTGAACGCAGCACAATCTGTTATTATCTTGAAACAGAGACCCAACAAATAAACTCTGAATTTCTTCAAGACTTCCACAATCGCTAGCACTTCCAGCTCATAACTGCAGTACTTCAAAATTAGAAAACAGGATGAAACATCAAATCTTCATGAGATTTTTGAAGCAGTATCGCCCCTAATCCAAATTTGCACGCGTCGGTGTGTAGTTCAGTTTCAGCTTCCATAGAATACAATCTCAACACAGGCGTATCACATAATACCTTCTTCAATTTTTTTGAAAGTCATCATTTCATCCTTACTAAACTTAAATACAATATCCTTTTTTAATAAGGTCAAAGATCGCGCAATAAATAATTGAATATCCTTCAACAAACTTCCAGAAATATCCAGTTAGACCCAGGAAACTTTGAACTTTCTTTATATTCGTTGGAACTGAAAATTTTCGAATTGCTTTGGTTTTTTCTTCAGAGGGTCTGATGCATCCTTGACTTATCTGATACCCCAAATATTCTACCGACTCTCGAAGGAACTGATACTTCGACCATTTGATTTGCAAGCCGTTTTCTTCTGCAACTTTCAAAACCATTTTCAACTTCATTAGAGCTTTATCAACGTCTTTAGCTGGAATAACTAAATCATCTAAATACGTGCAGACATATTTTTTCACTATCACATTTCGAAAAATATTCAAGATGTACCTCATGAAAACAGCTGGGCAATTGCATAACCCAAACGGACATCGTAAAACTCGTACATGCCAAACGGCATCACAAATGCAGTGTACTTACGAGATTATTCTGCTACAGCTAAATGGAAAAATCCATTACGCAAATCAAGTGTCGTGAAATATTTGTCACCCTGCAACTTATCAATTTCATTTTCAATGAGGGGGAGTGGAAACCGATCTTTAACAACAACATCGTTCAACCGACGATAATCGACACACAGTAGCCAATCATTAATCTGATGTTTCACTACTTCCAACTCTAACGGCGGGCGAGAGTCTTCTAGGTCGCTGAGCTATCGGATTTTCATGGGTAAGAACCAGTTTCATTTCGACATCATTTTTCACAGCTGATCTGTTGGGGCTATAATTGACTACCATCTTTCGAATTTCATTGGCAACGACAATATCTCGAATGTGATTCAGCTCCAATTCAGTGTTTCAGCTCCAAACAAGCTAAATTTATAGGCGAAAATCGCTTCATTGTGATATCGACCGGTGTTATTATAGTAATGGTTTGGCTCATCAAATCTCGTCCAACGATAACATCGACTGGAAGTACACCATCATCCACGATATGAAAAGTAGTCTCATAATCTTCACCATAAATTGCAACATTTGTTTGACATCTTCCAATTGTTTTAACAATTTGAGGTCCAGCTGCTGTGAATGACAAAACAATGTTGGAAAAGTTTGGTGAACCAATTACCTTATATTTGTTTAGAGCAATGATATTTATGTCACTTCCACTATCAATAAGAGCAAACATATCAACACCACTTATCTGGATATTTTTCACGTCTTTTAATTTGGAAAAATTACATAAAACGCGTTTATCATCTCCTTCATCGGCGGCAATAGCCATATTTTTACTAACATCACCACTGAATTTACATTCCTTTGAAGTATGACCAAACTTCTCACACTTGAAACATTTACGACCATCCTTTTTGTTGGGACAATCTTTTTCATTATGACCAATTGTACCACAATTATAGCATCTACCTTCACTATGAACGGTTTTCGCATAAAGGCAGGCTTTCGACTTGAAAAATTTACATTTGTATTCACACCAGAACTCGAAGGTTTGTTTTCAACTTTCGGTTGCACAGTTTTCGTCTTTATCGTCTCATAAAGTTCTAACTTCGACTTAAACTCCTGCATATCAGTAGCACCATACAAAATTGACTTATTTGGCTCAAATTCAACTATCCCATCAATACAGTGCTGGATAATGGCATCATCCGTAAGTCACCAGTAGCTCCGATTTCACACATAGTTATCAAATAGCTACGACACGATTCTCCATTCTTCTTCTTCTTTTCCTGCATTCGTTTATGGATTAAGGCCTCATTCGTCTTTTGCTTGAACTCTAAACTTAAAAATCTGGTCAATGTAAACCAACAATCAATTTTCTTACCCATTGTAACGAATGATGACCGCTGGTTCGATGCCCCTGCATAAATCAACAATCGGATCAATTCATGAAATTTTTGTATGTTGTGTTCCTATTGTGAATACAGTGAGCCATTCTTAAGTGAATACGGACATCCAAATTTAAAAGCTTAGATTCCATTATTGAAATTGCTGTCATTCATTCAGTAATTATTAATTATTATAGTATTAAATTTTCTGAATGGATTATAGTGGTAAATTGCAATTATATAGAGACGACTAGGTATTAGTATACAATAAATGTTATGTTCTGAGTTAGCTATTAATTTGTACACCACACATAAATGTATGAGTTATATAAATTATTTGTCTTGTTTGTATGAGATTTATGACTGATGGACAAATGTTAAGGGGAAATGTTGAGTTCGATGATGATGGAATATTAAAAGAAATGATCTTTAGAAAATGATTAGGGGAAAAGTAATGAGGTTGATGCAGATTTTTGGTGTTGAGAATTGAGAGATATGACGAGAAAAAATAAAAATATGTTGAGGGTAATGGTGAGGTTTGAGATGGAGGAAAAATAAAAATTTTGCTGGACAGTATGTTTTTGGATGATGAAGAGTGATAATAGCGATAAGCTGTGCTATTGAATAGAAAAAATAAGTTAAAACAAATTAGTAAGACCAGATGGGTATACAAATTGTAAAAAAATTGGTAACGCTGGTTGATTTAATCTTTACAAAAATAAAATATGAGAAGTGATAATACAAACTGTGATTACGAACTATAAAGAAAAAAAAAAACTTATAAGTGATTAGCAGTTGTTATACAATGTAATTGTGTGTTTTATTTTGTCTGTTATTATTTGACAATCAGGTGATATTAAATAAACTGTAAAACAAAAATATTACCGGAAATGTGACCAAAGCCAGTGTACAGTAAGACATTGTTTTTTTTTTTGGTCAAAAAGGTGTCAAAAAGTGAATCGTGTAAGAAATAGGGAGTTACTTAACATTCCTATCTAATTAACTAATAAGTGTAAAAACTTTAAAACAAAAGAAGCATAGTGATTACTATCTGTGTAAAGTGACTGATTGTGTGATGTGCCAAAGAAAAGTTTTTTTTGTCGACTAAACCTCTCAACCTATGCGTCGTAAACAGATTACGGTTCTACGTATCTTCGTAAATACCATCAACTTCGCCAAGGACGTCCAATATCGAACGATAAGTGGAATTTATGTTTTGTTTTGTTATTATATGTTTATAATTTATATTAAAACAGTTATTTTCTTTTTCTTATTTATATATTTATTTAATTATTTATTGCTTTCTTTATTAATTTAAATAAATTTGTTTTTTTTGCTTCTCGATTGTTAACTAGATAAAGATTCATAGCTGATAGTATTAACACACTAACTTAGGATAAGAAAACTGATTTTTGCTGAATGTGAGACAGGATTTTTGTAAATGTATTTCATATTTTCTTTCAATAATTATTTTGGATGAACAGAACATAAAATAAAATGGCTTCTTAATAAATTAAAATTAGGATGAGATAGGATGGTGCAGTGACTCCAGGATGATTACTCCAGATATGTAGATTACTTAATTGAATTTTAGTGTTTCTTGGTAAGACTGTTTAGAATGCACACTTATTTGGTTATTGTTTTTTTTGTACTGTGGTCGTCAAGCACGTGGTTAATACCGACCCCCCCAGCCGACTCGCGCTACCCGAACTAGAAGTGTGCTACCATGTGCTGACGGAAATTTAATAAACCATAGGTTACACCATCCTTAAGCTGTTTTTTGCTGATCCAGACAACAATCTTTTACCATATATGAACTTTTGTAGATCAGTCCACCCAAGACACATAGCAAACTCGTTCACATCTTCAATCCACTTATCCACCGAATATTCATCATCACCACTAAATGTTGACATCGATTCTTCAACATCCTTGAACATGAATGCCGGAGAAACTGGTGCAGGCGGTAAATTGAATTTGTCAAGTGTGGTTGATAACTACTTGGACCAGGTTAAATTGGTGGTAAATAGGCATTTGACCCAAGAAAAGTGGTTGATTGTTGTTGTTGCTGATGTTGTTGTTGTTCTCTAAACGTTACACCCAAACCTGTAATACGGGTCTTCATCATCTCAATTTCACGTTTCAGATTTTCGATGATTTCATCTTTTTGTCTCAACTCGCGAAATCACCTCTCTACCAGCATCAGAGACCTTTTCGTTATTCATCACTCGTTTGAACATCTGGAACTGGAACATCTTAGCACAGAAATCATCAGCATTTATCGGATTGTTCCGCTCATCAGAGTCACTCGCCACATTAACATCAGAAGTACCCTTGTTGTTTTTACGACGACCAGAAGGCATTATCAACACGCGCGGCAAAATAAAACAATATCATCAACGGTTAACTAAAGTTATACACGTTTGAATCAAATTCAACGTCACGATATTAAACAATTTATTTTCAATAATGCTCTGCTAATTAACGTTATGCGAGAGCAGTTATTCAACACGATTTCACTTTTTTTTTTTTTTTTACCACATACCACTGATAATTAATGCGTCTAAATCACAAAATTCTTCACGTTCACTCCGATCGAAATTTATTCGATACACAAAACTCGTTTCTTTGCTTTAACTGGATCACCGACAGTTAATTTTTTATATTCACGAGTACAGTTCAAATTTGCTTAGTAAACACTTTTAATGTAAATAATATTTATTGATTGTCTCTATTATCGCACATTCGGTTCCATATAACTCGATAGATCCCGGTTGAGCCCTCAATTTTGTGGGAAATTAAAACCACTTATATAAAAAAAATGAACAAGAAAATTATTTTGAATAATTACAACTTTATTTAATTCAAATTGAAAACGTATTTATTATTCGAATGACAGTATAGAACTGAATTTCAATATTCATTTTATTTATAAAGAAAGCTACGTTAAATTAGAAGACAATAGAACACAAAATAAAATACAATAAATAATACAAAAGTAATTCAATACAAAATTGAGAGTAATGATTGTCAAAATCATCTCAGATTCTCCACATGTATATGAAAGGCAAACCACTTCAAATACCCTACAATTATTATCAAATTCGTTCGATGTTGAAAGGTCCAATGTCGGAAGGCCGAATGTCGAAAGCCGAACGGCGAAAGGCCGAATGGGTCGGAAGGCCGAATGTCGAAAACCGAATGTCGCATGGCCGAAGGTTTCGTAAGGCCGAATGTCTAATGGCCGATTGGGTTGAAAGGCCGAATGTCTAAAGGCCGAATGGGTCGAAAGACTGAATTGGTCGAATGGCCGAACGTGTGGAAAGGCCGATTGGATCGAAATTAAAATAATTGATTGAAATAAATATTTAAATCGATTGAATTTATTTCTGAACGTAAAATGATTCAAATAAATTGAAAATACGTGATCAAATTTGGTCGGAAAAGAAATTTATTTCTTTTTCTTTTTTTATTATAATTAATTAATTTTTAATTATATGACAAAAAAAAAACGTAAGAAGATTTTAATATTTAAGGTGATTTACTATTAAACATTTATATATAAAAATTTTGATAAAAATATAAGTTTTGGTTTTCATAAAAATATAAATTTTGAAAATTTTCATTCATAAAAGGATGAAAAATTAAAATCAATTTTGACGCAAACGGCCCTTCGACATTCGGCCTTTCAACACAATCGGTCTTTCGACATACGGCCTTTCGTCATTTGCCCTTTCGACATTCATCCTTTCGACCTATTTGGACTTTCGACAAATACGGCTTTTCGAAATTCTGCTTTTCGATATTCGGCCTTTCGACCCTTTCGGCCTTTCGAGACATTCAGTCTTTTGACTCATTCGGCCTTTCGACATTCGACCTTCCGGCGTTCGGTCTGTCGACATTCGGCCTTTCGGCCCTATTCCATCAAATTATTCACCAAAAACGGATGCATTTACAATATTAAATCTGGCTTGAAATTCTAAAAGAACGTTACAAATAGAGCCCTAACTGATTTGAAAAAGACACGGGGTCTAATGTGGTCAAAATCGGTATTTACCGAAATTATAAATTCTTCTGAAATTCGCCTACTTTATTGGGCAACACTAATTAGATTGAACACACCTTTTAAAGGAGACATTTCAGTTTACAATTTTTATGAAGATAGTTATGTATTTCGTCAATCGTCTCAAAACTTATATATTGGTGTGAAAATGAGTGAAATTTCTGAAAAAAGCGCTATATTTCCCTATTTTACTACGAAAAAGGTAGAAAACGCTGGCCAAGCCCGGAAAAAAATTTGTGTTGTTTGCGATCAAGATGCGGTTCCGTTCTGGAAATGTCGATGTCAAAGATGCATCAAGAAATCAGAAAATAGTTTTAAATCCTGTTTGGGTGCCGCTTGAATCGTCGACGAAAAATTTGATTAACCAAATTTCCCTCCGTGAATCTCTACTGAAAAGCAACGATGGCGATGAAAAATGGGTAAAATACGAGAATGGTGAACGAACCACCACAAACGACTTCAAAGTCAGGATTTATGCCCCGCATAAGTTTATGCTCTGTGTATGGTGGAATTAGAAGGGAATCGTACATTATAAAGTTCTAGAACCTGATCAAACGATTGATTCTAATCTCTACTGTCAGCAAGTAATCAGATTTTGTCTTTCATTATAACAATGCCATACCACACACAGTTTTGATGCAGCTTGATTCGTCATCTTTTCGTCCAGTTGCTCACGGTGTTAGTGGCTCTCTGAAGTTTTCTTTTCGCTTCTTCTATGGTGTTACCAATTGCAAGGATTGCAGTATCATCAGCGAATGTTGCAATGGTTGTTTCATCGGCATTTGGTAGATCTCGTTTATAGAGAAGATACAGTACTGGCCCTAGGACGCTGCCTTGCGGTATTCCTGCTAATATTTTCTGTAATTCAGAGTATTTTCCTTCATATTTAACCCGGAAGTAATGATCGGTTATGTAAGGTTTTAGAATTTGATAAAACTCCTTTGGAAAATATCGTTGCTGTTTAAATTCTAGTCGTTGATGCCACACTTTATTAAAAGCCTGAGCTACATCCAAGAAGATACTGGAAGATATTTTCTTTTTTTTCAAACACATCTTTAATTACGTTTGCAATTTTATACACCTGTTCTACAGTGGAGTGATTTTCTCTAACTCCAAATTGATGTGGAGGAATTAGACTTCTTTCTTCTATTATTGGTTTTAACCTCTTCAGCAGTAGTCTTTCCAAAATTTTTGAAATTATTGGAAGCAAAGAAATCAGTCTATACGATTTTTTGTCATTAGCTGGTTTATTTGGTTTTGATATCATGATAACTTCTGCTACCTTCCATTGGCTTGGGACATATTTCAATCTGAACATTGCGTTGATTATTTGGAGCAATTTTCTTAGTCCTTTTTCAGGTAATGCTTTCTTTAACTATTTGGCCTGTGATTAGATCGTATCCAGGAGATTTTCTTGCATTTAAGTTGTTGATTACTTCTCTCAGCTCTTGTAGTGTAACTTTACGTATATCAAGTTCATCCACTTTGTTTACTGGAGCTATATTTTCAACTGCTGATTGTCTAGGCAGAGGTTGGAAGGTTTGTTCCAAGTATTCAGCAAACAGAGTGGCTTTTTTGCTTGATGCTTCTAGCCCAGCTTCCATCATTACATTTAATTGGTGGCACCTGCATTTTTGGTCTCTTCAAAGATTTTGTAGCTTTCCAAAGCGAGTACTCAGTATCTTTTCCTCCAGTTAAACTACATAAGTATTTGTTGATTGTTGTGTTCTTAATTTCCTTGATTAGATTTTTTAATTTATTACATAGATAATTGAGTATTTTTTATTTTGCGGCGCACGATTCTTCTGCCGGGCTTTTCGTGCTTTCCTTTTCTCTCGAACCAATTCTCTGACTTCCAGAGGATAGCTTGGAGTCTTGTTCATATTCTTGCGGCTAGTACGAGTACTCTTCCAAGCTGTTTTTTGAATACTATCATTAAATAATTCTAGTTCCTCTTCTATCTGTGTCGGTGTTTTAATTGGCACTTGGAATAGGTCCTAATTAGTTTTATTATTTGTTAACCTAGGCGGACTTTCTTTGTTAACTACAGTTGAGCTGATAGTCATGTTAACGAGTGAATAATCAGACGAGAGTTCCTCACTGTTCTCAACACAAATGTAGTTCTCGCATATTCCTTTTTTTATATAAAAGTCTGTGAGGTCAGGAATTTTATTCCTATCCACCGGCAAGTGCGTTGGCTTGTTTCCAGAATGAAACTCGCAATTAAATGCTCTTCCTGCTTTGAAGAGCTCTTTTCATTTAGTGGTTATAAGTCTGGATCACCAATAGGTATTTTTCGCGTTGAAATCACCTCCAATGATGAAATTTGGTCCTAGCGATTTTAACAAGGTAGTGTAGTCTTCCTCATTTAAGTTATGTCATGGAGGACAGTAAATCGAAGAGACACAATATTCTTCATTATTGTTTATTTGTATTTTAATAGATATAACTTGTATAGTTGCAGTTTCAATATGTCCTAGTTCATAATGCTTGATGTTATCTTTAATTATTATTGTTGATCTTCTTCTAGCATTTCCAGCTGGGTGGATAGAGTGGTAACAATGGTATCCTCGTATATTAACATATGAAGTTTTGGTAAAATGGGTCTCGGATACTAGGCAAATATCTATTTTTTCTGTGTGTACTAATATTTCTAATTCTGGAATGTGTTGCATTAGTCCATTTGCATTCCAGATGACTATTCTTAGATTGACTAATACATCATAGATGAGATTTCATCCATGACTTGGCTGTTATTTAACCGTTTATTTAAGCCTTCTAAGGCTCTTTCTTGTTTAGCTAGTCGCATATTTAAGGCTTCTACCTTACGCAGTATTCTTTCGAGGACGCTATCACTAGTGCTTGTTGGTTGCTGTTGCACAATTTCTGAGAATGTTTTACGTTCCCGTGGTTTTGGAGAAGGAGGTCTTAGTTTCCCTTGCTTTATCGTTTGTTTTCGCTCGTTTGATGTTACACGATTTTTTGAAACTTGGTGGGCTTTATTTCTTAATTGGTGTAAAGTTTTTACAGTAAAAATGGAGATTCGCCATTTTTTCTTTCTTTTTGCCGTGACTTTTATTACGTGGATATTCGATTTTTTATTTTTATTTTAAAAAATAAAATAAATTAAAACTTTTTTATTAGTTAAACACGTATATATATTTAGGAACAAATATATAATAAGTTTAAAATAAATTAAAATGTCTTTCTTTTCGTAATAATTATTTAATGAAATTTAGGAGACCGGTTTCGGATTACATCCATCGTCAGTCCAATTTTTTAACTACTGAATTATCATGTCATAGATTTTATTTGTTTTTGTATTTATATCGTATCAACGATAAAACAAATACAAAAACAAATAAAATCTATGACATGATAATTCAGTAGTTAAAAAATTGGACTGACGATGGATGTAATCCGAAACCGGTCTCCTAAATTTCATTAAATAATTATTACGAAAAGAAAGACATTTTAATTTATTTTAAACTTATTATATATTTGTTCCTAAATATATATACGTGTTTAACTAATAAAAAAGTTTTAATTTATTTTATTTTTTAAAATAAAAATAAAAAATCGAGTAAAGTTTTTGCTACATTACAACCTCTGTAGTTGGCAAGATGTTGCCCTTTGCAGTTTATGCATTTTGCAGGTACATTTTTATTCTCCGTACAGTATTTCTGCGTATGGTTATGGATGAAGGCCTCGAGCCATTACTTTGATACCAATGCTCTATAAGTGTCGAAGTCTGGCATATTAATCTTCCATAAGTTGTTGTTAAGAGAGACTACGCGGTACTCTTTATCTGTTATCGATTTTAGTATTGATTGCACCTTACCATAATCAGTAATGCCGATAATATTAATTGGCGGAGGCACCTTTTCTTTGGGCATCACCCGTACCAGGTTATGTTGCGGTATTTTTGGTTTATTACTAATGTTTCCACTAGTTGATGGTTGCGTATACTCAACTTCAGGCGAGGATTCGGCTTTCCTTTTTTTATTTGATTTTTTATTAGTTTTTAACGTAAAGGCGTATTGTCCGGTTTCTCTTTCAAGTTCTTCTTCATCGGTATGGTACTTTTGTTCTTTCGTGTTGCTTCTCTGAACCTTTATTTGAAGAGCCATTTTCAGCTCCTCGTTTTATATCTTGAGCTTCATAACTTCGCCGCGAAGATGGGTAGTAAAACTCCGAATTTCGTTCAATTTCTTCCTAAGATCATCAATTTCTTTTTCTTTATCTGCTTGGGAGGAGTAGCTAACTATGGATGCTGGTGAGTTAGCAAGTTTAGGCCTCCTTCCAAACACGTTTTCTAGTAGCAATGAGTGGCCTACCGCACAATCCATTGAGCCTACCTCCGCAGATAGTGGATCTAACGAATAATTCAGCGTACCACCTGGGGTATTATTCTCATTATTGTTGTGCTGCATTGCTAGTTGTTAGGTTTTGTTACATCTGTCAGACAGGTAAACGATTTTGTGATTTTATATTTACAAGAACACTATTAAATTCATAAACAAAGACTGACGAGTTGAAAACGTGAAATTTAAAATTACATAAATTGGAATTCCAGCCGTATAGTGTCAGCACTATTAGTATAAATGAAAGAGGCAGTACCGTTTTGGCTGCTTTCTGGGGCAGTACGATGATTTGTGGCATAGTCTCAAGTGCGGCAATATTTGCTAGAAATAAATTAAAGTTTTTGTGTGTATTCCTGATATTTTGGTGTACATTATACAAAAACCCATCCTTTGTATTATTAATTTTCCCGAAGAGTTGAGCTGGGTACCCGCTGTCCAAGTTTTTCATTAACCCATCTCTGAAATCCATAAGAAAGGAGGCACCCGGATCTTATTTTGAAACTCTTTGACTATAGAGTTCCATAGCTGGCCATACACTTGGAATCAACAACCCGAATCCCATCATTGAAAATAATTAATTTTTTTCTATGGGTATTAATACTTGGAATAACAGACGGTACATCTATTTCAACTATAGATAAACTGCGACTTACAATTTCTGGTTGAACTGATTCCTTAATAGGGATGATAGTATTATTCTTTTGACCAGTATACTGTTCACCGGTAATTATTTACGAAGATTTAAGATCTCTCAATAGTTTTTCTCCAACAAGAAACAAAATGTCTTTTACATGTCAACGGTCTAACGTGGAACATCCCCGACATCCCGTCGGTGATTTATTATAATAGTGTTGTGAATGGGATACAAAAAAAGTTATAAAGGATAAAAAGAAATAAAATTACTTTGAATTAAACAAATCTAGAAAGTTTATTATTACCGATGAAAGGTGCGTTATGTCTGCAAATAAGTGAAATACAGTAAATCAATGTACTAAATAGAAACAATTGATTACAAAATTAAAATAAAATTGGTCTATCCTACTCCTTGAACGTCACTGTTTTCACAAAGCGTCATCTTATAAGAATTTCTTTGTAGTAGCCCCAGTAATTTCCTCAGAGTTTTGTTTCTGATGATGTAAGCATCGTTAATAATTACTAAGTCAAGCGTTATATCCAAAAAGCTATTGATATTATTGATTTGGGTTAAATCTAGATAGCTGAGGGAATCAACAAGAAGCTTAGCACACTGACCGTTATAGCTTAATGGAGATAATTGTCCATTGTCATCAATAGAACCTAGATTAAAATCACCAAGCAACAAAATATCACGGTTAAAGTTTTCTCTAAAAATTAAAAAATTATTGTAAGTTGTCGTAAAAAGCGTATGAAAACAACCACAAATAGTATATAAAGGCATCGGTATTGATTTAATAAAAACTTGACCATGAAGCATTCAAACGGAAAGTTAGGTAAATTCAAAGGAACAAGAGGAAGTTCACGATTATAACCGACTAGTACTCCACCACTAAAAGGTGATCCCAGGGACTTCCCGGGAAATATTTCCCGAGAAAGTCAATTATATTTGCTTTCCTGATTCCAGGGAGATAAGTCAAATTTTGCAAGAATCGATTTTCGATTACTTTGTGTAATTTCTAAGAAATATATAATAAAGAATCGTATTGTCTAATCTAACAGTTTAATGACAATTTAGTCAATCAAATCAATTGTTTTAATCCAATTTAAATTTATTTGTTCAAATTTATTGGGTTTCCATTTTTTATCAGCCATATTAATCTAAATACAATATTTATAAAATTATAAAATATGTTTAGTCAGAGTTTGGGAACACTTTACAAAGTTTAAAAACGAAGAAACAGCTCCATTTAAACTTGTTGCTAAGAAAGTTGGATGCAAAGGGTCACCTATAAGTGGATTAAGCCAGCATTTTTGTTTTATATATTAAAATTACGAATAAGCGAATAGATCTAGGCATCGACAGCAATTGGAACAGAAATACTGAAAATACAACCTTCGATTATTCAATTTACTAAAAGACAGTCTTTATGTGAAATTGTTGCTCGATTTGTATAGGGTTACATTTATTCGGGAAACTTTGAGTGCAGGGTAATATCAACTACCAAAACACAAGACCTTTGATTATTATGACAAAGCAAAACACAAAATCATTGAAAAAATTCAAGAACTTAAATATGAAAATTCTAGATTTGACCTAAGATGAATGGACCAGTATGAAAAATCGCAGAGTGAAAGTTAAGGTCTTGTCCATATTTCCGGGAAACGAGCAGCGGACGACGTGAGTAATTTAGTTGAAATGAAATTAGAGGAATTAATTGGTTTTGAAGTGAATATTTCCGATAATTGGAAGAGAATTTAATCCAGTTTCGAACTGATGAGCTTATGGTTACGAAAAAATCGATCTTCTCATCAAGCCGCGGCTACTAGACTGATTGTACCACCATTTTCATTCTATATATACAGAATGAACTGTGCAGTTTGTATTAGCGAATTATACTAGCACAGCCAAATTCTCTTACAATTTCGTCACATTCATACAGCGCTATTTCTGCGTAAGCAATAATACTAATATTCTTCTACATGTTAATCTGTAAAATACATTAAATGATTTTTAGGATCGGTTGCATATTTAGTGGTTACACGAATTAAATAATTGTTTCAAGGTAGAGTAGAAAATGAAAAATTATTAAAAGAAATTAGAGGAATTTCATTTAAAATCTAGCAATATAATACTCGTTGCTCAAAAACGAATGTCATCGTCACTTCATTTATTGTCTTGATAAAAAACTGCATACTTCAAAAATAAATGAAATAGTCAAACGGTCGAGAGCTTTCCTTAAAATTGGACTTTAAGATAAGGCGGAATAGCATGGTTGAAAGATTTTTGAGATTAAAAGATTGTATTGTCACGGCACTGAATGATATTAATTTGTCGCATTATTTCACAACAATGTTAACTAACCGCCTTGGAGAAATCTTGAACATTCTGCTCCCTATAAAATTAACAATAGATGCTAACCTGATAACAATCGAAGCAATATTAAAATTCATATTTGATTCTCTATTAGAAATAAATTGAATGTTGTCACAAGAAATGTTTCGATAACGTTAAGATTCCAATCATGGAACGACGTAATAGAGGCATGGTATGTTTAGCAAAATTTTTACAAAATCCTAAAAGTTATAAATCCTCTTTTAGTGATGGCGATGAGGTGCTTTCGCCTAAATATATAATAATAAAATTATCTAAAGAGATATTATGCCGACTAGTTTCAAACTCTATTTTTACGACTTAACTTTGGCGATTACTGCAATTTGTATAGTGACTATAAAACTTCTTTCCAAAAAGAATTTAAAATTTATGACCACACGGGCGAGTTGACTTGAACTTTACAAAAGCTGTATGAACCATTCAAAACTGCTAAGCCAACATCCTCTGATAGTGAACGATTGCAAAACAAGTGAGAGCACCC
The DNA here is from genome assembly GCA_958295665.1 of Tipula vernalis. NCBI lineage: Eukaryota > Metazoa > Arthropoda > Insecta > Diptera > Tipulidae > Tipula > Tipula vernalis. The sequence goes on along the minus strand of OY282559.1, from coordinate 77,228,203 downwards.
TGTATTTTGTAGAGCCATAATCAAAAAATCTGAGCTTTTATAAGGAAGTTAGAAACGAGGAAAAAACGAAACTTTTCATAGTAAAACACACAAAACATATGGGAAATCACTTTTTTCATAAGACAAATTTTTAAATGAAAACGTTACAAATTCTTAATTATGATTTCTGAGATAATTTCATAAATGTTTGAATTTCAACATATATGAATATCGTTTAAGTTCATTTTCCTGTAATAATTTATTTATTTAAACCAAAACTTAAAAATTCATAACAACAGCATTCTGGTCAAATTGAAATAAAAGCTTACTACGATTCGTTTGGTCATTAAGTCAATATACATTACATAGATGGCAGTGATGGCCGTAAAAATTTGGAAAAACCACCTGGGGAAATTTTAAGTTCAAAAATTGTAGGAAAAGCAAACAAATTCACAAAATATAGGAACGTGTGATAATTTTGCGATTAAATAATTTTTTCCTACAATCGCCGTGAAAAGCAGGCTTTTTTTCTCTGTTTTCAAAGCCCAAAGTGTCTGTTTTTTTGACAGTTAATAAACAAATTACTTTGTCACACGTTTCTCTTAGAAACGTGTGACAAAACTTGAAACCGCACGCTAATTTTTAAGAAAGACTAATGTTTGTATAAAACATCAAACCAAATTTTTGTTTTTCTTTATGAAAAATAAAAAAAATCTTTGACTACTCGATTGAACAAAATGTCGGTCCTAAAATAAAATCGTATTGTCAGTATAATAAATTTTACTACAAAATTATCTTTTTATTATATTTTTTAAAATGATTGTAGGAAAAATAAAGTGTGAAACACGTCCGCAAAGTTGTTTGTCACGCTGGAAAGGTTGCTGGCCTCCGTCCCGTCGGCCAGCAATTTCCTTTCTCGCGTGACAAACTGGCACTTTGCGCTCTTGATACACAAATAACTATTTTTCGTATTTTTCTGTAACCATTTTAGACATATTACGTACACCAGTTAAACTAAAGATAAATTTAGCAAGTATTATTTTAATTTGTTAGAGCCAACTTTGATGTATTTTTCAAAATGAAAGTTCGAAAAAATATATTTTAGAAATAATTTAATTTCGTAATAATTTTGCGTTTTTCATTGAAAAACTTGAAGCTAAAAAACACCATTTTTACTATGGATTCCTTTAGAAATCACTGAAAAGTTATACCACTAAAAAAGCTTCTAAAAAATACGTCATTAAGATTATGACTCTATATTCTAGAAGGCTCTGACATAATACATCAAAATAGCATAGCAAAGTGTTGGTTATTGGTTTAAATGCCATTTTTCCGTCGCTAGACTTTCGATGGTGGGAAAACTGAACGCATCCATTGTTTTTAACTGGCTCAGATAGGCACGGAAGTATAATGTGATCAAGGTCGGTATTCACCGAAATTCTAAATTCTTCTGAAATTCGCCTAATTTGGTGAATTGTTTTCGTATGTTTGCAAATATACGCTTCTCTAGCAAGAAATCAATTGTCAAATGGAAAAACCAAATTCTCAAAAGATTGTTAGCAATACTATATATTGGCGTTTTTTATTGCTGAAGCAAACAAAAGGCAGAAAAAATTGATAACACTTGCATCATACTAATATTTAAAAATCCATAATCAATAATATTAGGTTGGGGAAAAAGTATTGAGGGATTTGTATCACTAGATTAGGTTTGGTGTCATATATCGGGCAACTCTAATAAAATTGAACCCGCGTTTGAAAGGAGATATTTCAGTTTACAATTTTTATGAAGATAGTTATGTAATTCGTCAATCATGTCAACATTTATATTGGTGAAAATGAGTGAAATTTCTGAAAAAAATCGCTGTATTTTCCTATTTTACTAAGAAAAAGATAAAAAACGTTGGCTAAGCCCGGTAAAAAATTTGTGTTGCTTACGATCAAGATGCTTCCGTTCTGGAAATTTCAATGTCAAAGATGCATCTCGCTTTGGTCCACCAATCACTGAAAAATCGATGAAATCTTATAAAAAATCGAAGAAGACATTGTTAAGGAATTAAATTTTGTTCACAAAATAGTTTTAAATCCTTTGCGTAACGCGGAATTCACAAAGAAGCTCGACAAACTGCTGACAAAGAACCACCACAAACCGATAACCGACAGCGCGAAACCATACAAGTTTATCACATTAATGCTAACGTAACATGTTTACAATATTTACATCAATACTAACAAAAAGTTTTTATGTTACTTACTACACTTGGAAATGCAACAAATTATCCACAGCTGCGGCTTCAAATAAAAATAATTTCAAACCTGACTTAAATATAAAATATATTTAATTTACTTTAGTTTATTAAATCATCCGATAGGCTATTGATTATTTTAGATGCCAATATTAGGGCAGAATTTTGAAAATTTGTTGTTGTAAATTTTGCAAGCTGAATATAGTCCTTATATCTCAAGTCGTAATTGATACTATTGTTATTATTGAAGGGCCATATAGGCGGTCAGCCACCTCGCACTGCGACCTAAAAGTTGTTTTGTGCTGGACCCTGCTTAATTATCCGTCCAGTGAATATTCAGGCTCTTAATGAACCTGGTAATGGCTTATTGCTCTCCCTCCTAGATGCTTACTTAAGCAAGTAGTTTTGCTAGAAAGGCGGTAGCATTGGAATCCGAGGACTTCGAGCGGGCTGTCCCACTCCCGAAGGTTCCTACCCCTCTTCCGTCTTCCGTTTGATTTTACTCTTACGAGTTGCTGGGAACGGAAACTCGCCTGTAGGTTACCCAGTTTTACTACAGGAAGTCTAAATAAAACTGGAGGGTGCCTGGTATTCAGAGTCTGCTTACTTGTCCGGACTGATTAACCTATCAGCCATGAAATCCTATCAACGTGAAATCTATAAGTACATAATATGTAAAATGTACCTGTCAGTACTATTAGTATAAATGAAAGAGGAAGTACTTACTGTTCTGGATGCTATCAGTAAAAAATACAGTAACACCTCCCACTCTATTAATAGGATTACACTTAACAAATCCATTAAAGTCAGGAATATGTTAATTATCCATTTCATGATCTACAATCGAGATCTCCGACAGTAGGATGATTTATGGCATAGTCTCAAGTGCGGCAATATTTGCTGGAAATAAATTAAAATTTTTGCTTATACTTCTGACATTTTGGTGTATAATACATAAAAGCCTATCCTTTGTATTATTTAATTTCCCCAAGAGTTGACCGGTACCATATCAACACACCACACATATAAATACAACAAATATGGAGGCACACCACATTCAACACGCATATTTTAATCAGACATCACACACACACACACTTATTGTCACCATCAGTACCATCATTGCAGAGACTAACATGTGTCACACCTATACACACACACACACATACACACACACGCACACACACACACACACACACACACACACACACACACACACACACACACACACACACACACACACACACACACACACACACACACACACACACACACACACACACACACACACACACACACACACACACACACACACACACACACACACACACACACACACACACATGCGTACACACACACACATGCGTACACATGATCATCAAGGGCGACGTAACCGACAATAGCAGTAGCAACAATGTGTTTATGGCATATACCAACCCACACCAGCTTATTGGGTCGATCACCATGTTGTGGACATATAAAAATGCAGCCAACACAACAAAAAAAAACCACACCATTCCATCACCGATAGCGACATCACCACCATCATCACTAAACGGTACCAACATCACCGCCATTATCATTCAACGGTGCACATGACCGCAACCCTTATCTTCGCCGTCATCATCATCATAGCCACTATCAAGGAACAGCATAAAGCAAGACCATTTTTATTTCTATATAATATTGTAAATTTTTCACCACCAGATTTTCTTTTTAATTTTTTCTTTTCCGGGTTGTTTTTATCATTTAGCTTCTTTTTAATAAACATTTTTTGATTTTGTTTTCATTCAAATGGCTCGCTCCAACGGTCGTATAGCAAACCGACCACCCAGCCATTCCCCTCACCGCGCCATGCCTTTTGTACGGCTACAGTCGAGACTCACTTCGACTGCCGCTCTATAACTTTCCATGTCACTGGGACACAGTCGAGACTCACTTCGACTGTCCCACCCTCTCTCGAGAAAGTCGAGACTCACGTCAACTTTCTCCAGCCACAGTCAAGTCCGGGACTGGTCTCAAAGCGGCCACTGCCTACACCTCTTGGCTGGCCGCAAAGTCCATTGACTCCAGACTTCAGAATTAATTTTCTGGTCTGGCATGTCAAATGCTTTGTCGTGATATGGAAACTCGGTCACTGCACCATTCTTGTGTCGAACTGGTATGGTGTACAGTGAGGGAAGACTAGAGGTACACATCAGGTATTGGTCGAAGCCCCTTACTCCCAACCCACCTGATGTGTGCTTTCACCGCTGCCCACCTGCCTAGCACGACACAGACTGCACACTCACTCACTTGCGTCATCAGACATCTTAAAACAGCTCTGTCTGCAGCACAACACACTTCAGTGAAGGAAATAAGAGATACTCATCTCGACGAACATCCTCCTCCTCAGCTACCCCACTTGCGAACTCACTTGCGGGAGAGTCCTGTAGCGGTTCACCCCATAAACCACTACAAACTTGGCGGCGCACGTTCCTTCTCGAATGTGTATTGGGTTGATTTCCCCTTCGTGCTTGGCTGGACCAATCGTATCACAACACACATATAGACAAAAAAAAATTAAATTAAAATTTACTAAAAAAATCAAAAATTAGTCTCGTCTCGGATTTTGTAGTAGCCGCAAGCGCGCTCATCATTGGAAACTTACTCAACACAAAATGGTGGTGATCAACACAAAATTAATGTAACTAATAAAAACTAAATTTATTAAATAAAACATAAATTCAATTGTGTGTGTGCCTATACATTTATTCGATATCTTAACCTCTCTTCCATTTTAAACTACAGTTCTATGCACTTTAAAAATAATAATGTATGAGGAGGCATTTGTCTAATCCAACAATTTTAATGACAATTTAGTCAATCAAATTAATTGTTTTAATCCAATTTAAATTTATTGGGTTTCTATTATTCATTGGCCATATTACAGTCTAAATACAATATTTATTAAATTATAAAATATGTTTTTGGACATAACAGAAGTTTGGAAACACAAGACAGTCTTTATATGAAATTGTTGTTCGACTTGTTTAGATTAGATGGATTTTCGGTTCATGGTACTAAAGAAAGTAAATTTATTCGAGAGACTTCGAGTGTAAGACAATATCAACTAGCAAAAGATATGACTTATGATTACTAAGACAAAGCAAAACACAAAATCATTGAGAAAATTCCAATCCTTAAATGTAAAAATTCTAGATTAAGTTTGATCTAAGATGAATGGACCAGTATGAGAAATCGCAGGGTGAAAGTTAGGTCTTGTCCATACTTCCGGGAAACGAGCAGCGGATGATTTGAGTAATTTAATCGAAATGAAATTAGGGGAATTCTTTCATTTAAAATCTAGCAATAGGTGCCCAGCAACGAACGAGCCATCTAACCAAAACCTGAAAGAATAACGTCCGCCAGATGGTGGTGTTCCTTTTATCTGTTTTGTTTTATTTTATTTTGTAGTTTGTAACAACACAATTTTTTTTGGTTGCATGCATATTAGTTAATATGAGGTGGTCATGGATAGAGTAGTTAAAATCAACGAAAGGAAAAATAAAAGGCTATATAAATGATGGCCTGTTGTCATTTAAGGGAGGAAACTAAAAAGATTACTTGTTGTAAATTAATGAAAAAAGAAAAGAAAAACGAAATACAAGATATTAAAGTAGACAGTACTCACAAATATTACAAAAAAATAAAAAAACGAAAACAAACCAAACCAACGTTTTTTTATAAGTGAATTTTAAAAGAAAAAAAAAAAAACTCCAAACCAAAAGCAGTTTTTATTGGATAAGGAGGACTTTGTTTTTCGCTCACGGCGTCGGTGCGGATATTTTTTGTTGCAATATTGGGAAAAACAAACAAGTACCACTAAAATAAATTAACTCAAAAATTGTGGTAGGAAAATTGGGATTCGTCATTTTAGCGGTAAATTCAGTACCGCTCATCCACCACCGACAATCAACAGGAATAATGGTCAATTTCAACCAGGACGGCACGTGCTTGCGTCCGGTCAAGTCACAATTGCAGATTGCGATTTCCTGCGACGATTTGTAGCAAATTTGAACAGAAACTTTGAGCTGCGGCTCATCAATATTATACCACGTGATTGGGAATCATTTTTTTTACCACGTCTGCTACGCCTCGTTTAACCGTTAACGTCAACCAATTAAGCATTGGAACGAACATTTAAACACAGAATTGTTTATAATGTTGTACAAAAAAATTATGTGTTATTAATTAATTCTATTCCAGGTGATGATCTAATGTTTTAGTGAAAAGTGTATGTGTGAGTGTGGATGTGAGTGTCGTTAACAAGTGGACAATGTGAAAAGGAAACAGCGGCTTATTTTAAATCTCAAATTGACTTCACATATCACCACCCCTGGAGACAGTCCTAGTCAGTTACATAGCCACAGTGATGTCGGCTGAGATAGTCTGTTGATAGGCTCAGAAAAAGATTGGTTCGTCCATCATCCCTTCAAGCGTGCCGTCCACGGTAACTTGCGGTACGAAGGTGGTGATCGGATAGGGGTATGTGACGACCTGGTGTGGAGGAGGAGCCTGGGCAACTTTCCTGCTGAGGTGTATTGTGGTTATGCCTTGGAGAAATCTTGAACATCACCCTATAAGATAAACAATAAAAGCAATTGGTCGAAGAAACGCTAACCTGATAACGGGAACAACGTAATAGAGATGTTTAGCAAAACTTTTACAAAATCGTAAAAGCTATAAATCTTCTTTTAATGAAGGCGACGAGGTGCTTCCGCCTAAATATACATATAATAATAAAATTAGCCAAAGAGAATACATCAAACTTTATTTTGACGAAACTTTGAAGACTACTGCAATTTGTATAGCGACTATAAAACCTCGTTGCAAAAAGAATTTAAAATTTATGAACATTCGGACGAGATGTCTTGCAATTGAAAAAATGAATAAAGCAATCAAAACTGCTAAACCAATATCCACTGATAATGAACGAGTTTTTTCAGTTTCTGGAACGAGTGGGATTTTAGTTCCGGAACGAGTGGAAATTGTTAGTTTTTTTTTCTAAATTGTCCAAAAATTGTTATTTTTCCGTAAAATCTCTGGAACAAGTGAGACATTGCTCAATTCTAATTCTTTGTTTCCGTTGTTTCTAAGGTGTTAATATGGCGGAAATTGTTAGTTTCTTTCTTAATTGATAAGAAAAACAAACTAAAAGTGTCGGTTTTGTATTTTATTTTTCTTCAGAAATATTTATATGTCGGGAATTTCCTAGTATTCTTTCCCTAGTAAAAACACCCTCAATCCACAACCATCCTGTAAATCGCAGCTAGGCCACGATCATCAAAAATTCAATAGAAAAAAACTCTATCATTGAGCCAGATTTCGGCCAAACATATGATATTATATCTTGTTTCTTGATGTGGTAGTTTAAATTCGGTGTACTTTGTTTTAAACACTGGTTGGCTTTGATGACTCTGTCGATTTATCTGGAATGTGTTTGTTTCCTATTTTCTTGAGTTTCACTCAATTCTTTTTATAGATGTTTATTACCTTTATTTAATTATTAAAATTTGAGACTGACAAAAGGGTGTTACCACCAAGACAATTACTTTAAAACACAAAATAATTTTCCGTTAAAGTTTCATAACAATGCGAGGCCTTTGAATGTATGTACATGCTACATCAACATTTTATAGTAAAGTGTTAGTTTAAATGTCAATTTTTATATCGGTAGATTTTCGATGATGGCAAACCTGAACGCTTTTATAAAACCTCATCAGTTAGTAGTCAGAGCATTATTATTACGTTTATTGGATATTGAATTGCGGCTACGTACGTTCAAACAGTAGCTTGTAAAAACTTCACAATACTTGTATAATAAAAGGAAAACAATTTTGTATTTCTCTTTTCAAGAGAACAGCTTTTTGTTTTTCAAGAAGCATAATACCTGTACCGAAAGTTAGTTGCACTTATTTTGAATAATGAATATTCATATACAATATGTACCTTTTGTTGCATTTCTACGGCAACATTCTACAGAATATTAAATTAAAAGTAACGAGTGTTTCCTTCAAGCTGGAAGCTGCACAAAACGCTTTTCTGCACTAAGTCAATCAATACAATTTTAATGAACCACTCAATTTTTCAAACAAAACAAAAAGGATTATGTTATATCCTTTATTTGTGTGTCCTTATTGTTGTTGTGGATTTTAAATCAAAATAAATTCTGTTTTATCCTATGATAGAAAAATTTACCTTTTTTTTATTTTATTTTAGCAGAGAGTTATAAAAATGCTAATGTCCATTTAAAAATTTCCAATCACAGGGATGATATACAAAAACGAAATCCCTTTTTTTTTTGTTTTGTGTGTTTTGGTTCTATAATTTTCTATTAAATTTTCGGAGGCACCAAAAAAACGAAGTAAACAATAGACTTTTATTCCTTCACTTATTTGTGTATTGTACATACCGTTTACAGGCAAGGATTGTTGTTGGTTTGTTGCCAAAGAAAATCCCCTATTTTTTCACTTTTCAATCTAATAATCCTTTTTTTATTTGCGGATGTTCGTAAAAAGTATCTATCTCGATATAAGTTGCATATACATACGTACATATGTATATACTATGTGCACTGTAAAGGAGTGTATTGATCTTAGGGAAACAAAATCAAATATTCACCTGGATGAATGGAAAAAATATCGTAAATAAAATTATTTTAGTGTTTTTTCAATGAAGGATGTAATTTTGGGGATGATTTTAAAATGTTCCTAAATATGAGCAGCTAGACTTTTTCTCTAAATTCTTCGTTTAAAAATTTTAATTTTAAGATTAATCCTAAATATTGAGAATCCTTATGTGCAACAAGTTTGATGCTCTGTTCTGTTTTACTTTCGTTTGAACATAGAATATAATTCCTGATTTGTGTATTTAGATGTAAATCCTCGTTTGTGAAGTTTGGTTTTATTATTGTATATTCGGTTATCATGGGTTTTAACTCTAATCAACTTAACTTAACCTTTCACTAAACCATCAACTCTCTTCCAAATTAATCCCTAGCCGAATCTCATTACTCAAATTATAAACCCAATTATAACTCAAACCCTATTTAACCTCAACTCAACCCTCAACCCAACCCTAAACTCAACCCCAACTCAACGTTTATCTCAACCCTCAACCCTCAACCCCCCTCAACCCTAAACCAACACGGTTCGAAAACTGCCAGCGTATCTGAATTCAACTTAAGGAAATCTCCATCGCAACCTTCAATGTAACCCTCAAATAAATACCCAACTGAACTCCGTCGCTCAACCCAACTCGGCACCGTACTCGACCACGGCTCAACCTTCCACCCAATCCTTTAATCAATGCCCAACTCAATACTGAAATAAATGCAGTCCGGGAAACTGTGTCAACTCAGAACAACTCAAGCTAACTTCTAATTCAAATTTCAGTTGAACCGCCAAATAAATCTGCAATTGAACGGCTGAAAACAGCTCTCAACTCTACTCCAAACACAAAGTCCTAAATCATCATAATCAAATTATCAGGATCGAAAGAAATACATGCGTTCATAACCTCAACTCCAGCTTACTCAACCCAAAAGTCTCCCTAAATAAATCCCCATTAACCAACCATGCCCTCACACCACACTCCCACTCAATCCCCAAACTCAACCCCAAACTCATGGGCGAGTCATGGTCCGTAATTTTTGTGCTCATTTAGTGGGGTAGCCGTTGTTTTTTCAGAACTACCGGATACCGTTGCGGAAGAGAGGTTACTGATGTTCGATAATGCGTCAATGAAATCCGGTATTGGTGGAATTTTGACGGAAATCCGGTTTTACAAAAAATGGTATGATGAACGCCGCTTTCGCGGTAAAATTTCGCGGTAACTAAATTTTTTGGCCCAGATGAATATTGACCACGGCTCGGTCAGAGTGAATTATGAAACATTATCAAAATAATTCGCTAACAGAATTTAGATCTTGAGCTTGCCTATCATTGTAACTCATGGATAAAGGGTTTCTAACAGACTTTCTTCGAGAGTTAATATAATGCCAAAACAAGATGGATTTAACTTAATATCAAATTCAATTCCTAATAATTGCCATACATAAATTGATTCAAAACCTTAAACTTATGCCGAATGTGAGAATAAAATGGTTATGCATTGTCTGACGCGTTCGTCTTTTTATACCGTTTGTGCGCCTTGGTTTTATGATTATACTAGCTGTACCCTGCCCGCTTTGCTGGACGTGTAAGTTTTTTTTTATTTTTTGATGAACATATTGTTACGTTTTTGTCTTGTCAATCAAGGTTCGTACCACTGGATTTTGAATAAAACACAACACTTCAATTTATAACGAATTTTATTTTTTGAGCATAAAAATTATTTCATCATAATTTATTAACGATAATTCACAAAATCAGTTTTTTATTATTATCGGACAATTTTACTGATTACTAACTTATAATTTTTATATCGCACTAAAACACTTTTTAAATCACTTTATAATTCATTTCTATTCTTCACAGAATTTTATTCATTATGAACAGTTTTATCATGGAAAATTCCATTTTAGTACTGTAGAACTTTGCGTTATCAATTAACTCATTCTATTCTACTCTAGGTATCATCGTAACAATCTGGAATAAAACATTATTTTTTTTTGGCATTTTAAATTAAAGATTATATTTTGTTTTTAATTTTTGTATTTTATTAAATTAAAATTATAATGAAAAATTAAATTAAAAATATTTTAATTAGATAAAAATTGTTTGATTTATTGATTTATTCCAATGCTTTTTGGTATACAACATTTTTAGTTGTACCTTCAGGTGCGTACACATATAATGATGAAGGTTTTCCTACACGTGAGCATCCAACATATAACTGACCGTGTGAGAAGCATGGATATTCCAAATTTAGACTACAAACTTTAAATGACCTTGTGATTTGTTTATAGTCATAGCAAAAGCTAGACGTATTGGAAATTGTATTCTTTTAAAATTAAATGGCACATCTGATGGAATTATTGGAATGCGTGGGATTAAAACCTCTTCACCTTTGTATTTGCCAGTTAATATGGTTGCTTCAATGACATTTGTCATTAATTTTTTAACAGCAAGTCGTGTACCATTACAAAGTTTTGGTTGATTAATATTATGTAATAAAATGATTGGTACACCAATTTTTAATTGAAGAATATGTGGTGCTATTCCAGGCAAATCTAATGAATTTAAAAATTCTGTAGGATAATTTACCACTTCGTCTTGATCTATAACACAATCTATTGATTTATATGCAGATGTTTCACCTACAATTTTATTTTGAATGGCAATATTTATATCATTAACGTCTTTGTTTTTTGCTGCCAATATTGCTCGTTCGCTTAACCAATTATGATTTTTGTATTGTTGTACAATATTTGTATATACGCTTTCAATTAATTCTTCTTTTGATTCTTTTAAAATACAAAAATTATGTGGAAATGTAATTAAACCAGTTGTAATATCAATTGGAATTTTTCCATTTCCAATGTCCAATAATTGTTTGGAAAATGTTACAGCGGATTCATCGTTTTGCAAATGAACACGCATATTTCTTGTTAAATTTAATTTTTGAACGTTTCTTCATAAATTAGATGATTTTAAACACGCATTTAATTCATCAGCTGGAGTTGATCGTGGTATAACAGGTAGTGTCTGTCTATAATCGCCTGATAATAATACTGTTGTACCACCGAATAACTGTTGATTATTGCGTAAATCTTTTAATGTTTTATCTAATGCTTCTAATGATTTTTTATGTGCCATTGTGCATTCGTCCCAGATTATTATTTTGCATTGTTGCAATACTTTTGCCATTCCTGATGTTTTTGATATGTTACATGTTGGTGTTTCAATTATTTGCATATTTAATGGAAGTTTTAATGCTGCATGAGCAGTCCTACCGCCATCTAATAATGTTGCTGCTATACCTGAAGAAGCAATTGCTAATGCTATGTTTTTTTGAGATCTTATATTTGCCAAAATTAATGATATCAAAAATGTTTTTCCGGTTCCTCCTGGAGCATCTAAAAAGTATAATCCACCTCTTTGATTATTTATAGCTGACAGAATTGTATCATAAACATGGTTTTGTTGTTGATTCATTTTTTATAAATTTTCTTGTCAATATTCATTTAATAAATGTATATCAAAGTTTTGTTCACGTTGGATTTCAATATTGGTGATATCATTTACTAAACGATTGGGCGCTGTCAATCCTAATTGTGATAATGTTTTGTTTGCAATTGATAAACAAATATCTTCAATTAAAATTAATTAATGTTCGATTATACATATCTATTGTGAGTTGTAAATCATAATTTAGTGTATTTGAACGTATACGATGTAAAATGACTTCCGTCATACAATCTTTATATTTTTCCCATAATTGTAATGGACTTGATGGAAAACATGTTGTTATTATTATGGAAAATAGTATACGTATTTGATGTGGTGCAGAAGAAATCGATGCATCGGCAATTGTATTATCCCAATTTTCATCGTTTTCAAGCAAATTTAATAGTTGACATGCTTCTCGATATGTTACACATATATTATTATTTACTGTTCTTAAATTTTCGAATGATGTTGGTCCATGAACATTAACTAATAATAAACGTAAATAGTAGCATTCTGCATTGTTTGGGTGTACAGCATATAATCTTCCTAAGGCATGGGTAGAAAATATATTAATTGGCCTTCAACTCGAGTTCCTTGTTTACGACGTTCAAATATTTTTTTAGATATGTTCCAAGTGTAATATGTTGGAATATCTGAATATAATAATGAATCAGTTTGACATAATGAAAAAAATGCAGTTAATGTTGTTAGTGGTGGTTGTTCTGCTCTTTGTAGTGCATTTTGTGTGGTAAAGTAAACTCTTTGTCCATTTTCAAGATGAATCGCTAAATGAACAACGGTTGGATGTCGTTCATGTATTGGAAATGATGAAATTCGCCAGATAGCTTCATTGCTACTTATATAACGTCCCATTTGATATTGTGTAATTTCATCAATATTTGTGTTAGTATTAGATGTTACACCGAAAACTGCCATATCACTCCCTTTGTTTACATATTTGCAAATATATTTTATTGATTTCACCGAATTGCAATATTCAACGTTGATATGTGCTTTATATGCTTTAGATAATAGTGGTGAATACGGTACAACCCATCTATTATCTATTTCAATTTCTTCATTTTTAATTTTTATAATGAAAGATTGACCATTATCCTCAATTGAGCGCCGACGATATAATGGATAACCATCAATGCCTGTAATTGATTCTGATATTAATGCTCTTGGGTATCGTTTTGAGCACTTACCGTTAATCATGCAAGGTGAATTGATGTTATATGCACCACATGGACCATGAATCATATTTTGTTTAATAATTTCAAATAATTCTGGATCAGTTGTTAAATCTGGAATTTCTGCAGAAATTATATTATCAACTTCGTTTGGTGTTATTTGTGCTACTAACCAAATTAAAATGTGGGCATGTGGCAATCCTCTTTTCTGCCATTCGATGGAATACATCCAGCAACGTGTTTCGCCAAAAATTTCATGTTTCGTTATTAAATCCAGTAATGACTTAAGTTTCTGTTTAAAGACACGTGCTATAATATCATGACGATCTGTATATGTTTGACCTTGAAATAAATTTTGTTTTATTTCATCCCATTTGGGATTACATGTGAAGGTTATAAATAAATCTGGGCGTCCGTATTTTATAACATAAGACATTGCATCTTGTGCATATTCATGCATATGTCTTAGACTTCCAGTGAACGTTGCTGGTAAAATTGTCATTCTTCCAATATTGTTGACATTTCCATCATTATTTATTGCATCACGAAGATGTATGTATTCTTCTGAACGTAATTTTTTTTTTGATTTAATCGAATATATAATAAACGTTCTGTTTCTATTTTCGCGTACATATCAACAATATATTGATGAAATAATTGGCGATATTTTAATATATATGATTTTCTTCATTTTCCCGTACCATAAGTCTATATGAATAATAATTCATAGCACTTACTTTTTTATTTAATTCTTCACCTATATTAATTATTAATATAATATTTATTTTGTTTAATAGAAAAATTTAATAAATATTTGTTTACCATTTACTGGATTTATCATTTTAATTTGAATATGATATCCATCTTGTCCTTGCCAAAATATAATTGGATATTGTAATGCATCATAAGACCTAAGTGTTTCACAAACACGTTGAAGTCTATCATTTCTGCGATGTAATATAATGTCACGTGATTCAAATTGGTCTCCAGCAATAACTATCGCAACTTCATTGATTGTTGGTGCATTAAATCTTCTAGAGTGTTCTCCAATAGGAGTTTTATCGGCTCTAATTACTATTCTATGATTATCCGATGGCATTTTTTCAAGTGACGTTTTAAATAATTTAATTAGTTCATTATGTTCATGAAATAAATTTTGTAATGATTCTATAATTACTCTTCTTGTACATGAATTGATTTCACAACGTACATTTAATTCATCATCAGAATTTCCAATAAAATAAATTTGTAGAAATTTATGTGTATCATCTGGAAGTGGTAATAAAGAACCTGCTGAGTGATAAATTTGGCCTTGAACTTTGAATGTTGGCATGAAATTATCAGTAATAATATTTGTAGCACCAAAAGAAGTCATTTAAAAAGAGTTATTGTATTTTCGAATGTTTGATAAAAAATGCTTCGACTGTCGTGTTGTTCCCGAAATTAATGTTAGCAATGGCTCTGGTGGATCAATTAAAACTGGCAAATTTACCTTACCATTTGCACAACACAAGCCATGAGCTTCATTTTTGAATTTTAAAGCTTTGCAATGCACACAAATGTTATTCATACCGCTTATAGTAATAATTGGATTTAAGCTATAATCAATTGTATGATCATAACGAAAAGCAAGCTTATTAAATATTATCCTATTTGTATTTGATGTGCTTCTTCTTGCTTGTCTATTTCCAATTCGATTTGATTCATTTCTTAATTCGTATTGTTCAGCTGATTCATTTGCACGTAACTGTGATATTTGCAATCTAACCCTTCCAATCCGTTCTCTATGTTCAGCTGGTGTTTCATTTGAACGTCGTGTTCTTATTTGATTGTTTCGACATGTGTTGCGACCAATATTTGAAACTTTACGTGGCATTTTAATTTTCACATATAAAATCTGCATAACAAATAAATAAAAATGTCTATTTAACTTAACCTCGTATCATACATTTTTTATTTATTACCTTTAAATTCTTTTTAATACTTTGTAATTTTTTTGATTTAAAATATCCGTATTATGTAAAAATATTGATTAGAATAAAACTCCAAATGTCTTTAAGCGCGGCCTACCCGTGGTGGATTTAATTTGCGTAAAAGAATTATTGGCATACCAATTTTTAATTGTAGAAAGTGGCGTGGATTTCCAGGCAAATCAAGTGAATTTAGAAATTGAACCCAGTTCACAACTTCATCTGGATCCATAACGCAATCAATGGATTTGTATGTTTTGGTTTGGCCACAAATCTTACTTTAAATGTCAATATTAAAGTCACTAACGCAATGATTTGTATAATTAAGTGCAATATTGGGATATACAGTTAAAATTAAATCTTCTTTTGATTCATTTGTAACACAGAAATCGAGAGGCAATGTTATTAATCCTGTTGTATTATCTATAGCAATTTTTCCGTTTCCAATATCCAATAATTGGTTGGCAAATAAATGGGATGATGCATCGTTTTGTAATTGTGCCCGCATGTTTACAGTAAGTTATAGTTTTTGAACAAATGAGATGATTCTAAACACGCGTTTAATTCATCTGCTGGTTTTGATCGTGTGATGACTGAAATATTGTTTTATTTTTTATATTATTATTATTTCGCAACACACCGTAATGTGCATTCGTTTGTAGAATAGTTTTTTTTTTTTAAAGATATACCCAACGATACTTATTAAAATCTAGTGAAAATAATTTTTTATACTTGAAAAAAAAAAAGATCTTGCGCTATCTATCGGACAAAAAATAAACTATACGAAAACACTCCTCACGACCCATAGAACACACATACAAATTTTTATTAAAATCGGTGCAGTGGTTCTTGAGTTTTAGTGTTACAAACACACACACGTCATTTTTATATATATAGAGATAAATTAGCAAGCTTTTTGTTGAACCACTGTTCACTATACGAATTGTATTTGTTGACAATTTATGGAATAAAGAGATCCATCCCCGCATACAAAATTTCGTAAAACCGGTCAGTCATAATTTGGTTAATTAACAACGGTAAATAATGAATTCTTGATGTGCGAGCCAGGTTCTTACAAGGTTGCACTGATGGATGTAAATTATCCATTATAGTTTTGCACATCATTATGTTGTCTTAGACCCATTTCAAAAAAATGAATCTATCACCAAAGGGGTATAGGTAGTGTTACCAAATGGTATAAGTATTCGGTGAATTCCATCATTTTCTTCCATTTTGGGCTGAACCTTATTTTCAGATGTATCAATATAGGATGCAATACTAATATGTTGACATTTATAATGATCGATTACAGCTATGAATTGACCACCCCCAACATCCACACCCTCTCCAGTGTCTTCAGTTTTAAAAGACCGACTTAAATTTTTCGTTGGGAAAGCTGCCAATCAAACAAATAATCTACTTGAAAGTTATAGGGGTTTGACCTTGAAATTTGTTGTCAAGGTTATTTCAAGACCGACTTCTTTTTTTTTAAGGGAACCATTATTTTTTAGCCCGGATTCTGAAAGAGCGTTAAATATTACATTCAGATAGGTACTTGATGCATTTTTTTTTAATGACTTTCAGCGGTCATTTTAAGGTTAAATTACGAAATGGTATTGAATAAGCAGCAGATGGTGAATTATAATGAGGAATGACTTAATTAACAGTTGTTGGCATTAAAAGATAAGGTGCCGAGCTGATGACCTTGACCTTTACCATCAAGGTAATTTAAAGATGAACTGAACGTATTATAGGTGTCAGATAAAAAACAAAATCACAGTGTTATTTACGTTTAACAACTTAACCTATAATTTGAGAAAAAAACCAACACGTACGTTCCTGTCACGTTAATTTTGTTCGATTAAATTATGGCAAATACAATTGAGTGTATTGATCTTAAATTTGAACAAATTATTTGTTCAAACCGTCCTAAACCTCATGCATCAAAAGTGTGGAAGTTTTTTAAGGAATCTTCGGATTCAAAAATGGCCAAATATTTGTCATGTAAAAGGGAATATAAAACAAGCGGCAAAACAAGCAATTTGGCTGATCGTTTAAAAAGATGCCAACCAAATTTAAATGGAGAATTAGCACCCACGACTGAACTATCAGTGAATTAGTTTTTTAAACGATCTTCTCAAGATTTTGAACCATTTAGCGTCGTACATGATGAAGAATTCCGAAGTGATTCCAAGTAAAACGATAATTCGAAAGTTCCTTATGCCAACACTTTTACTAGTGATATGCTAAATCGGTCTTTTTTGTTCTGTTTTGTTCATTTTCTCATATGATTTCTAAAAAAAAAGATCGATTTAGCCCATCACTAAACTTTTACTAACTGCGAAACAAAAGTTAAATATTATATTAGCCGAAATAAATCGCTTTTGCAATAATGGTGATTTGTGGAGTTCGACAGCAATCGAATCATACCCGACTGTAACTCGTTATTTTCCTTTTGCTAAGAATCTCGATTTAAAATCAGAAGTTTATTGACCTAACCGCTGTTTTGTTAAACGATGTTTTTCTTGAATGGAACAATAAACAGAAAATTAAGGAATAAACCTCCACCCACTAATTACTGTAAATTAGTGCAGTAGGTCCCAACAAGATGGAATATCACATTTTATATGATACAGCGAATTTTAAAACTTATCGACCCGATGGAGAGATGTCTTTTAAAATTGCAAAAAGCTGCTGCACCGTCTCCAGAAAGATATCTGGAAATAGTTACGTTACCATATCATTAATATTCCCAATGTCTCATGGATTATATTTAAACTTATTAGAAACTAAACAGACGCTTAACACTGAAGAAGGGATAGAGCTTTGTACTCAGTTGACGCAAAATATAATTAATGTGGCACTCTTTCATACTCCAACAAATTAATTTGGTACTTTTTCAAATAGTGAACTAGAATTAAAAATACCTAATTATTTTTATCGAGATGTATTATCATATCCAGAAACAAAAATTTCTGAACTTCAAACTTTCCATAATTTAGATGTCTAGAAAGTAAGTTGAAAATGATTTTCTTTTCTTTTATGTTAATTTATGGTGTCAGTCGTTTTTTAACGTTTTTAATTTTATATCTTGTTTTAGAATAATTCACAATTTGGCACAGCTCGGGAATGAGCAATAAAATATTTGTGTGTTCTAGCCACATCCGTCGAATCCGAATGTGTATTGAGCACTACGGGAAAAATTATAAGCGACCGGCGCTCATAACTAAAGCCTAAAAACGTGGATATGCTAGAAAAATGCTACCTAAATCATAATGTACCCATCTCCGTCCCACCGTAAAGCTTGCCGTTCGGTCTAAGCAAATTATACTTCAATTCCAAGGGATTTTTTTGCAAAACGCTAATGATTTGTGCAAGTGAATGTTTCGTGACATTTATTTTTCGATTTAAGTTTTGTTTGGAAACAAATAGCTCTCCAGATTCAAACGGCTAACGTCTATGCGTAATTTAAGGTGATTCGACTTCATTTATTTTCCCGGCTTCATCTTCCCTTTCCGTTGTTTTTCGAGCTCTTACTTTTCTGGATCTGTTTTCGAAATCTACCCAGAATCATTCTAGGTGTTAATGGCACGGTAAACCGCCTTCTTTTCGTTTGGAATATTTTTATACTATCAGTATCCTCATTTCTGCTAGAAATTCTCCTAACCTATCAAATGATTTTGAAAGTGGCGCTTTGTGAGCATACTTTCAAACGGGACAAAGTACTTTACTTACTTGTTAACACGTTACTTTTCTGTTTTTTTCGTTAAACTGTTTTATATTGCCTTATAAAGTAAAACGCTCCTGTTATTTAACAGATGTTTTCCAGTTTAATACAGGGAGGACAAAACTCTTGTTCTTGTTTATATTCAATCGAAAAAAATAACATTTAAAATCAGTAAAAGATGTGTTGGGCATAGAAAACAGTGAAAAGCCTATACTTTTCACGGTTTTTGTGGGAAAAGGAAATTTAGCTTCGGGAATTGAAAGCTTGCTTTGGATCCAGATTTTCCTATCATTTTGAGGGGCCAAAAAATACCCTTTCCTAGGGCCCAGGTTTTCCTTAATCCGCCACTGTTCATACTCAACGCAAAATTCAATTCCTAAATCAACGCGGTTCGAAAACTGCAAACTCAACTCAACCCTAACTGAACCTGTATCTCTCTCAATTTTGAAATCAATGCAGTGTGAAAAACTATATTATTACATTAACTCAACACAAAATAACTCAAGCTAACTTCCAACTTAATCCGCAGTACAACCCCAAATAACCAACTGATCTTAAGCCATCTTAAATCAACCTCAATTTGACTTGCAACCTAGCAATTAAGTTAACCCTAAATTAAATGCTCAATTCCACTCTCAAATCAAATTGATTCTGAAAATTATATCGTACATAAACTCGACTCAATCTAACTCTAATTCAACTGATAAATAAATCTCCAGCTAAACTGCTCAGTAAACACTAACGCATTCCTAACTCAACTTCAACTTTGTTGCAGATGTTATGTACTGTACTGTTGTAGACATACTTACTGTGCAGACTGTACGAACTACAAACGGCATGCAGGGTGAGAGTCGGGCATTGATCAAACGAAGCTATAAATAAGAACACATGTATAATAAATGTAATAATAAAGAATTAAATATAATATATATTTGGTGTTAATATAACTAATAAAACATGGTATCAGATGTGTGAATTGAATAATGTATATTCAATTAAATGTAAAAGATTACAATAATATACATACATATAAAAGGAAAGTGAAAAAGGGAGGTTAAAGTAAATCTATTATCTGCCGCGTGTTACCGTACTACCACATATGCAGTCGGAGTAGATGGAGAAAATGGTAACACATCTTAAAAATATATCCGTTGACCCTAAGGATGCCGATATAACAGTTTCCAACAATATACCGTGGCCATCTCCATTGCATGTTGAATTTGGAGATATTCGAGAAAATCTCGAGAATTTTGAGTCAAGCTGGAACGACTATACCTTAGCCACTGGTATAAATCTTTGGCCAGCAACGAGAAATAAGCAGAAAGCAAACACTATGCTTTCCGCGATTGGTGTAAAAGCCAAAGAAAAATTTATGGAATTTGGTTTGACAGACGCTGAAAAAGAATCAGATATAATTGCTCTGGCGGCTATTCGAAAGTATTTGATCGCCAATTCAAATGTGATCTACGATAGATATATTTTCAATATGTCTAACCAAATGGAAAATGAAAGCTTTCACGTATTTGATTCGAATAAAATGACTAATCAAACTATGTAATTATCCGACGAACATGTCAGATGAGTTACTGAGGGGTTGCATCGTTGTCGGTATTCGAAATGGGTCAGTGATGAAAAGTTTAATGGAAAAGAGTGATTTGACGTTGCAACATGCCATTGACACGTGCAGAATCAGCGAAACTACTCAGTGCAGGGTAAAAAATATGACGACAGAAAACAATGTGCAAACTAGCGTTCCAGTAAATAAAATTTCAAACACAAGGGGGCAAACAAGCGCAATTAACGTTCTTAAAAAATGTCGGTTTTGTGGTGCGAAACACAAGTTTGAAAAGGGATGTTGTCCAGCTTTTGGTCATATTTGTGACATACTACCTTGATCAACAAGTTCCCGGAATAACCACCGTGTGGCGCTCTTATCGTTCCGATTTGAGTTCTATTTTTTTGTTAAGTTGGTACATCTGTTGTTGATATTCCCTCTAAATCTTAGCGTCATAGCTTGACATTTGCAAAAGTTACGTAGTCAAGAGTACATCTATCTCTGTGTGTGTTGGCGATTATTTACAATTTTAGAAATTATTTACAATTTTAGACATGATTTGCGAGGCTGAATCCGATCCCACATTCATCAAAAGGATCATTACTGGAGACGAGACGTGGGTTTATGAGTACGACACGAAATCCAGACATCAGGCAAGTGAATGGCGTTCACCAAAAAAAACCACGTCGTTTCAGTCATAAAAGAAGGAAATGCTCACGGTTTTCATGGATTACAACGGTGTAGTGCATCATGAATTTTTGCCAAAAGGCCAGACCGTAAACAAAGAGTATTATTTGGGCGTTATGAGACGTTTGCGTGAAGCAATTCGCCGAAAGAGACCAGAATTGTGGGCAGAAAACTCGTGGATTTTGCACCATGATAACGCACCGTTGCACAGTGCCATCATTATTCGTAACTTTTTGACGAAAAATGCAACAAATACTATCCGACAGCCACCGAATTCACCTGATTTGGCTCCCTGTGACTTCTTTCTGTTCAATCGAGTTAAAAAACCATTACGGGGAACGCGTTTCAGCAGCCGAGTGGAAATAATGGAAAAATCGCCAACATATACAGAGTAGATGTACTCTTGACTACGTAACTTTAGCAAATGTCAAGCTATGATGCTAAGATTTAGAGGGAATATCAACAACAGATGTACCAACTTAACAAAAAACCAGAACTCAAATCGGAACGATGGGAGCGCCACACGGTGGTTATTCCGTGAACTTGTTGATCAATGTAGTATGCAAATATAATCCCATTTTGAATCGTGCTGTAGACGTAGAAATAAAGAATCTGATAAAAATTTAACATTTCATCGTTCTAATAAAGTTAATCAAATTGACTGTGATGAAGAGGAAGAACAATTCAGATCCAGTGATGAAAGCTTTAAAATATGCAAGGTGATGATATCATTCAGTAAAAATAAAGTTACCGAAATTCTTCGTTTAAAATTTAATTCAGTTTGGGAAAATGTCGAATGCATGCTGGACACAGGATCTAATGCATGTCTCATGGGCTGGAAAATTCTAAGCTCATGAATAAACCTAACCCAGAAACGCTTCCAACACAACAAGGACTGATAGATTTCAATGGAAATCCTATACCATCAATTGGAGAGGCGCATATTTCATGTAAAATCGATAACCGAATAGAATCTATAGGTTTTTAAATCATAAAACGCAACCACCATCCATTATTATCTTTAAACGCTTGTTCAGCTCTTAAACTGATTGCATATAGTTCTGAAGTAAAAAATTTTCCAGTACCGTCCAAAGCTGATTACCTCATTGAATCGGTATCAGCTACTGCAGTGGGAAGAACTACAGACAATCATAGGTCAAAAGCGAATACAGAGCGAATAGTGAATAAATATTCGGATATATTTGAAGTATATGGTACAATTCCCGGCGAAGTGGAGTTAGAAATTGACGAAAGCATTAAACCAGTCATTCAACATGCGCGGCGTGTTCCCGTGACGTATCGTCATCGTTTAAAGGCTGAGTTCGATGGCTTGGTTAAGGATGGGCTGATTGAACGTATAGAGCATCACACTGATTGGGTGAGTAACCTTTTAATAGTTCAACGTAACAATTCTTTTTGAATATGTTTAGATCCTATACCGTTGAACAAAGCTTTTAAAAGACTCAACTATCAGTTCACGACAGTTGATGAAGTCCTGCTAGAGTTAGGCAGGGCTAAAGTGTTTTCTACTTGCGACGCTAAAAAAGGATTTTGGCAAGTGCAACTGTCGGAGGCAAGTAGCAACTTAACATGCTTTTGGACGCCATTCGGAAGATATAAATGGTTAAGGATGCCAGGCGTAGAGGTACTCGCAGACGATTTATTGATATTTGGTCAAGGAGATACAGTCGAAGAAGCGACAGCCGATCATGATAGAAATCTCGAGAATTTATTCATGCGTCTCCAAAAAAACAACGTTAAGTTAAACAAAACAAAACTCGTTTTGTGTCATTCATCAGTTAAGTTCTTCGGACACGTGTTAAATAAGGAAGGTTTGAAAGTCGACGAATCCAAAATTATGGCCATCAGAAATATGAAAACACCTTCAAATATAAATGGCATACAAAAATTTATTGGTATGGTTAACTATTTATCCAGATACATAAGAGATTTAAGTACTCAGTTTACAACATTACGTGAACTTATCCATGAAAACACTCCATGGAAGTGGACTCAGTCGGAGGAAGATGAATACCAGAAGATTAAGTCCTTAATGTCAGACATAAGAACATTAGGCTATTTCGACAATACAAGGTTATCTGTTATGCTTCCAGAACGCTAACGGCTACAGAAAGAAACTATGCGCATATAGAAAACGAACTGCTCGCGATCGTTTTCACCTGTGTCAGATTCGACCAGATGATAACTGGTCATACTTGCGTAGTCAGAACGGATCATAAGCCGTTAATAAATAAATCACCAAAAAGACTGCAGTTAATGCGTATGATACTGCAGCGTTATTCTTTGAAACTTGAATTCATTGAAGGTAAAAACAACATTATTGCGGATACCCTATCAAGAGCAAACTATGAAGAAGATCCGGATGAAAACCAACAAGAAAATATTTTGTCGAAATCAAAGTATTTGCCGAATAGATGTAGTTCAAGTGTCAGATGCCGAAAGACTAGTGCAAAGGGTCAAAATAATTAGCAGTCTCAGCATCACAACAAATCGTCTCAACATGATTAGAGAAGGAACTGCAAAAGATGTAAGTTTTCAAAAGATAATTACATTAATAAATAAGTGGCCGGAAAATATACGTGATTTACCTGATGATATACAGATTTATCATAAATTCAAAGACGAGCTTTCCACGGAGAATGGATTGCTACTACGGAATGATAAAGTCCTGATTCCGTATAGTCTTCTTGGATTAATGATTGAAAAGGTACATACTAGTCATAATGGCATCGAAGCAACAGTAAATCTTGCTAAGCAAAACATATTTTGGTCTGGAATGACTTCCGAAATAAGAGATAAAGTGAAAGATTGTTACATATGTATCAAATATTCCGAATCCCAAATAAAACCTCCAATGCTTATACATGAAGTTCCAAACTATCCGTTCCAAATAGTATCAATGGATGTTTTCTTTGAACATATCAAAGGGAAGGTGCACACATTTCTGATAACCGTCGACCATTATTCAGATTTTTTTGAAATAAATAAGTTAGGTGATTTGAAACCGAATTCGACGATAAAAATGTGCAAAATAAATTTCAGTCGACATGGTATTCTAGAGACGGTACTGACAGATGGCGGAACAAACTTCGTATCCGGTGAATTCAGAGAATTTGCCAACAAATGCCAAACAGGCTAACGCCAAAGCAGAAGCCGCGGTTAAAATCGCAAAACAAATCATAAAAAAATCAAATGAAACAGGAGAAGAGCTTTGGTATGCTCTATTACATTTTCGGAATATTCCCAACAAAACAGGTCGAGTCCAGTTCAACGACTTTTTGCAAGAAAAAGACGTACCGGAATACCATCAATCATAAAAAATCTTCAACCAGAAGTCGTTCCAAATGTTTCAGATAAAATAATAAATTAACGACAAATAAATAAGTATCATTACGATAAAAAAACAAAACAGTTACCACTTCTGGAAGTAGGACAGCCTGTCGTAGTCCAAATACATCCAACAGAAGATAAGTTGTGGTCGAGGGGAACTGTACAGCAAAAGCTCTCAGACCAATCGTTCGTAGTTAATGTTAATGGATCTGGTTATCGCCGAGATCGTGTGAATATTAAACCGCACTCTGCTGAGGATCATAAACAAACAACTTCGGTTACCATACTGCCGCTTCCAGGCTGCTCAGCAAATAGCATTTTGGATTCTACTCGAAATACCGAAGGAAATACAATAGAAGGAAATAATCAACAGACGTCTTCTGAAGTTGAACAACCATCAATTGTGGTCAATATGGAAACACCACAGACTTCTTTAAATCGTCCTCGGAGGGACGTCAAACCACCATCCCGTTTCAAGGATTTTATTTTAACTAAATGATATTGAACTTGAATTAATTTGTTAATGTACAATATAATTTGAAGTTTTGTTTTATATACATATGGTAATTCGATTTCTAATGTTAAGATTACCATATAGTTACAATGTATTTGTTGAATTGTAAAAGATGGAGGATGTTGCAGATATTATGTACTGTACTGTTGTAGACATACTTACTGTATAGACTGTATGAACTACAAACGGCATGCAGGGTGAGAGTCGGGCATTATTACATTTATTATACAACCCTCAACTAAACTCCAAATTAAGCGCGCAGTTTTTTTAAACACATTCTAACGTATCTAAATTTTTATTTCAAATCCATATGGTTTAATAAACATTGTAAGTGAACCAACTAGAATGCTGGCTTGTCGGGCCTGAAAAGTGAGCAAATATTTGATTTTAACATTAGTAACCTACCTAAGTTTATAGTCGTTATATCGATATCAATATTGAGCCTAGGTGCTGTTAATTATAGATCAAATGTATCACATGTGAATTACACCAAACTAAATAACCTTTTATGTAAAGTTTGAAAATTGGAATTCTGTATATTCTCAATCCAATTGTAATCTTGTTTCTGAAAATTTCGTCGATAATCTAAAGTCTATGCACTTAGGTAGTATCTTCATGTTTGAAACCGTGAATAAATTGTAATCTTCTCTTGAAATTCTCAAAGAAGTTAAAACGATATCCTTTCAACAAGAAACTAGAAAAAGTATGTAGTCAATCTCTCACAGCAGGTAGAAGGTAATATTTAAACTGTAAAACACTCTTCTACAAGATCAAATTTGATTCATCCATTAATAGTTCCAAGGCTACTTGGAAGTAACTCTTAAAATAAGCGAATAACTCAAATATATCATTTCCGAACTGAATATATCAGTGTTCTAAGTCGATTTCCAATGAACTTAATAATTTTTTTATAAACATATTCCAAGAATTAACTTCCGGATTTTGTACTACATACAAAAAATGATGATACTGAACCTAATAAATTTATATTTGGGTCAATTTATCTTTAGGTGCTGTTAAGTGCTGCCCCCTAGGTATGAGTTTTGTTTCCATTGTTATTTTTGATTTATTTTAATTCGATGTTTGATGTTGATCTCATAGGATATCCGAATGCTTTTGCTAATGATTTGGTTCATAGTTACGCTTCGCCTATGACCTATGAGTACTTGGGGCATTAGTCATATTCTTGAAACTGATCTGGACAGCGCACCCTCAAACGTATTACGTATATACATGCGATAGAAATTTATGCTCGTCTCAGTGTTTTGTGCTGGACTTTGTATATGAATTTAAAAAAATATCTCGGTTTAACAATAGATTCACAACTTAATTGGAAATCTCACATCAATAATACTAGGAAGAGTGAAATCTGGGCCATACATAAATTTTATAATCTTAGCAAAATTTGCCCAATTTTGATATAGTCCCCAAAATATTTTTTAATAAAAGTAAATGGCTTTAAATGGCTAAACCCTTTTTCCACAAGCTACCCAACGATATTAAAAGTTTCAGTCAGCGCTGTGCGTTAATAGAAATTAAAATGTAAAATTCGATCCTGGCTGCTCGGCTTGGAAAACATTGAACAATACTTTTAGTGTTACAATTGGTCTAATCGTACGTGTAAATGTACGACTTAAATAAAAATAAATATGAGCATATTTGTTTGGTGTTATTCATTGTTGTTCCCTCTTCTTCAAAATTATTCGATTACCAAGGAGTTCGCGCAAAAGATCAATTGTTTATATTGCTGAATGACATATGGCACGGTCCTGCTGAAACCACATATTCTGGACATCCATACCATCCAATACATCAAACAGAAAATTCGTAATCATATTGCGATTTCGAGGTCCATTTACATTAACAGCAATCACAGCTTCGTCTTCAAAAAAAAGATACGGTCCGAATACTCCACAAACCCAAAAATCACACCAGACAATCACTTACTGTGGATCGGCTTTTCCATTATTTCTCGTGGATTCTCTTCACCCAAATTTTACAAATCCATACCCAGTTCAAAATTTGCTTCATCGCTAAAGATGACTTTATTGAAAAAATTCGTATTTTCAATTTTTTTTTGTTTGGCCCAATTAACGAATTAACGACGTAATCCAAAGTCTGATGGCTTTATTTTTTGAAGTTATCTGAATCTTGTGTGGCTTCAAATGAAAATCTTTGTGCAAAATTCTGAATAAAGTGGTTGGTGGAATGTGTAATTGATGTGAACGATGACAAATTGATGTTTTCGGACTCTCTCTTCTGAACGACCACTAGGATGGTATATTTTGCTTTTTTCATCCTTTACCGAACTAGTTTCCACAAATTTTCTAATAATTTTTCAAATGGCCACAATTTCCGGACAATTTTCTTTTCCATATTCTGTACTAAATTTTCTTACAATTTCTGCATAACTTTCACCATATTTAAAATAATTTTTAACAATAAATACGCGTTGTTTAATTGTATATCTTACCATTTTTAATAACCGGAATGTTTCTACTTGTCACCTGTTAAATAACATATGTCACTCCAGTAGAAAGAATTTAAAGGGTCGCAAATTTAAAAATTAACCTCAAATTGGAACATCCTTTATAAAAAAATTGGTCAGCGACGCATTATCGCCAAGTGGTTTTGGGTCAATTTGTATGGCAGGTACCCAATCCTCTCAACCCCCATGTTCTTCGCCTTAACCGTAGAAAAGGTTTGGTAAACAAAAATTTCTGTATCGTTGTCGTGGCTACAGACAGACATCCAGACTCTCAGACAGAATAACGGACATTTTGTTTTGATTTTTCGGACTCGGATTTTTGACAGGATTTTAATAATTTTGATCCTTGTGGACCTTTAAAATTTTTAAATTGTTTCTATATTGTGACTTTTCTTTGTGGAATTATAATCTCTCACAGGACATAAAAAATGCTCAACTAAGTGAGCATAATTCGATTCTATTGTAAATTTGTATATAATTGTTTAAGGAGTCAGCCAAGCCCATCGGATCGTATAATTTAACAGTTGTTGATAAAATCTTTCTCTTATAAATTCTTAATTATCATCTCAGTTTTCTGCCATCCAGCGGTTTTACCCAAACATTTTCACCCAAGCCAGCCCATTTGGATCGAAATACCCTTTTAGTGCAAACCACCGAAGGTTCATTTTTATAAATCAATTTAAGCATTTCTGTGTACATAAATCATTCCATAACAAATTGAACGCGTCTGCACCCTACAAAAATTGAAACTAAGAAATGTCAAGAAATACGAAAATGGCGACACATGCTTCACTTTTTTGTAAAATTAATGTACCTGTCGCTATGAAAAACCCAGCAAAAGTTCAGAAATGCGCTCTTTTCAGGGAATACAGAAATTGAAGTTCGGAGTACTTGTCACAAATATCTTGTAGTGGTAATGCACGACGTATTTATGTACTGGTGGACATAATAGCGGAAAGAGTTAAAGAGCGAGTTTTAGAACGCTGCTCATTATACGGTCAGTGTATGCCCGAAGCAGCAATGTGTTAATCGAATCATACAAAGCATGATCGCTCTCACACCGTCAATTAGATGTTTGATTATCGGTCGCGGCAGAATCAAACCTACCTTCTGGTTGTAATGTAGAAGTATCATGCAGGCACCAACGTACTGCTTGGTTTGCATTAAATAGTCCAAGTAAAGACAAATTATTATCTCTACACTGATGTAGCAAGCGATTATTTGAACTTAATTTTTACATGGAGTATACTGTAGTAAGTTGGTGGTGATTTCTGGCTTAACTGCTACTCCTGGCGAAATAAAGATTGACATCATCATGGTGAGCTCGTTCGGCTTTAGATTCAAAGTTCCGATCGAGCTATTTATCAACCTAAACTAACAATAAAAACCACCCACAAGAGTTGGAATCCAATATTTCATATAGTTTGTTACGTTTTATATTTATTTAATACAAATAAATTCAATCATTTTAATCAATCTGTCCTTCTTGTGCTTTAGACACCACACAATTGCGAATTGTCAAAAAATAAAATAATTCAAATAAACTCAAGATCGAACCGCCCATAAACAAGCCCAGCAATCCTCCAAAATCCGATATCATCGTTTCGATCGTATACAAGCGAACTCGTTTCTGGCCAATAAAACTTGGTTCATTGAACCCAATTTCGAATGTGGTTTGAATGACAGCGAAATTCGTTACATTGCTTTCGTCAATCACTGATAACGAAAATTCATCGTTCGACTTCATAATTTGGTAGTCATAATGAATTGCGTTACATTCAGGCAAACAATTACAATCAACTTCACTATCCGCATCGGACAAACCTTCCGGTATCCCATAAACTTTAAAATGTTCGTGCTGCAGACCAATAAATTCAGGAAAATCCCAACCAAAATTTTTATGTGGCAATATATTAGTGGTGGTATTTGAATCGCGCGGCGATGAAAACGGTACACTATAAAAAGTTAATGCAGAATAATTGGCATAACATTCGAGTCGACAATTTTGCTCATTGTAAAATGTGTAAAATCTTAATTTGCGCTCATCATTGAAATAACAGTTCCGAACATTTGGTTCGAATGTTTTCAAATTATCCATGGTCATTATCGTTTTTGGTATTACTGCTATTTTATATTCCTTACCAAAGGCAAGTGGAATAAAATTTTCATAAGTTTGTGGATAGGCGGACGGTGAATGTAAAAGGATTTTATACCCGACGTTTGGTGGAAAACAAAATGGTGTTATATCCGAACGGTTCGCAGTGACAACAAATTTTAAACCACCTGATTGTAGCGGAGCTCCTTTTACGATTCCTTTATATGGATATGCAATCGGTTTGGTATAACCTTTTTCGGGATCCCATCCATCTTGTTCTCTCGTAAAATTATGATACCTAAAATCTGCGTGCATTGCATCCTCCCGTAAAATATCACGAATACCATTGAATGTAAAACAAACTCCTTCATTCGTTATAACCGTAGAAAATATTCGTTGACAATTTTTTTTCGACAACACTTTCAAATCATTCTTATCCTCATTCCAACTTGTCATTTCACATGTTTCAAATACTTCGTCAAAAGTAGGCGATATCTAAAACGGTATTGAACAAAATTATTATCGAACGATACTTACAAGACCTTACTAATATTTACATCAAGTAACGTATTTATCCAATCCTTTGGCATGCGAACCCAACTAGATGCGTTGACAAATGCTTTAGAGTCTTTTATTTTGTCATGTATATACGTAGAAAACCCCCGACGACATATTTGCTTGGCCATCGTAAATTTCTTACCCAAATCAGTACTCATAAAATGCGCAAAATTCTCGATTTGTTTTACATCATTGTTCAAGTTTGTAAAATCGAATTTATTCTTTTTGATTTTGATCTGAGGGCAAATTGTGACAGCCGGAAATGGAATTTCAAATACATGGGTCTGTCCATTCTGGTCAGTTATCAAGACCGGATTGTCCATCCATGTACGAACAATTTTAGACACAAAATAGCCAAGTGAAGAAAACGATAAAACAAAAATAAAAATCCAGAATATACGATCCGGAAGTGGACGAGAACGATTGGCTAAATATTTAATGCCGTGGATTGTTGTCGATTGTGGATAATCGGAAAGATTGATGCTTGGGAATTTTGGAGCCATCACTATATTTATTGTTCTTTACACGTAAATCACTGGTAATCACAAAACTAATTCTGATTTGAATTTTTTAAGGCAAATATTATTATTGAAAGGCGTTCGAAAATAAATTCATGATTCAGCCATCACATCACGCACAAATTTTTTTCGCAAAACAAACAACTTAACAAGAGAATAGATCAAAACTAACTGTGATTTGTTTAAGTCATTTCTATACAAATTATATAAAGCGATGTGGTTACGTGGCCTTCAGATTAAGATAACGATTTTGATATACTTAAGTAACCAATTTTATTGGAATGTGGAACCACAACTTGTGGTATTTGCAGTTCGTTTCGAATTATCTTTTTTGATTTTCTGCGATACCCAATAGATATGTTAAGATAAGTCTTAAATTTAGAGGGTAACCATTCACTACGATTGTCACTTTGACATTATCATTAATTGGCGTATAGTATATTTTTCGACTCTATTTCATGTCGATGCAAATTCAAGTTAGAAACATCACTTGGAACAATGATAAGACCACTATGTGACTAAACAGCCACATATATTAAGAGCTGTGAGAATATGAACTGAGTGTAAAATACGTAAGCTCTCTGTCTTTTTATAATAATTAGTCATCCTTCTCCCTCAAATCTAGAGGACATCAGGAATTTTGAAAATTGGAAATATTGTTGATTAAACGGATGATTATTATTATTTACTGGAGGGCCATGTGGGCGATAAGCCACCTCGCACCGCGACCTAAAAGATCTATTGTGCTGGACCCTACTTAATTATCCGCCCAGTCAATGTTCAGGCTCTTAATGAATCTGACAATACTACTGGCCGGTACGTGATACATACTATCCGGGCTCATTGTTCTCCCTCCTAGATGTTGCAGTCTTTGCTGGAAAATGGCTGGGCAATGGCACAGAACATGTTCCGCTGATTCCGCTTCCAGATCGCAGAAGCGGCATCCATCTGTCGTACTTAGGCCCATCTTCTTAAGGTGATACCTTAAGGGGACATGACCTGTGAGGTAGCCAGTAAGCAACCTCAACTCAGGTTTCCTAAGTTCAAGACACTCCTTAACCCTGACAGACGAAGGTAATATAAATTTCTTCGCCTGCCGTAAACCTGGAATTGGACGCTAGTAGGAGGACTTTTGAACATCCTCCCAGCGTTTTACCGCTGCTCTAAGGTGTCCCTTAGTGACACCGCAGAAGGGTTCTGGTCCAAAAAATGGAGAGGCAGAACCCTCACGGGCGAGGCCATCAGCTGCCTCGTTTCCTTCGATTCCAGTATGACCTGGCACCCACATAAGTGTTACCTTATTTGAGCCTGCCAGATGTTTAATAACCTTCAGACAATCTCATACCAGCCTTGACTCAACAGTACAAGACATAAGAGCTTTTAAGGCTGATTGGCTGTCTGATACAATATACGAGGGCGGATTGAAAATGAAGCTACCTAAGTAGGAAAACAAAATTTTTTTTTACCAAAAACCATTTATTTCTCAACATAGTCTCCATTTAATTCGACACACTTAGTAAGACGATATTCCAACTTTTTTATAACATCTGAATAATACGATTTCGGGAACCCCTCAAAATACGCGTTAGTTTCGATAATCACTTCTTCGTTTGAGATGAATCTTTGTCCTGCGAGCCATTTTTTCAAGTTTGGAAACAGGAAAAAGTCACTAGGAGCTAAATCTGAACTATAAGGTGGATGATCAACCAATTCGAAGTGTATTTCACGTAATTTTAGAATCGTATCTAATGCTGTGTGAACCGGTGCGTTGTCTTGAAGAAATAGCACTTTTTTCTTCTTTAAATGTGGTCGTTTTTCCTTGATTGCATCAACCAATTGATCCAATAATGCACGATAATACTTTCCTGTGATTGTGGATCCTTTTTCAAGATAATCGATGAGCAATACTCCGTGTGCATCCCAAAATATAGTGGCCATAACCTTGCCAGCCGATTTCACTGTCTTTGCCTTCTTCGGAGCACTTCCACCAGCTTTGGTTTCAGGGTAGTGGTGGACCCACGTTTCATCAACAGTAATTAATCGACGCCAAAAATCAACAGGATTACGCTTTATCATGTCCAAACACCGCTGTGAAGTGGTCTGTCGAACTCGTTTTTGTTCGACACTAAGCAAACGCGGCACCCATCTTGCCGATAGCTTTTTCATATGCAAATGTTCATGCAAAATGTTGAACACACGTTCATATGATATGTTTACCATTTCAACAATCTCACGCAACTTGACTCGGCGATCATTCATAACGATATCGAGGATTTTCTTGATATTTTCTTCAGTAACCACCTCTTTTGGCCTTCCTGTTGATGGTATTGTTGCAGTGCTTCTTCGGCCGCGTTTAAATTCAGCAATCCAATATTTTACCATGTAATCTGACGGAGCAGACTCACCGTAATGTTTATTGAGGTTTTCTTTTGTCTCTTTCGCCGTTTTCCCTTTCAAATAATAGTGTTTAATCACTGCACGAAATTCGTTTTTTCCATTTTTCAAGAAACACAAAAGTTGCTTACTTCAAACGACTACAACAAATAAACTAATCGATGAATTTGGGTGAAATTTTAACAGCTGACGTTTGACAGATCGCAATTTCTAAAAAACAAAAACTTTTTGTGTTTGTGCTGTCATCTAGCGCTAGGTAGCTTCATTTTCAATCCGCCCTCGTAAATCTTTGCATCGTTTAGGCCTTTTTGCTATGCCTATCCTAGCGCCAAGTTCTATAGCATGTACTTCTGCTTGAAAAACGGTAGCATTTGTACCCAAGGACTTCGAGAGGGTAGTGCTACTCCCGTGTATTCCAATCCCCGCCCCATCTTCCGTTTTTGATCCATCTGTAAACCATACCATGGACCCTAGCTCAAATGATGGTCCACCTGCCCTCCACACATCCCGGCCAGGTAACCTAACACAGAATGGTTTGTGGAAGTCCAGTTTAGCTGGCATACAGTCGGAAGGCATTCCTATGGTAGGGTCTGTCTGGAATTCCTTAAGGATTTCCAGATGACCCGCCATATTGCTGGTTTGATATTTCCTTCCGCCTGCATTTTCAGGGCCATACTTGCAGCATCCTTTTTAATATGCAGGTGTAACGGTGTCAGTCCTAGAAGTTTCTCCACCGCCGCGGTTGGACATGACAGGCTACACGCTGAACCTTATTTAATAAGGTTTGCGTTGTCTTCTGCTCAGTTTTAGGTCACCATACAACCGATGCGTAGGTGATCATAGGCCTAATGATTGTAAGAAATGACCAGTAGATCATTTTTGGTTGTAGTCCCCAAGTACGCCCATAGAGTCTTTGACAGGCCCAGAGAGCCTTGATGGCTCTATTTTGAACTTTCAACAAATGTTGGTTCCAGTTCAGTCTTTGATCTAGAATAACCCCTAGATATTTAACCTCGCTGGAAAAAGGCGCAGTAGTACCGTTTAACGAGGGAGCTGTAAGCGCAAGCTTTGTCCTCCTCGTAAAAGGAACAATGACAGTTTTGCTTGGATTGACACGGAGTCCTTCCTGGTAACACCATTGCAATATTATATTGAGTGCATTTTGCATGCGATCAGAAATGACCTCATCAAACTTGCCTCTGATTATGATAGCCACATCATCCGCATAGCCCTGGACATCAAACCCATGGCTACTCAGAAGGACCAGTAGTCTGTCAATAACCAATGACCACAAAAGAGGAGATAGTACGCCTCCTTGGGGACAGCCCTTTACGGCCTTGATGGTTACTGATTCGCCACCTAGTCTGGCAGTAATCTCACGATGTTCCAGCATGGAACGGATCCACCTAATTGTAGAAAGCGGAACCCTTTTTCCCATTGCTGCCCTCTCTATAGATGATCCATAGAAGGTATTATCAAACGCCCCATCAATGTCCACAAAGGCCCAAAGGGCCATTTCTTTATATGTCACTGCTTTTTCAATCCTCGTGACTAGCCCGCTAAGGGCCATAACCGTGGATTTACCAGTTTGATACGCAAACTGGTCCCGATGCAGCGGATTCTTTTCAAGGACCTCACTTCTTATTTGATAGTCCAGGATTTTTCCATCGTCTTCAAAAGAAACGATGTGAGGCTAATTGGCCGATATGCCCTGGCCTGGGTGTCTGGAAGACCCCCGCTCTTTGGTATAAAGACCACATTTACTTTCCTCCACAGTTTCGAAATATAGTTAAAAGCATAACTTGCCCGAAACATCTGGATCAAGCTGGGGAGTATTTCCTAAATACCTTTTTGAAGTAAAGCTGGAAAGATACCATCACCTCCAGCGGATTTGAAAGGTTTGAAAGACCCAATAGCCCATCGCACCTTGCTGGGTGTGAAAATTTTCCCAGAGAGACTCCAGATCCTACTGTGAGGCGAATAGGCCACCTCACTTGAAGGATCATGCGAGTCCTCTTGGGCTCCTACCACTACTGAATCCGGAAAGTGGGTCTCTAACAGTACCTCTAAGGTTTCCTTCCGGTTTTCAGTGAACCCCCGTCTTGCTTCTGGAGAAGTCCTAAACCATTTGAATGATCCCTGGAAAGGACTTTCTGGAGACGAGCTGCAGAGGGCAGTTGATTGATTCCCTCACAGAAATTCCTCCAGATAGCCCTTTTGGATCTCCTTAGTTCGAGATTATATTCCGTCAAGGCCATCTTATACTCGCCCCTTTCACCGGTGCGTTTAGCCTTGTTGAATAATCTTCTCGATTTTTTCCTCAGTTTACCCAGCGTCCCGTTCCACTAAGGGACCATCTTTGTGGACTCTCTTCGCTTAACTGGGCAGCTGTTCTCGTAAGCCAAGTGTATAGAATTATGCAGCTGGTTTGAACAGATCTCCAAACCCTCTGAAGACTCTATGTTCCCCACAACCGAGGGCATTTCTGATTCGAGTGAGACTCTATAAGAGTCCCAGTCGGTCAGTTTTGGAATTCTGATTTCCTGCCGCTGCATGGTCTCAGCCGCCAAATCGAATCTGATGTGCAAGTGATCCGATAATGAGGCTTCTTCAGACACATGCCAGTTTTTGACCAAGTCGCTAAAATGCGGACTAGCAAGTGTCAGATCTAGGACCTCTTGCCTAATCGCATTTATAAAAGTAGATTTCCTTCCCCTATTGACAATGTCTACATTATTTGAGATCAGAAATTCAAAAAGGTACTCACCCCTGTTATTGATGTCCGTGCTACCCCACACCGTGTGGTGCGCGTTTGCATCGCATCCTATCAGGTAAGCCAGCCCATTGCGTTTGCAATGAGCTATGAGCCGCCTAACTTCAAGTGGAGGTATTAACTCTGAGTCTCCAGGAAAGTAGGCGGAGGTCATTATAGCCTCCTGTTTGCCTCTTTCACCCAGAACCTCCACCATTACTGCAACCAAGTCCCTGGAGATGAACTCTGAAATGGGAATAAAATTAATTTGCGAACTGGCCAACACAGCCGCTCTTGGACTCTGAGTTCCGTTATGATAAATTAACTTACCCACTTGATTTGGTATACCTCTAATCTGGTTACCAATCACCCATGGCTCCTGGATTAGAGCCATGCCAATGTTTTGGCAGATAAACCTGCGACAAAGGACGTCCGAAGACGCCTTTGTATGATGCAGGTTTATCTGCAGGCAGGCGATGTGTGCCTTCACTTAACCGAAGGCCCCTTCTGAAGGCCCTGCTCATCCTCCTTTTCAGCACCGCCACCACCCGCATGTTTTGTTTGTCCGGCCGATGGCCGACTAGTGTCCTCCATCGCCGTTCTGCTGGCCCCCGCTGCCTGAGAGCCTCCAGGCCTAACCAGGGGCTTGCACGGGAGGAGTCCTTGTGAGGCCTTCCCCCGCGGAACCCCTGACGCCTTCCTCTCCCTTTCCCGCCTTCTCCTCACCTGTCTCCTGGAGAGGGCGGTCACCCCGGTGGTCTTAGCTACAGGTGCCCCTACCGTAGCTTCTACAGGCTTCACCACTTGGGTGTCGCCGACAGAAGCCGGCTTAGCTCCACTCTGACCACCCCTGTGATGCAATTGTACAGTCCCAAACTTATAGTTGACCTTAAAGCCAACCCGCTTGAGCTTCTCAACTGAAGAGTGGTCCATAGAGAACGTGAAAAAGGCCGAAGGGCCTTTCGCCTCTCTCCTGATCACTCTCCAGTTGATCGCCTGCATGCCCTCATTTTGGCTTTTTATAAAACCAAAAAGCTTCTCTGTGGGCAATTCTATTTGGGAAGGTGCCGAACACAATCCTGGCTCGAGGCAGGTTTTCCGCCTCGGCCACGATCAGCTGCGCACCCTCCCATGGCTTGATACTGCCTATGGCCTCCCTGAGCCACTGAACAGTGGCCCGGTCAGCACAGGTTAGTACCAGCCAACCAGGCCGAAGCTGACTGCCAAGGAACTGCGGAAGGTTTGTCAGTGCTGCTGACAGTTCCTTTCGGGTCCTCCCCGATGACTTTGCTCCCCCTGCTTTCACAGAGGCGATACCCCCACTTACGGGGTCCGAGTTCTCATCTCCTGAGGTGTCCATGTCGGAGTTGAGAACTAATTTCTCAATCGCCGAACGGAGCTCCCAATCGCCCGTATAACCTCTTCGAAAAACCGTGATTTTAATTAATTGTGGATGTTCTATGGCCGATTCTGGCTAAACTGTAATATGCACAAATATGAATCTTGGCCAGAATATTGGGATTTATAAAAGTGCGATTTATATATAAAAAACTTGGGTTTTCTAAAATGGGATTTCTGGTGTGATGTACACCATTCGCTTTTATTTGTTCTAAAAAGAATACCTATTCAAAAAATTTTTGGTTTGGACTACCCAAAAAAAATATTTTTGTACCTAAGAATCCTAAGCCTAGTAATGACATTAATATTGATCGTGTAAAGTGTATAGTATATGAATAATTTAATTTTTCAGCCAACCTCGATAAAATTTCGCCAATTCTGTATTCAGACCTTTGTGTGATGGTATTCCCGTGATACTCACCACATATCAGGCAAAAGCAAACAAGCTGGTTTTCCCATTGTCTAAAAATAAGAAAAATGATCAAAAACACGTTCAACTAATACCTTATCTCTTTATACATAACTATTTACTTGTCTGTCTATGGTGACATATGCATGTTGTATAATACTCGTATAATGTTTAATTAAATAAAATCCAAAAAGAAAAATTCCTGTTAAATTTATCTTAATTAAATAATTTAATTAGATTTTTATTGAACAGATGCAATATACTACGATATTTGGTGTAGAATTTATACAAACATGTCAAGAGATTTTATTTCATCTTTATCTAATAAATTTCCATTGATTTGAACGTTAGAAATTAGATAAATAAATAAAAACATATTGCATAATAACAAAAACAATTATTGTCGAGGTGAATAATATTTAATTAAATTTGAGTTATGAAGAATATTCCCATTTTCCTGCAATATTTACAGCATTATTCCCTTTGTATGTGCTAACCTCATCTCGTGATAACATCAAATACAGTTTTTGTTTTTAAACAACTTAGTTAATTCCCTAGACTATTTGGTTTTTCATCCCGGATGAGCTTTAGTACTCGCATATAGTGGGAATGATGATACTTAGGTATAACTCCAATTAATCTTAGAAAAATATTTTTTGTTGTTTATCCCCGATTTTTATTTATTTAGATGCTGCTACAACCAGAGATACATTTACACCAGTTTTTTGTTGACTGGCATCTTTATTTTGGTAGCGTGTCTCAACAATATCAATAACAAGTACACAATGTAGATAATAGTTTTCAATTTCAATTTAAAAGATTTATGGGGGGAAAATAATTAAAACCATTTTTTGTGTGCCGTGTGATATATTTATTATTACCTTAACTGCAACATTACAATTAAGTGATATATTACGGACAAAACTTGTGCTTAACATCAAAGATGAATAATTGTTTGAACAATTTTTTCTAGTTACAAGGTGTTCGTTTCAATTTAGTGGCCATTGCCATCGTAGTAGATTGTGAAGTGCCCGTGTCGGTAAAATCGTTATAAATAACACGCAATGCAGCAAAATTCAGAATGTTTATTACTTCAAACAGAACAAAGAAAATTAGCATTTACATTACAATTTCTGTTTCTTCTTCAGTTCATGCGCCTGTTGTATATTTATTCTTTAAAATAAAAGTTAAAATGAATTAGTAAAGTTTTTGTTTTGTACTTTCATCCTTTTTGATTTTTATCCGCAGCAAAAAAAAAAAAAAAATGCACAACAAGTCCTTCTACAAATATTTATATAGTACTGAAAACGGTAGTGGATTTTGTTAAGATCAAACAAAGTTAAATAAAATTAAAAATGCAAAAAAAATACAAAAAACAAAGTTAATTTCTTGGTTTCAAATGAAACCGACGACCAAGACACTGTATTTGTGTACATTGGATTTATTCTTGTCGTTTATTAAATTTGCAATTAAACATTAAAATAAATTTTGGTCGACTAAAGATGATGCGGAATAATAAAGATTATACGAGTCAAGATATCAATCGTCGTTTGTTTTTTAGCCGTTCTAAAATAATTTAATTTATAATTTTAATTTAATTTCGCATTTTTCTATTTATATGAAATCAGTTAAAATGTATACAGTGTACCGGCAATTTAAGCTTATTACAAGACAAGTTTTGAATAAGAAATATCTTGATTTTATTGTTTGAGGATTATTTTTTTTTGTTTTTTTTAGCTAAAATCTACTTAATGCAATTATGGATGTACAAATGTGCGCATATCTACTTTCTACAAAAAATTGTGGTATATTAACATCAGACTCCTTTCTTCAGTTGAAATTGTCAGTATGGTAAATAAAGCGTGTGGCCAATAAACGTTTCACACGGAATTCCGTAAGAAAATTTTTACGAAAGATTCACTCCGAACATCGATTGCAGTAATATTCTTATACGGATTTCAGTGTTATTAGCCCAAGAAAAGTGGCACAAAAATTCCAAGTATGTGAATGTGTTAGTACCTAAATGAGAATTTACGAATAGCATGTGGATTTCCGAACATAAAAAGCACACGTAATTCCCAATAAATTTCACACAGATTTCCATGTTAATATAAGACGGATTTTCTATTCTCATTTACCGCATTATTAATAAAAACATATTGCCGAATATTTTTTGGAACAAATATTTTATTAATCAAATCATAAATTCATATTCAGTTAATTTATTTATATTAATTCTAAATTGTGCTTTGGACGCTTCCTATCGCTAATTAATTAAAACCATCTCTTAGTGATAAACACAAAGCTTAATCTACAAAGAAAATTTAAAATATAAAAAATATAAAAGCTTTTAACAACTT
Source organism: Tipula vernalis (assembly GCA_958295665.1). Classification (NCBI taxonomy): domain Eukaryota; kingdom Metazoa; phylum Arthropoda; class Insecta; order Diptera; family Tipulidae; genus Tipula; species Tipula vernalis. The sequence continues at coordinate 77,187,855 of OY282559.1, read as the reverse complement.
AATTATTAAATAATTTTATGTATTTTTGTGATGGTCAAACCACGAAAAATTGGTTCCAACGTCACATTTGCAGTGTTTTTTTATTCGCTCCGGATAGCTGCTATTGAGAGCCGTCATTTTTCTACGCCTAAATTTAAATTTGACGCGCTATTTATTGGTAAACTAAACTTATTTAACATCAAACTATCATTTTTAATTCAATTGTTTACCAAAAAACTTCATATAAAAAATATTTGGCTCTACCTATTTATACGGAGCGCTATCGGGAGCCATTTTTTATATGACGGCTCACGATAGCAGCTATCCGGAGTGAATAAAAAAACACTACAATTGTTATTTTTTTAAATTACATCTATGTACAGGTTGGTTGAAAAGTATTGAAAGTGACACCTATTAACCAGTAGAGGAATCAGAATTTATCCTGTGACGGTGACACCTAGTGTGTAATAGACGAAGCAGTTAAATGAATAGCTCAATGTGTAACTTTACTAAAATGGAATTTTCCATGATCAGAATTGTTACGTAATGTTTCTACGCTATTCTAACTGGAAAAGTCATGCGCTTAGTCGAATGGGATTAGTAATATTTGGTAAGCGATAGTGTAAAGATTAAAAGAAATTAAAAAGTGATTTAAAAAGTGGTTTTGTGCGAAATAAAAAGTAAAAGTGATCAGTAAAATTTGAGAATAATTTATATAAAGTGATTTTGTGAATTTTTATTGATAAACTGTGTTGTAATAAATTTTGTGAAATAAATAAATTCGTTGGAGAAAAATTAAATTGATTTTGTATTATTCACAATCCAGTGATACGAACCTTATTTGACAAGGCAAAAACGGAACCCTATTTTAATATTTCATCTTTCATTTGAACACATAAACATTTTTATTTTGATCCGGTAATTCATTCTTTATTTACAAGTCATTAGAAGTTGATGGAAGGTTTATCAGCAACATAAATTCATACAAAAATGGTAAAAGTGTTTAAGGAATCTGCTCCTTCATTTCCAACTGTGCATCGATGGGTTTTAGAGTTTAAACATGGTCGTTCAAGCGTTGAAGATGAACCACGTAGTGGATGTCCAAAAAGTGCAACAATACCAGAAATCATTGAGCAAGTGTATAATATTGTTTGCGAAGATCCAAGTTTGACTAAGCGTGAAATCGCTGATATCACAGGCATCTCGGACGAACGAGTACTCCATATTTTACATGAAGAATTACGTATGAAAAAAACTATTTGGAAAACTGGTGCCACATTCGTTAATAATTCAACAAAAACTGAAACAAAAACAAATTTCTCAGCGTAATTTGAATCGTTTTAAGCAAGAGAGATTTATAACTATGGATGAGACTTGGATCCACCACCATGATCCTAAACTGAAACAAGAACGTTTACAGTGGACTGAAGCTGATTGTTAGTCAGCTCCAAAACAGGTGAAGTCAGAACGATCGGCAAAAAATGTCATGGCATCAGTTTTTTGGGATGCAAAAGGGATTTTGTTGATTGATTATCTTGAAAGGTTTTTTTTTTTTTTTTTTTTTTTTTGAATAGTTTTATTTATGATAACAATAAAATTTTTTTACAAAGTAACTAGTCATTTTTGACTAACAGCGTTTGACTCTGACAATATAATAATAAAGCACAGTGTTCTTTACATAAAGTGTTGTTTTGGTTGATGTTGCATTGTGCGGACTATTCAGGTAACTCAAAAGGTTTTAGTCTTTTGAGTCTTCTTATTATACCCTCTTGATGAAGTAGTCTTGCAGCTTCGATGTTAGGGTGATGATGGAGCTTCTCCTGGTGTTTTTGAGCACATTTCTTTATTTCACTTGCGACTGTGTCTATTCCGAGATCTCTATGAAAGTCACTATTACGAGTGTACCAAGGGGCATTTACAATTCCTCTGAGGACTTTATTTTGAAATCGTTGAACTATCTGTTGATTGCTGATTTTGGTGCATCCCCATAGTTGAATACCATATGTCCAGACCGGCTTGAGTACTTGTTTATAAAGCATAAGTTTATTATGAATGGATAACTGAGAGTTTCTTCCAATTAACCAGTACATTTTTATATATTTTAACTGAAGCTCTTCTGCTTTCTTTTTCACGTGTATTTTCCACTTTAACTTTGCATCAAGGTTCATACCAAGGTATTTTGCTTGATTGGCATGTGGTACAGAGATATTATTGAGAGTCACAGGTAGTGGTTCTATTGATCTATTAGTGAAGTTAATGTGAGTAGACTTCGATTCATTCACTTTAATTCTCCACTTAGCTAGCCAATCTTGTATATTATTTACGGCTATTTGTAGTTTGAATGTGACTTCACCGATTGTGTCACCAACAGCTAGAATTTCTGTGTCATCTGCAAACGTGGCGATAGTTGTATTGCTCGTCTGCGGTATGTCGCTAGTAAACAGTATAAAAAGGAAAGGCCCTAAGACACTCCCCTGCGGGACTCCTGCTTTAGCTTATTTAATACTGGAGTAAACTCCTTCCTGTTTAACTCTAAAATACCTCGTTTTCAGGTATGACTTTAGTAGTTCGCAATACTCAAATGGCAGAGTTTTCTCAAATCTAAATATTAAACCATCTAGCCAGACTTTGTCAAATGCCTGCGCTATGTCAAGAAATATGGCTGAACAAATCTTTTTTCCTCTAAGGATTTTTCTATTATATCTGTTATTCTATGGACTTGGTCGATTGTGGAGTGTTCCTCTCTAAATCCAAACTGATGGGACGGAACAGCTCCTGATTTTACAACTTCTGGTTTAATTCGTTTTAATAACAATCTCTCAAATAGTTATAACATAGTTGGAAGAAGTGATATTGGCCTGTACGAGGCCAGTTCACTTGGTGGCTTACCTGGCTTAGGTATCATTATCACTTCCGCAAATTTCCAAGATAAAGGGACATAACGGAGCCTGAAGGAAGCATTAATTATGTCCGATATATTTTTAATAGCTTTATTAGGTAGTTGTTTTAGAATCTCTCCAGTTATCAGGTCATATCCTGGTGATTTTTTAAGTACTACATGGTTCTTTATTACTTGTTTTACTTCTTTAGCATTAGTTAATGGAATTTCCTGTCTCAGGATACTTGTTTGGCTTTCGAACAATATATCCTGTTGGTTAAGTGTGTTAAATTTGGCTGAAAGGTACGCTCGAGATGATCCGCGAATTTCTCTGCTTTTTCTTCTTTGCTTTTAGCCAGGTGACCATTATTTGTTCTTATTGGTGGTATATGCATAACTGGCCTTTTCAAATATTTGGTTGCTTTACTACCTTTATCATAGGTGAGAGAATGTAGGTATGAATTTATTGATTTATTTTTAAATTCCCGTATTTCTCTACGTATTCGTTGTGTTAAATTATTTAATCTATTTTTGACGGTTGGGTCTCGTGTACGTTGCCATTCCCTACGGGTACTTTTCTTCTCTATAACTAGTGATTTAATTTCCATTGGATAGCATTTGCCAGCTATTTTTTTGTATTTGTTGTATTAGTACTTTTCCACGCCGCTAGCTGTATGTGTTTGACGAGCTTCTCCACCTCCTGTTCTAATGTTTCTTCTGATGAAAGTTGCGTGTTTAAAATGATGCTACTGTTTAGTTCATTCCTGAACTTTTTCCAATCAGTATATTTATTTGTTAACAGTGGCTGTTTATCATTAGTAATTATTGTATCACTTATTATCATTAAAATAGATGAGTAGTCAGATGTGGAGTCCAATCCTTCCTGCACTTGTATATAATCAACCGGGATTTTTCTTGTTATAAAGAAGTCAATTAGGTCTGGTATTTTATTTTGATCACTGGGCCAATAAGTTGGTTTTCCAGTAGAATGCCAGTTGCAGTTGTATTTAATTATTGCTTGATGAAGCTCTTTCCCTTTAGTTGTGGGTAGTCTTGATCCTCAGTCAGTATGTTTAGCGTTGAAGTCACCCCCGATTACCAAATTTTTCACCGAGCTGCTTGAAGAACTGAGTATAATCATTCTCTTTGATGTTATATCTAGGTGGGCAATATATTGCGGATGCCACTAACTTGTGGTTGCCGGTATTAATGCTAATTGCTTGTATTTCATCACTTTCAAGTTTTTGTTGCAGATGGTATTTAATATCTTTTTTTATAATCACGGCACTGCCCCCTCGTGCATTATTATTAGGATGAACTGCTGAGTGAACTTCGTAGCCGCGGATTTTTATATGACTTTGAGTAGTAAGGTGTGTTTCAGATAATAAACATACGAGTATATCTATTTTTTCTAAATCAAGAAATAGTTGTATTTCATTTTGTCGTTGCAATATGCCATTGCAGTTCCATGCAAGAATTTTTAAATTATTTGCCATGTTTTTCGAGAAGGGTAAGCCTTTGTAGGATTGATATAAGGGCTTTTTCTTGCTTTTCTTCTTGTGAACTAAGTCTATCAAGAATATCTTGTAGTATTTTATTAGTTTGGTTATTATTTGAATCATTTAATAAAAGAGAACTATGTTGTCTTCTCGAACGTCCAATAGATAGTACATCAGCAAATGTTACATTTGGATTAGTTCTTGATGGCTGGTTTAATGTTTGGTGTGGCCTTAAATTTGTAGGTATTCTTGTTGAGGCTGAGTTAATTTCTGGCCTGGTAATTATTGAAGTTTCCCTTGTTTTGTTGCGAATTTTTTGCAGCTCTTTTATAACAATTCAACCTCTGTAGTTGGCTGGGTGTGTCTCTTCACAGTTGACACATTTTGGTGGGGTGTCTTTTGGTTTCGTACATTCAGCCGTACGGTGTTTTCCTACACATTTCACGCATCTGGGCTCCTTATTACAAAAGTTTTGCGTATGTCCGTAGACTTGGCACTTTTTGCTCTGGGGGATCAGTTTAGATTTTTTAACTGCTTCTATTTGCACTTTCATATGGAGTATTTCGCTGATTGCATAAATATTTTTAATGTCTTCTGTTCTTTCAAAAGACAACATATATAATGGAAGAGGTGTTTTGTCACCTCTTTTTAGCAGCTGTGTGTAACTTCTTTAATTTTGTATTTTTTCTCCAAAAGATACTCTTTTATCTCTTCTGGTTTGCATGAAGCGTGTAGCTTCCTAGCAATGACTTTGGTTTGCCTTGTCTGCTTATCTTCGTAGGAATACCACGCTGTCTTTTCTTCGTTAAGAGTTCCTGTTAACTTTCTATAGCTATCACCGTCTGTGACATTTATTTTGATATCACCACTATTTAACGCTGTAGCTTGAAACTTTATATGATTGTTGTCCATGATGTTTCTAATACTCTGATAATTATTGCAATTAGATATTATTACTGGAGGTGGCCGTGGCACTTTTTTCTCTAGTTGTACATTCTTACTTCCGGTTGGGAGTTCATTACTTGATCGTTTCTGTTCCGACGGAACCTGAGCTTTATCCTTCTGTTGCACGTGCCTACTTCCGGTTGGAAGCTGCTCAACTGATTGTTTCGATTCGGGTGAAATCTGTGGTGATTTACTCATCTTATGTTTCTTATTTTTTTTGTTTCGGTTCAGAATCCATCCCGTTTCTCTATTGAGTTTTTCCTCGTCTGTTTCATACATAACCTCTATATGATCATTGGTGTTGTTTATCTTAGTGGTTTCTGTCTCAGACATTACTGCATTTAGAGCATCTTTTAACCCCTTGTTTTCTCGCTGTAAGCTTTTGAGGTCTTTGTTTAGATTTAACGTTAACTTTTCTATTTCGAAAATCTTATTGCGCAGTTCTGCGTTATCCCTTTCTAAGATGTTCGCTATTGGTGGTGGTAATCTACCCACCCTGGATTGTTGTTTAAATGGGTTGGGTTGCCCAAAAGGGCTGTTAAACAATGATTGGCTCACCCCAGAATCCTTTGAGCCAGCCTCGTTAGAGGGTGGATTTGTCAGCTGATTAGCTGGGTTACCACGTGGGGTACAATTTCCTGAATCCGTTGTACTCATTGTTTATCTTGAAAGGTAAAACAATTAATTCTGAATATTATTACAACCTTTTGAACCAGTTGGATAAAAAAATTCATGAAAAAAGACCCGCTTTACAGAAGTAAAAAATATTGGACGAATTAAAGTACGAATTGCTTGAATATCCACCGTATTCACCAGATTTGGCTCCCGCGATTACTATCTCTTCAGAAACCTGAAACAATTCCTTCGTGGAAAGCGTTTTTTGTCGAATTCAGAAGCTATTGCAGCCGTCGAACAGTATTTTGCAGAGTTTCCGGAAAATCATTACAGAGATGGTATAAAATTATTGGAAGATCATTGGAATAAGTGTATTGAAGTTGAGGGAGATTATATTGAATAAAAAAATTAATTTCCTTAAAAAATTCACTTTCTTTTATTTTTGCTTTCAAATCGTTTATATTGACATGAAATACGGATTTCCATAAAAAAAATGATAAGACATGATGAGGACGGAAAAAATTATAATACGACAAAAATTCAAACAAACCTTAAATTAATTTTAAACAGTTTGCAATTTTTCGGTTTGAAATTTCGGTTTAAAAATAATTTACTGTATAGTTATGGCGAAAATGCGTGTATAATAAACATTTACATTATTTATTGAATATGTGTTGGTGAACCGTAAGACTTTCAATTCGGATTTCCGTACTAAAACCATAGTACTAATTCCGAGTTGGCAATAAATTTTAATTGGGTGGCAATGTAAAATTTGGACAATTTTCATAAACACTTTGAAATTTGAATTTTTGAAATGCTTGAAGATTTAACATTTTTTCAATTTTTTTTTTTTTTGGAATGCACTTCTTAATAAGGCTATGATTTAGTAAAGCATACCATATCATATAGCGCCAATGATTACACTGGTAGCAATAATATGAAAAAAATGCCGTATATTTGGAAATACATTTTTGGAATATGACCAATTAGCCTGTAACCGATTATGATGAAATTTGGAAGGTACGATGTAAATGGAATATTTAATGATTTTTTTGATAGACTTTTGAAATATGGCAAATTATCCTGTAACTTGACTATTTTTTAAACGATTAATATGAAATTGACAGTCGTTTTTGTCTAGAAATGGGATCCTTTATTTCTAAAGAATGAATTGATCCTTTCCTAAGAATTTCTCTCAATTGATTTTCAGATGAAATTAATAGAATTTGGTGATTTTGAATAGCAAGTTTATTAATATGGAATATTAGCTTGTTAGGTACTTGGCTATTTTTTAACCGACTATGATGAAATTCGATAGGTAATGGGTTGGAAATCGGATTCTTAAATGATTTTTGGAAAATGGTCTATTAGCTTGTAACGTTGATATTTATTAACCGATTATGATGAAATTTGACCGGTACGGTGAAAATGGAATACTTACATGATTTCTGGATAGATTTTTGAAATATGGCAGTTATCCTGTAACTTTGCTATTTCTTAAACGATTATGATGAAATTCAACAGGTACAATTGAAATGGGATTGTTTAATATAGATAGATGAATCTAATGGAATTTGGTAATTTTGAATACGATTATGATGAATTTTAAAAGGTACGATCGAAATGGGACTCTTCCGATTTTCAGATGAAATTATTGAAACTTAGTTATTTTGAAAACGATTTTGATGAAATTAGACAGGTATTATGGAAATGCAATTGTTAAACGATTGGCTATTGGCTATTACTTGGCTATTTTTCAGCCGGTTATGATGAAATTTCAGACGATCATGGTCTTGGTGATGATGATAATGGTGATGATGATGATGATTTTTATGGTGATTGTATTAATGATGATCATGGTCGTGGTGATAAAGGTGATGATGGTGATGATGATTGTTGTGATAAAGATTATCATGGAAATAGTGATGATGGTAGTGGTTTTCTGGATGACGATGATGGTCATGGTTATTTTCGCTATTTGTTAATCGAAAATGGTGAAGTTTCACAGTTACTAAAATGTTTTTAGGTAAAGTTCTTGAATTTAGAAAATCGGGAGGTAATTTGGTTATTTCTTTTCTCGGAAAATAAAATAACCATAAAATAGTTGTAAATTCCCCCTTTTTCGAAATACTTCCTACTTTTCTTAAATATGTTTCTAGAAAAGACCAGTAAATTGTCTCTTTTCCAAACTATTTTTATAGAATTTTCCTCCATTTTTCTAGAATATGACCCGGCTTTTTCCAGAATATATTACTAGAAGGAGCAGTAAGAAGTTCCCTATTTTCAAAAATATTTTTATGTAATTTTCTTCCGTTTTTCCAGAATATGAGACCCGGCTTTTTTCCAGAATATATTACTAGACATAGCAGTAAGTTGTCCCTTTTCCAAAAACCTCTTATAGAATTTTCCTCCCATTTTTCAGAATATGACCCGGCTTCTTTCCAGAATATTTTACTAGAAATAGTAGTAAATTCCCCTTTTCCTAAATACTTTTAAAGAAAACCCTCCCTTCACTTTCAATATTATATCCTCTTTTTCCAGAATATTTTCTCCTTTTCCTTATTATGTAACTAGAAAAAAGCAGGTGAATAGCAGTTAATTATAAAATTGAACCCTCCTTCCCTCTTTGCAGAATTTATCTTTTTTTGTTATTTTAGTCCATTACGCGCTAGTAATATACAACGTACGTATATGTTTACGTTTGTTTATTAAATATTTTGGATTCTTCATTTTCTGATATCGAAATCTTGATCTACTCGGGCCACAATCTTTTGTTGTTGCTCCTCTTACGTGACATAGCGATCATCGTAAGCCTTTTTACTGTAGAATATCGATTCACTTTAAATATGATGTTACCTTATAACACGTCTGTGTTATAAGTTCTAAATGCTTCCGTAGGCTAGATTTAAGAACATAATTGGTCCCGCACAAGTGGCAATAGTAATCCGATATCACTTCATTCAAGTAATTGCTTCTCGATTCAATTTATACATTTATCAAGAAACTTTAAGGCCTGGAGATTTTCACACGATGTATCACAGTTTCGGCACACAAATACCTCAAATTTTTCCGTTGCTGTCTCGATACACTCAACAGTTTTATCTGTAAGTGGGGATGGTATATCATCCGAATCATCAATTTTCTCGTATTCAATCTTTTCATGTTGACATAATCCGATTTTTATCGGGAATAACTTACCGCATGTTAAGAAATAATTCGAATCGAATCGATGATTACGGAATTTATGTTCGATCGCTTTGGAAATTTATCGGGAATGCTTCGGGGCACCATTTACAGTCGACTAAATCTATTTTGGTTCATGTAACTCTTTTTGCTGGATACTTAAGCAGAGTTAATGCAAGTATTGGTCTACCCCAGATATTAATTTCACTTCCATGCTGCCTGAAATCATAAATCACAATTATAATTTTAAAATAACATACACATATAGTATATTGTTGTTTACCATAAATGTTCTATTAAATCGCAATGTTTTATAAACTCCTGGCTACAGATCACACATTGAAAGGGTTCTGGCGTTTTTTGGTTTAATTTTTTCGAAGATGTTGGGCTTTGTTGACCGCTACTTGTGTCATTTTAAATCACTTTGTTTTATTGCATCACTTTGTCTATCGTTGTAAACGATAATTTAAATTTAAATTATCCGTAAAATGGAGATTTAATATTAAAACTAGATTGAAATTCTCCATTTTCAAAAATAAATTATTTCGGAAAGTATGTGTTGTATGTATGATACGTATGTATGATACGTATGTGTAATAAACATAAACATTTTGATGACGGTCGTATTAAACGAAGTAATCAATTCGTTTGCCTCATAAACAAGTACTTTTATTATTTATTTTATTAACACAGTATATTTTATCCACAATATATAAATTACTAAAGTAGGTATTTGATTATAAATCAATATTTACACCCAAATGTCAAAATATAGTTTATTTTTATAAAACTAGACGGTTCTTATCTATCTAAGAAATAATACGCATACTAAGATTTCAAAATTTATTTTGGTAAATGCACAAACCAAAACAAGTGTTTTAAACCCAAGACTCGAATCATAATAAGGTATTTGCTGCCAAATAGTTGCTGGGTTCCATTTAACGAGGCAAAGTACACACAAGTACTTCTGACTGCACACAGCTACTCTTGCTTATGAGTAATTTGCTTTTTGAATTTATGGCGACTTCGTTACCAGAATATTTAGTACAACTATTCGGTAAGAAATGGCTGGCCAGTTTTCAAATTAATAATTAATTTTCCAATTTTTCATGTTGTACGTAAATTTTTTTAAATTAAATTTTATTTTCGCAACTAATTTTCTGCGTTCCATTTACCATCTATTCTCAAGTACTTATTTGTACTTTGACACGTCAAATGGAATGCTGCATATAAGGTATATTTTTTAGCTAAGACTCAACCCAAAATGTAGTTCACATTAACTCCGCTTTTTAAAAAATGGCATTTTCAAATGGTTTGCCTTTCTAAATGTGTTCCAAATTGTTACCCTCAATGCATTTTTTTTCTTCAATGAGACAGTTTGACAGTCAAAAGAGTACTATTTTTACCCTTCGAGTGCAATTTTTTTTCAATCGAATTCGACATAAAGCATACCTTAAAAACTCCATGTTTTAAAAAGCGGAATTAAGGATAAACTATATTTTGGATTGAGTCTTGGCTAAGAAAACCTTACTATTTCACAGCAAATACCTTATTATGGTTCACGTGTTGGGTTATAAAAACCACTTATTTTGGTTTGTATATTTACTAAAATTAATTTGGAAAACTTATTATTAGAGATTATTTCGTAGATAGATAAGAACCATCTGGTTTTATAAAAATAAACTTTATTTAATAATTTATATATTGTGTATAAAATATACTTTGTTTATAAATAATGAAAGAGCATGTTTATGAGGCACACGAATTGATTTCTTCGTTTAATACGACCGCCACCAAAATTTTTATGTTTATCATAACGGAATCGTAAGTGGCATTATCTTTAGGAAACAATTTCAAACAAATCATAACACAATGCGATTTAATGGCCGAGGGGAATTATTGAAAATGGATAATAGATCAAATGTAGATGTGAGTCTACAGTTAAATATTCAAACGTGAATGTACATATATCACCGATACAATTTAATATCCGAACATATTCCCATCAATTAAAAAAACCACACGAAAATCAACATTGTCACCACTGATATGAAAATTGTGTGCAGGTAATGCTAATTATGAACATAAAATATGCCGTGTTGAAATATTCTGGAAATGGACATTTCCTTTCTAATTTTGAATATTTAATCTGTATTAAACAGGCACTTCCTTATCCATAATTTTGTGTTGAAATATTTTGGAAAATGGGGAATTTGCTACTCTTTCCAGTAATATATTCGGGAAAAGAGCCGGGACATATTCTGGAAAAAAAAAATTGAGAGAAATTCTTTAAAAATATTTTGGAAAAGGGGGAATTTATTGCTGTTTTATGGTTATTTTATTTTCCGAGAAAGGAAATAACCAAAATCACCTCCCGATTTTCGATATTCTAGAACTTTACCTTAAAATCATTTTAGTAACTGTCAAATTTCACAATTATCGGTTAACAAATAGTCAAGATGACCACGACCATCATCATCATCATGATAACCACCACCATTATCTCTTTCTCCATGATAATCACTACCACAACAATCATCATCACTACCACAACAATCACTACCACAACAATCATCATCAAGAAATTAATTGATGAAAAAAATGTTCAATCGTTGAAGTTTCAGATGTCGTCCCAATCGCGTGAAAATAAATACATAGTACAAAATCTTTTGGTTTCGTCTAAAATTATGCAGCTTTTAAATCAAATAAATATGAAAAATTAAAATAAAAATGTTTCATAATTTGCAATGCTTGATTTGCAAAAAATGCTTCTATCCAGCATGCATATCTATTGTTAGTTCAAATTATGTCATCTCAAGAATTACTGCTAAAAACAGACTTGAAGAAGGAATCAAAGGAAATTAAGGAAGAAAATTAAAAAGTAAACAGTGCTGTGATTGCCTTGCATAATAGTGAGTGTGATTTTTTGAAATGTAAATAATCATGTACGTAAGGAATGTAAGAACAGAATGAAGAAAGTACGAGGCACAAAGAAATCTAGAGTTGCTAAACAGTCACCAAGAAATAATCTTAAAGTATGGAAAATTGAATTTCTTGAAAATTGAATTGTGATAAAACAGTGTCTACTGAAAATATTGTACTGGTTGAAAATCCTACAGATGAAACAATCCGCAGCAAAGCTTTTGTTGTTGAAAATCAACGGCAGTTAGCAGTAGCGTTAATTTTACAGGTAAAAAACAAAGAACTAGTAGGAATAATATTAAAATGTTTGGAACTAAAACATTACCACACAATGTAGAAGTCAAGACCTTGACGCTATAAATTTGGCTTCATATCTCAATTACGAATTACTGTAGAGTGGCTACATTAATTCCGAAAAACCTTAAAATTGAAGATCTGAAATATATTTGTTATAAAACGGGAATATTCGAAGAATTCCGGGAACAGATTCTTAAACCAGATTCTTGGATTCTTTTCATAAGTAGTTTTGTTCATCGAATTTTTCGTACACCATTGCAAACTCTATGCAAGTATTGCATGAGGTACACTCAGGCATATTTCAACGCGACATATAGTACACTACGGCATAATGTACACTATGGCATACTTCATAACGGCATATTTTAATACGGCATATGGTACATTACGGCACAAGGGACAGTATGTCATATTTCAAAAAACGGCATATTTTAGTATGGCATATGGTACACAATGGCATAAGGTACACGGCGGCATATTTCAATATTGCACATGGTACAATATGGCATATTCTAAAACTTGGCTATTTCTTAGCCGATAATGATGAAATTTGACAAGTGCAATCAAAATGGAATACTAAAATGGATTTTAGACGAAGTTTTGAAATATGGCCGATGGAAAAAGGATTTTAGTTGAAGTTCTGAAATATGGGCACTTATTATGGAACTTGGCAATTTCGTAGTCGATTATGCTGAAATTCGGCAAATGTGATGGTAACGGGATTCTAAAATGAGTTTTAGTTGAAGTGCTGGAATATGGCCAATTTTGATGGAACTTGGCAGTTTCTTAACAGATTATGAAAAAATTCGACATATACGATGGAAATGTAATTCTAAAATGAGTTTTAGATGAAATTCTGGAATATGGCCAATAATGAAGGAACTCGGCTATTTCTTAACTGATGATGATAAAGTTCGACAAGTTCGATTGAAATGTGATTTTAAAATGGGGTTTCGATGATGCTATGGGATATGGCCAACTTTAATGGAACTTGGCAATTTTTTTACCCGATTATGATGAAATTCGACAAATGTAATGGAAATGAGATTCTAAAATGAGTTTTAGGTGAAGTTCTCCAATATGGCCAATTCGGATGGAAATCGTCTATTTCTTAACGATTATGATGAAATTGATCTAGTGCGAAGGAAATGGGATTCTAAAATGGTTTTAGTCAATAACTGAAAAAAATCAACTCGCTTAATGTAATTTTTCTTCACTTAATACAATTAAATTTATTCTCCCAACGGAAATAAAAATATTGGTAATGCAGATATAACCGGCAAGTACTTGATATATATAATTTTTAATTTTTATTTAAAACTAATTTTAAAAGTAAATACATATGTCAGGTTTATTTTTATTCATTGAAATTATCTTTAAAGAAGGAATCAATTTTGTACCAACATTTATTATGAAATTTGACAAGTGCGATGGAAATGGGATCTTAAAATTATTTGTAGATGAGGTTCTTGGATAAATTAAATTAATCTGGAACTTGACTATTTCTTAACCGATTATGCCGAAATCCATTCTCTTAATAGAATTTGCCTTTATTTAACGGATTTTCCTTTAAACCTTTACCTAACAGAATTTCCCTTCTCAATTAGTTTATCCTTTATTTACTTAAATTTTCCTTTACCTAGTGGAATTTTTCTTCACTTTAGAAAATTAAATTTATTCTTCCAATCGAAATAAATTTGTATGTAAATCTAATTTTAAAATTATAAATACGAGAACCCTTTAGCTTTTTCATTCTGTCAAAACGTTTACATTTTATTTTTATTAAATAAAATTATTTGCAAATAGATGGAACAAATTTTCTATGCACACTAAGCAAGGTAATTAGCTAATTCGCTTATTAATTCACCGGGGTTTTTATTTTATTTTTGTAATGATTGTTTTTATGGCCTTCGCTAAGTGTTATTTTGTTTACGATACATACACATATGTGGGGAAATCCAGATTTTAATTTTACTTTTCGTTGGTTTTTTTTTACCGAACCAGTTTTGTCGTTATTTAAAAAAAAAGAAATGTCAAAGTACAAGAGAAACACCCATTGAAAGTAAAATTTGTTTGGTTACTTAGTATTTTAAGTCTTCGTTAAACTGTCGGAAATCTTTATTTAATTTTATATGAAGGGTGTCAAATTACTCAATTATTAAATAAAGAAATTTGACTTAAATAAAAAAACTAATCTATGATAACGTAGGGCCAAAAATTAAACAACTCTAACTATAACTATAACATAGTTGTCTAATTTGTGGTTGGGCGCTACTTAGGTAAGTTACGCTTTTTAAATGGCAATTATAGCCAGTCCAATTTAGTTTGTAGGGCTCGCGAAAACAATCCAACCAGATCTTGTGAATTTTACACCGATCACTTATTGAAAATCAGTCCATTTCATTACAAATTACATGTTTATTTAGCAAGTATATAAAAGTGGTACACTATTCAAAGTGTGCTCCATCAGAATCCACAACCTTCGCCCATCTTTTAGGCAATTCAGGGATTCCCTTTCTGAAAAATTCGTCAAGCCAATTTTTTATACTTTCATAAGATGTGAATCATATGTCTTGAAGGGCTGACTGCATCGGCAGGAATAAATAATATTCCGAAGGGGCAATGCCCGGGGAATATGGCGGTGCGATAAAACTTTCCAGTCCTGCCTCTTGCAGTAAGTGGTTTTGCGTTATCATACTGCAAAATCAGTTTATTGTATCTATTCTCCCATTATGGTCGATTATTTTGAACAGCTCGATTCAAACGTATTCATTGCCGTCGGTAGACTTCGCCATTAATAGTTTCAGAAGGTTTCAGTAGCTCGTAATATACAATGCCTTTCATATCCCACCAAATACCGAGCATAACCTTATCACAATAAATATTTGGCTTTGATGAACCAACTTCACAAGGCTTTACCCAAGCTTTTTTACGTTTAGGATTCTCGTAGTAAATCCATTTTTCATCTTCAGTCACAAGTCGATGCAGAAAACCCTTTCTTTGTTCTCTTTGAAGAAGCATTTCAGAAATGATTTATTGTTATTTCATGTGGTATCCAATTCCCAACTATTTGGGCCATCCTCATTCCATCTAAACGTCTACTGACAACGGATTGATCTACATTCAATGCTTCTGCCAATTCTTGTTGCGTTTGTGTGTTGTCTTCATCCAACAATGCTTGCAATTTTTTATCTTTAAATTTTTTCGATCTACCTTCACGTTGTGCTTCTTCAACATTGAATAAACCTTCTTTAACTGCCTAAACCAACTTCTACACATGCTATCAGAAAAAGCATGTTCACACCGTAAGCTTCTGCAAGTAAACCATGACTTTCAACAGCGCTTTTTCTTTATAGTAAAAAAAATACAACAAAACTTCCTGCAAATGACGATTATTTTGCACAAAACTCTCTATTTTAAATCGAATAAAAAATTGTGTTGTTTAAATTTTAATCAAATGTCATATACTACGTTTTGAAGGTTATGAAAAATCTTTTCAAAAACATGTAGTGTACGCCATCTATTAGAAAAACGGAACTTAATTTTACATATACCCAATACCATTCACGGAACAAAATGTAACAAGTGTTAAACGTTTTTTATAGGTACACTTTTCAAAGAACAGATTTACGACATAATCGAATTGTAATGCACCATATGCTGTTTTAAAATATGCCATAGTGTACCATATGCTGTATTGTACCATATATCGTTTTAAAATATACCGTTTTGAAATATGCCGTTTTGTCGTATAGACCGGGACCCATTTTAAGAACCCCATTTGAGTAAATTCTAACACTTATCATTGCAACAATTCTAAAACCAACATCTTTAATTTCTCTGTTGTCCATCAAAACATTCGTAGCATGCGTAAAAACTTTGATAATCGAGTTGTAAATTTGAGTTCATTTGATGTTATACTCCATAAAATCAATATATGTTTGTGAATTTTCAAATTTAATCTCGAAAATTAAAAATGAAAATGTAATAATTGTTGGTGATTTGAACGTTAATGTTTTGAGCTTTCCATCTTCCAGTAACGTAACATGTTTATGTTGTCGTCAAATTGGTTTTTGTCACTTATTAATTCTGCCACAAGAATTACTAGTAAAACTGCTACTTGCATTGATCACAGTTTTATCCGCGTTAATAGTTGTAATACTTTGGATGTATCATCGCATAATTTACATATCACTGACCATGCTTTGGTTAAAATTAATATAGAGGTTCTTCGTATTATTTAGACGAAACAGAATTGGTATTCAGCAAATTTGATATCATTAAATTCGAATCATTAATCTCCTCACTTGATTTCTCTAGCGTACTACCACTAAGTAACCGCACTTCAATTTTAATCAACAGGGTTTTAATGCTTAATAAAGTAGCTGATCAATGTTCCAAAAATATAGATAGAAACATAAAGCTTAAACCGTAGATTTCAAACAAGTTGCTACTTTTAATGGATAAAAGGAAACAAATTCAACTGAAATGAAAAAAACCATCCAGGGTATAAAAAGCGTAATATTGATTACGCTTTTTCTATTGCGATCTCTTTTTGTTGCGTCTTTTTCTTTCCTTCATATCGATAAAGTACCACCAGAGACAACGTATTTATCATAGATCTCTCATTTTACTAAAAATAAGAAAAAAATAAACTTCTGACATTTCCAATGTTATCGATGTATTGGTGTATTTTATACGGCAATACGTATACCTATGCAATACAACGATAACATTGGATGATTCGAGTCTAGGATAGATAAATCGCAAAGCGTTCCTTTTAATATTGAACATGGTGTTCCTCAGGGTTATGTTCTGGGTCCTATTTTGTTTTTAATTTACATAAATTCAATTTCTAACGTAAACAGTAACATTATTGCATTGATGATATTGCATTAGGTTGTTTTGATTTGACTGCTACTGAACGAACTAACCAAATAAATTCTGATATGAAAATTCTTCGCACATGGTTTGTTAATCACTCCTTGCTATTAACAGGAAAAATTAAGGTAATGTTCTTCAAATTGACTGGTGATCCTTATCGAAGTTTCATCCACGAGATTTTTTAGCATGTACGTAATTGTGACTTACGTAACTGTAGCAGCTCTTGCATTAAACTTGAAAATGTTCATTTATTCAAATATTTAGGATTGCACATTGATGCAAATTTAAATTGGAAATCACATGTTGAAACTGTCAAAATTCAAGTTAATTCTGGGGTAGGATCATGAAAACCGGTCGGGAAGGCTGGTCGTTTATAAAATGTCACCGCTATAGCAAAACCGGCCGGAAAAAATACCGTATCATGCAATTCGGGCCAGTAATAATATTGAACAAGTTTCCGTTCAATGTATATTTTTTAAGTTGCTTTATATTTTGCTAAGGAGTTGTCAAATTATATGTGGTGATACGTCGATGGTAGCTACGAGTAAATAAAGATCAAATAAAGTTGTCAACGCGAAAACACTCTATCGTATTTTATTTACCCATTTAGTCCCCACAACTCCCGATTATCAAAACAACAATCACGCGGTCGTGGAATATTGTGTCATCCAATAAAGCTAATGACAATTCATTACCATTAGAGTGAGATGACACCATATTCCACATACCGGTACCAATAACGATTTTCGCCATAGTTATGTGAAGTGCCATCTAGATTTCAATAGTAAAACTTACCACCACTCGTTCGCACTGTGTGGAGAGTTTCAGCAAAGACACTGCACGCAAATCGTATAGGCGACGTAAAAACAATACGCCTAGTATATAAGAAAAATCGGTTGGATAAAGAAAAAAAGAATTACTTGGTGGCCGTTAGGAGCTAGCACGAAAATTCTAGCTCCGCAATAATATTAATTATTTATCGTATTATTATAATGTGTGTATTAAATAAAACCGAGTTCAAACTCGTCAATTAAATAAAATAAAAAAATAGTATTAATTTAACCAATTGTGAGTGAAAGCAGATTAACCGTGCAATTACCTAGTGCCACCGTTCAACATATCTGAACCCGGTCGGCATTAGATCGTGTGGGGTGTCGGTGAGTCGAACGGCCGCATCACACCCCATATATAAATAAAAATAACAAACTGCCCTTAATCAGGACTATAGCCCCTAATAATTATTATTCGGATGTCCCGCTTGCCTGATTGGCAAAAAAAATTAGATTACATATTAACTTGTGATAGCGTCTTGCACCTTGGATCCTCATGTTCGGAAAGTGAGCGACACCAAATTTTGCCCTCTTCTTATGCGTGTTCATTCACGCATATAATATTATCGCAATGACGTTTTAAATAAACGTGTTGATTTCGTGACAATAATTTACATTTGTGACGGGTGCGGCCATACACACTAATTAAATATATTTTTTGCTGTATTATTCTGTCAAAATGCGGCAAAACAATCAGAAATTTAAAAAAATAAAAATATTAAAGTTTTAATAATATTGGCTTTGATCAAAATGAATCTCCCAAAAAGCTATGTATAAAAAAATTGCCGCCATGTTTTGCACTAAATTTTTACGTGTATTGGTTCATGTCTCGGTGCGTAGCGTGTGCCATGTGAGGAATGTCAAAATATTATAAGCTATAAGTTTCCGTCACACGTCGCTGGTTTCATACGTACATCAACCACGAACCACGATGCTTGAACCAATCTAGCGAGAGAACGGTTCAACTGATCGGAGCAACTATGGTGTCAATTTTTCCGTAAAGAAACCGTGGCAGATAATTTATTTTAAATTAAAATAATTAATCTCCACATAAGTTTTAATTAATATCACAAACTACAAAATAACGATGTAGAATGCTTGAGAGGACTGTAGCGAGAGAAAGAACATATTTAATGTCAATTTATGCGTAAAGGAACTTACTTAACGTAATTAAGCTTCAAATACATTTTAATTGAAATTAAAAACTACAAAATAGCAATTTACAATGATTGATAGCATTGTAGAGAGAGAACGGCTCATCTGATCGAAGCAATTCTGGTGCTCATTTCTGCGTAAAGAAACAGTGGCGATTACTTAATTTTAAATTAAATTCTCAGAAAATTTTTATAGTATAATAGGCGCATAGAACTGCACCCCAGAGCATAAATGCCCCAAAACAAAATGAAAACTAAAAAAAAAAAAATTTAAAATGTATATAGGATTTAGGTATTTTAAGAACATGAAAAATGCCCCACAATTTAAAACACCCCAATAAGTTTAAACGATAAAATGCCCCAGTTTAGTTCAAAAAAGAGAGAATATTCTGGAAAGTAAGATTTAATTTTAAAATCTTCTGGAAAAACAGGATGTTCACTTTAATTTTAAAATAAAATCTTCCTTTTTCAGAATTTTGTAATTTAATTTAATTAGAATAGAAATCCCTATTTTCCAGAATATTTTAAAATTAAACCTTCCTTAAGATTAATTTAAAAGTATTCTACAAATTAGAGATTTAATTTTAAAATAATGGACTATTTTAATTAATTATTTTAAATTGTGTTGTTTTGTCATTTGGTGATCTAATATCATTTTAATTATTTTATTTTATTAAATAAATTAAATTTCCAGAAATTCTGGAAAATGAAGAATTTTAGCCTTAGAGTTCAGTTTTTGATTGTTTTGTACTATTTTTTCGTAAATGCCCCACCCAAATAATTTGTGCTTTATTTAATTAATTTTTTTATTTTTGGTGTACTTTTCATTAGATTTAAGGCATTTTCCATTTCTGTTTACCATACAACTTCACAATCACAAGTATTTTCCATATGCCATTATAAATAGTGCCAATTTTACCATTTATTTATTTAGAAAGATTTAAAACATCAGAATTTAGAGAAAAATCCACAGTTAGAAACACACATTTACAAATGAAATCAATTTTTTGAACTAAAAGACATTTTAATTTAAAAATTACTAGAGTTTCTATAAAGGGAAACTAAATTTTCCAATTTTCGTCTAATATAGAATTCAATTCCGAATGTTGTCTCCGTTCTCTCACCAGTTAAGAAATTGTATGACTCGAATATCAAGGAAAATTTACGTAGAACATCAGAGAGGTGGTTTCAAATTCGATTTGCGCTTCGTTCTGAAGAGATCTGCTACAATATTATTGCGTCCATTTATGGCTTCATTTTGCTGCAGTGGATATCAAACTCATATTAAGTTTGGGGACATCCTTTAATGATGTCACGCTTACACATAACACATGTAAACATATCGTATGGGTAAATTTCAAATTAATTTTTATTTTGAACCATATTATCCAACGTTAATGATTTGGTTATAAACAATGGCGCAAAATTATAATTTGGCTCATCTCTAGCATCTAAAACTTTTAGGCCATTGGAAGTTTGTGAAAGTAGCACTGGTGGAGGCAGAAAACAAGCATTTAATATATTGAAAATTGAGCTACGTGGTTCAGAACAACAATCACGATTGAAACATTTTACAATTTGAACGCAATATTGGCTGGTTCTTACATGTTCGGCAAACCATTCCTGGTTTTTCGTAATCAAGGTCGATTTCAGAAACATCTTTTTGAACATATTTGCATACTGTTGAATATCCATCAATGACTGTTTCATTCCAAATATCAACTAGAGTGTTGGCGGCGAATTCAAAATTGTTTAATTCTAAATCAGTATCGACTGTTCGACCTTGATTGTCTAAGTGACTGCCATACTTCTCGTGTGGCAATATTACACCCGACAGTTGTTTCCTTAATGGTGCCATTCTTCTTTCGACCCGATTAAAGGCACTTCTACCAGGTGCGTTTGTTGCAATAAAAATGGCATCTAAATTATAGTGGATGAAATGGTGAATAGTAACATCGATTACTTTTTGATATCTTGGATTTTCATCCGGGCCTCCGTCAACATTTAAAATAAATATAGGTTTAATTTTGTTCGCATATTTAATAAATGTTTCAAATTCAGGCAATCCAACCAATGTATCCATATCGAGACAATGCGAATAAGCGGTTGATGAAGAATGTTTCTCAGATCGGATTGCAATAAAAGTAGGACCACTGTACCCTACTGCTTTTGGATTTCCAATACCATTTTCAACGATTTTAATAGCCGCATAAACCGAAGGGATTAATTTATGACGTGCAGCTACAACCCAGTCGTGATCTGGTAGACTTACTCTGTACTCGACATGCATGAGAATGGGTGATTGTTCATTTGCTGCTGTTATTCCCAATGGCACACTTGCTTTATCGTCTTGGCTTAAAAAAAAACTTCATTTGTCCCAAGTAAACTAGCGATTTCTTCCAAGTGCAAAATTATTGTTTTGCAGAACTGTCCATCTGGATGGCAAATATGATGGTCTTTTTGAGCGCGAATTATTTTAACTGGAACTGTTTTGATATGTCGTTTACCTTCTGTTGAACATGATTTTTTTGGTAATAAACGTAGATAGACTCCATTTCTACTAATATTAAATCCTTTGGAGTTCAGTTCTTTTGTTAGTTCATCTAAAGTTTGAATGGATCGATAAATATCAATATTGCGTTTTTCATGGGAAGCAGCACCATGATCCGCAATATCAACTATAGTTTTTAATAGTAATGGTTGATCAACTTCTAATCTAGGTCTGCCAGGAACCACTCGTTTCTTTAACGCCGCTTTTATTTCCGGATTATTTTCGCAAACCTCTTCTAATTTTCGTTTCCGTTAGTCTCTATATTTTTGCTGGCGCACGTGGTCATTTTGTTTAATTTTTAATTTTTTTTCCAAGCTTTGTTTTTGATATTTAAGATTCCTTAACATTTTACATTGCTCTTCATTGAGTTGCCCTACTTGCTTTCTTTTGTACAAACCCGCTAAATCACAGTTGATTATGTTCAATTGATTTTTTATCTCATCTTGAGATTTTGTGTCACGTTTTACTTTTAAAAATGTTGATGGACACCTTCTTGGTTTAACGTTGTTATCAACAATACATTCAATAACAGTTTGATTTGAAGAACTGCTTGTAGAAGGCTCAGTAGTAGAAGGCTTGCAAGCTACAGATTATTTCCTCCAGAAACTCAATAAAGTGCCCTTATTTTTCAAATGTAATGATTACTTTTTTTATAATTGATGCGATAATCGACTCAGTATCTTCTTTAAGTTGCGCTTCATTCCAAATTTTTGTAGCTTCGATTTGCAAATTGGATTTTTTTTTTCAGGATAAGCTTTAACAAGCGATTTGAAAAGTTTTTGATACAATTCGTTTTTATCCATTGTAATTAAGCCTTTAATAATTTGTTAATTTTATGTCAGTGTTAAGATAAAAAATTAATTCACAACGGTAAATTTCAAAATTAATTTATAAATTACCTGTTAATTCATACACTTTACAACCTGACTAGACGGTGGACACCATAGATATACTGTTAAAATGATAGTTTTTAATCATTTTGTTATTTTTCCTTTTGCTTATTTTCATATAAATGTAGTCGTGTTAATTTTTATTATTTTTACGTCGTATATTTATAGGTGGTTCAATCCCCAGAGAGGAGAGTTTTGCAATTGCACAGTATCTCCTTAGTAAATATTTATGTTTGTATTTTTTCGAGTCTTGACATGACTAAAGCGGAGGGGTAGTAAAATGTGACAAACTGTGACATAGAGGGGAGGGGTCAAAATTGGTCACATCATTAAAGAACGTCCCCTTTGGGAAAATATTCCACCTGGGCGATTGAATAACTGGCAAAACAGTAAAGATTTACGCTCATTGATGCAACCAGGACGCGTTTTAAGTTTTTCAAAAATATTTTTTCCCTTTTCCAGAACTAAATCTGGCTTATTTGTAAATTCTGGAACATAATGAACAATGACCCTCTTGTTCTATTCTCGTAAAAAAAACTTCTGGACTTGCCAATAGTTAGGATTTCTGTTGGTTTCAAACTTTTCATTGGAGTACCTTGTTTTAATTAATTTCAGAAAAAATTGCGCTGAAAATTGCTCCTTTAATATTAGACTTCTGAAACTTAGTGCGTAATATACTATTATAACTATATCAAAGTTGCCGCCATTTTTTTATTTTTTATTTTTTTCAATTGAATATCACTTGGGAGCGATATTAACTTGTGTTTGTATATACTACCGCGAGACTATTATCAATCCCCTCCAAATAAAAATCATAATTTGTTGCTAAAACTTTTTTGTTTTCCACTTAGTTTTCTTGTTGTTTTTTTTTCAATTTAAACAAAACGAAAAAAATTGTATTAAATAAAGTAATTCTTTTGTCCGCGACATGAATTCTTAAAACGCTATAAGAAAAAGCCAAAGTACAAAAAAAAATGTCCATTAACTTTTCTTCTCGCTGAATAAACGACTATGCGACACTGTGTACCCATCGTTGGTAATTTTCATTGCTTCATATCCAGCTAAAAAAAAATAAAATATAAAGATAGACAATAAAATAGAAAAAGGAAATTAAAGTGAAAAATTTTACGGAAAAAGGGGGAAAACTTTTTGGGGGGCTTTTAGTATTTTAATATGTATTATATTTTGTGTGAATTATGTTAATTTCAATCGACAATTTTCAAAATGTGTTTTTTAAGCCTAAAAATGTCCTTTTTATAGTGCCATTTCATAAGCACACATACACACACACACACCCACCCATAGATAATACATACATTTTCATTGGGAAATTGAATAAATAATTTTAAAATGTCCTGCCACATTAAATAAATATAAGAAACGAATATATTATGATCTGTGTGTGTATACAGTATGTATAGTTACGCTTCTAATTCTACATAAACATAATTTCATTCTCGACACAAAAGTCTATAAATCACTTAGAAATGTTAGATATTTTCATAAGTTTTTTTTTTGTTGGTTTTGAAATTAAATTAAATTTTTGAAATGGCACAAACAAAGACTATAATGTTGCGTTGGTGCACAATTAAGCACGAGTTTTTTTTGTAGGGAGGCAATAAAGGTTTTTATGCTATTTGGTGCATGCTTCCAGCATTATATTATTTGAATATTAATTAAGAATTTTCATTATGCTTTCTAAAGCTTCGTTCCTTCGTCTGGCATGCACAGTTTTTCTGCGGATTTCGGACAATAGCAATTGTTTTATGTACGCTTTGTGATGTGAAAAATGAAATGGAATTGCCGTATTGTTTGTTTTAATGTTTAAAAAAATTTTATGGTACAAGAATATTAATTAGCAATTTTCCCGTTTTAAAAATTTGGGTAGCGTGAGTTATTTATATGGAAATCATTGTTTTTATCGACAATCGTGCATGTAATTCCTTTCTGGTCTGTAACGTAGTAAAAAAAAACCAGACTCATTATTTTATAAAAATCATCTAAAGAAAGGATTTATATGTACAGTTTGTTTGAACTATTAAAATGTAAATTGCCATGTCCGACATTCCCAAATAATTATGCTTGAGATGATACCATTCATGTTCCGTAAACAAATGTATTTGACAACCCCATTACAAAATTAAACAACATCATTACAGATTCTAATCATTTTGTATTTTTGTACATATATACGAGTAGAAACATGCATCAACATCATTACCATAAACAATATACATACATAAATAATTAATTAAATCATTTATTATTTATAAAATGAGAAATTTGGTAATTTTATGTTGCCACCAATGTCATTTGTACCCTCTGTGTTTAAAGTATCATTTTATATAGCACAAAATACATTTTATATGAAATCAGGTAGATATGGCGAGAATAAAAATCAGATGGGGATTTTCCATTTTTTTTTTTTTTGGTGTTTTGGAAATTGGATACAAAATAATTTAACATATGTAAATATATACTAAGCATGTACACGATTTGTAATCAAATTTTTCGTGTCGTATAAGAATAATTCAATTTGAATTTTGTCAAATAAAAATATTAGATATCTGGATATTTTTCATAAGTAATAATACAGAATCCTTAACCCCGTCTCCATCTAAAACGTCATATTTAACATTATATGTTAGTTTCATGGGAGTAAGAGTTACCGGATAGTCAGATTTAGACATTATTCACCGGTAATTCACTCATAACTCACCAATCGGTAAATAATACTGAGTGAATAATAAGTGAAAAATTAAAAATTGCAGTGAATAATCAACAAATAATGAGTGAATAATGAGCGGAAAGTATGTGAATAATGAGGGAATAATTTTATTTTTTTATTTTTATTATTCCAAAATTGGGCAGCCAACAGGCAAAATCCGAATTTAGATATGGTTTTGGTCCCCACCCTTTAGGTTTAAGAATGCCAAGTTAACGTGTTAAAATCCAAACCACTTACCTAACTCCACAAAATAAAAAATGGACAAAGTTAAAATTCTTTTAAAAAATGATTTTGAAAATTCCTCAAGCGACTATAAAAAGAAAACAGTACTTTGTAGCAAACGGTATGTAATATTTATTGCGTTTTTCTAGATCATACTTTACTTCTAGGTTGACGCGCCGAACACCACTATGATTATAAAAAATACGAAGCAAAATGCTTTTGAGCTGTAACTAGTTTCTCGATAGTTACAAAGTAAATATCTCTCCAACAAGAAATGACATACTGCAAATAAGAATCAACTAGTCATATAAACATATCATAAAAGGAAAATCACAATGCAACGTGCCGAATAAAATTTCTGCAAGGCAGGTAACAACTTGAACTTTACATTGTCTATATCTCCTTTAAAATTTATTTTGGAAACTAATTTGACTCCAAATATTTATATATTTATGTATTTTAGCATACAGTATAGCTATGTACATACATCATCAGCAAAAGCTGTGGTTTTACCTTTCAAATTTAGGTTAAACAGTGACATAATACACATTAAAAACAACAGTGGTCTTAACACAGTCCGCTGAGGTACACTGATGACTACGTTTTGTTATGCACTTACTTTATTCACTTTTACTCTTTGAGATCTTCCTGTCGGATAGGATTGAAATAGGTCATTTGTTACCACGTATACCTAAATCTATCATTTTCAAAGTGTGAACGACGGCATCGAAAACCTTCGAGATATCTAAAAATAGAGCAGTGTATTTATATATACTATTTAAATGATAATGCAATGGTTAAAGAAAATTTAACAGTACATCAGTACTGATTTTCTCCCGAAAACCAAACTGTCTTTCAACTATGAAGATTAGTTTAACGAGATAGCTAACTAGTCAGTCTTCTTTTGATAATTTTTTCAAATATTTTTCAAAACATACTTAATAAAGTTGTCGGAAGGAAAAACACCTTTCTCAAAACATAAGTTAAAAAATATAAAGGGCTGATACCTTATGAGGTGGTCACAACTTCGGCAGTCAATCTTCAGCTCAACCTCCAACTCAGTATACAAATCAACCTTCATCTCAATCGCAACATTATTCTAAACGCAATCACCAAATCAACCTCAAATCAACTTTCAAGTCAACCCTTCAACTCTTAAATAATTCCCCAACCGAACAACTAACTTAACTCCAATGCAGGCTAACTAAATCCTAACTCAACTTCAACTCAACTTAGCTCAAACCAAATCTCAACTCTCTGTTCAACTCATACCATCGTACCAACATACCAACAAACCATCATACCATTACCATCATACCATCGTACCACCATAGCATCATACCATCATACCATCATACCACCATAGCAAGATACCATCATACCATCATCATCATCATACCACCATCACCACTATCATCACGATCACACATTTCTTATATACATCTTACCATTATAACTTCATAACATTATACCATCAAAAATCAACTCAAATTTTGAAGGTTTAGGAATTCCTCCGTAGTAACTTTGGACTTGATTATCGTCTCTCAAGAAGAAGATCAATGTTTGAGATATTAACAGTGACCTTTCCTAATTCTTAAACAATATTTGTGTAAAATTTGGTACAAATCGTTCAATGCATGTGCATTTGCTTAAATATTACACACTATACATATACAAAAACACTCACTATTAAATACAGTGAAACCTTATTTCAACGGACACTCAATTTAGCGGAATCATTACTTCAACGGACAAACTTTTAAGTCCCATGCAATTGGAGTTTTTCAATGAAAACCTCCCTTAGGTAAGCTGACACTTTATTAGAACGGATACGGACAGATATTTCTGCGATGATACAGATTTTGATGATACAGGATGATTACAGGTTTAGCCAATTAAGATGGAACTTGGCTATTTCTTAACCGGTTTTAGTGAAATTTGACATCTATGATCGAAATGGGATCCTTAAATGACATGTGCGTCGGAAATGGAATTCTAAAATGATTTAGATGAAGTTGTGGAATATGGCAACAACTTTATCTAAAACTCATTTTAGAACTCAAGTTAAGAAATAGCCATGTTCCATCTTACTTACTACAAAAATGATTTTAGAATCCCATTTCCATCTCACATGTCAAATTTCATCATAATAGGTTAAGAAATAGCAAAGTCCCGTCTTCATTAGCCATATTCCAGAACTTTATCCTTAAATCATTTTAGAATCCCATTTCCAACGCACACTTTGTCATTTTCCAAAAATTCGTCTCAAAACTATTTGAGAATCTCATTTCCATTCGAATTGATGGATTTCATCAAAATAGATAGAATCCCAATAAAATTTTTATAAAAAAAAATTACAAATTCTCTGTTTAACGGACAACTTTTTTGGTCCCATCGATTTCCGTTGTAGTGAGGCTTTCTTTTATATAGATTGCTCAACTGCTCACTAAACCCTAATCCAACCACATCTAAATCGCAACTCAACCCTAATTCAACTCGCAAACGGAACCCAAGTTAACTTCAACTCAACCGCAAACTTTACGCCAAACTCACACCTCAAACCAGTATATATAAAAAATTGGTCAACAACCCACTATATCCTATGCAACCCCAACTCAATTTCAACTCAACTTCAACTCCGCAAATTGACCCATAACTTAACCTTCAAATCAACCCCAAATTCAATGCCCAATTCAATAATCGTAAATATTTGTATATCCAACCGCAAGTCAACTCCAACTCAACTTCAACTCAACCCGCAGATTGCGAGAATTGAATACCGAAACCAGCATACATAAATTGTTTTTTTTATATAACAAGGTTTTTGGGTTCAATTCGTATGACAGGTACCTCACCCCCTTGACGTACAGTTTCCAAAAGCTTTCCAAATCTCCGCCTTGACCATAGAAACAGATTGGCAAACCGTACAAGCCGTTCTCGAGATACCATGGGTACAAACATCCAAACACCAAGACATGGTTAAGTGTTGATTTGGGGTTGATTTGATGATTGATTTGAGGGTTTGGTTGGCGGTTAATTTGGTGATTGCGTTTAGGATTGCGTTGCGATTGAGATGAAGGTTGATTTGTATACTAATTGGAGGTTGAGCTGAAGATTGACTTGAGAGATTCATTTCGCCATTGATTTGGGAGTTGAATTAATCAAGACCAAAGTTCTGACCACCTCATGAGGTTTCAGCCCTTTATATTTTTTTTTTGATTTTTCAGACTCAGGGGCTTTCAAAAGGTCGAGAAAAATGGTTTTGGACCAAGCAAAATTTTCATCATTTTTGACAGGATTTCAATACTTTGGTCTTTTTAGACCGAAGTAATATAAGTTAAGGGGTGATTAATTTCGGGAAGTATTGTTTTGACCATAAACGACGAAACTGCGTCGAAACCAGTGAAATACGAATTTTTAAGGGATTCATAACTAATTCTTTAATTTCCGTTTCTGATGTTGGAGAAAAAAATAATAAAGATTAACATATCATCAGCTACTTTCCACTTGCCCATAATGTTTCGAGCATTTATAAATTTTTTACTATACTAGTTAGCTTTTATTGCCGGGATCACATTTTTAATTCTGGTGTTTAGAAGGTCTACTGTTTTTATGGTTTTACGATTTTCTGGATGTTTCTTCAGTAGTTTTAAACTTTTTATTTCTTTTTTTTTATTAGCTTCTTAACAAATAAATCAAAAGCGATATTTGGAACCAAATTACAAAAAATTTAACTCCAATTAAATTCTTTAAGATCAAGCTTACTAGAGTATTATTATTATTATTATTGGGGGGGCCATGCGGGCGATCAGCCACTTCGCACTGCGACCTAAAAGATCTATTGTGCTGGCCCCTGCTTAATTATCCGTCCAGTCAACATTCAGGTTCTTAATGAACCTGACGATACTGCCTCCCGGTACGTGATACATACTATCTGGGCTTATTGCTCTCCCTCCTAGATGTTTACTACAGCATGTAGTTTCGCTAGAAAGACGGTAGCATTGGAGCTCAAGGACCTCGAGAGGGTTGTCCCACTCTCGTATATTCCTACTCCTGCCCCGTATTCCGTTTGATTTTACTCTTACGAGTTGCTCGGAATTGCAAATCACCTGTAGGTCACCCAGCTTTACTACAGGAAGGCTAAATAAAACTGGAGGGTGCCTGGTATTACTAGAGTAAGATAACATTTTTTAGTTTTCCCGTTTAAAGATTTAAATCGACTTTCGCCATTTTCATTGCATAACAACACTATAAAAGTAGTGTTATGATCAGTAACTTCCAAATTTAAGCTACTTGTAATCTTAGGTATGTTGCTAAGAAATCTGGCAAACAGAAGATCAATGCAAGACAAAGTCGTAGATCTTGTTATATTATTTAGCATTGATTCGAACCCAAAAGCCGACAATAGCAATAGATGATCATCTGTTAACCTGTTTTGTAAAATATTGGTGTTCGTGTATCCAAATTTTTGGCTTTTTCATATTACAAGAATTGAAAAAATTCTTCCAGAAATCGTTCAACAGGAACAAAGTGAAAACGTTACACCAAAATAAACCATATTCCTCTTTATTATCTAAACAAACTTTTAGATTTATAGAATCTGCGGAACAAAAAAAAATCAAGATAAGAAATTTCGTGTTGTAATGCATCATTTACGTAAACAGCAACACCTGCCTTATAGTCACTGCTGCATTTAGCATAGAAATAAAAATGAGGGTAGTTGTTGATTTCATGATCGGTAATTTCGAAGTTCGCCCTTAATGCAGCAATATATACTGGTATAGAAGATCAGTAGATCGTTGTTCCTCCTCATGCTACGAATATTCTGCATTCTAAAATTATAATCTACAAATTGAGATAGATGATTTTGATTAAAATTTATCGAAGAACCATTAAAATTATTATCTGAATTTAACAACTCAAATTGTAAACATTTACAATAAATTTTTTATAAGATCCTCTCCGCAGACAATTGTATGAACTTTTGATCCTCTATCTTTATTTAACTTAATAACTCTATTTTGTGTCTACAGATATCTTAAATTATTCGCCTTTTTCCACTGTCTCGCCAAATTCAGTAAGCTAGACCTTTATTAATGAAAATCCGTTGGTACCGTTTAATCATTTTCATTTGTAGTAGCACTATTTGGGTTTCTCGAAGAATTTTTCAATAAGTTAGTTGTTAATCCATTATAATTTTTTAAGTAAGACCGAATGCTGTCATCTTTCAACAGAAGTCGAAGAAAGTTGTACGTAGATTCTGGAAGTGATCGGTTTATTTTGACTTATTATACGATAACGTTTTTAAAAGATTGTAAACCACTACACAAGAACTCCTTGAATTTTTATGCAATCATCTACTAACCGCTGCTCTAAATTTGTAATGGGATTATTGATAAGAAATACCTACATTTCATCCTAATGAGAAAAATTTCAAAATTTCATCTAAAAATAATTTTTACAGTACCTGCCGAATTTCGCTATAATTAGTTGAGAAATAGGAATGTTCAGCAATTAATCGTTTTTTTGTTTGTAAACCTTGCTCTAATCTAAGCATTATGTTAGTTTAGCCCAACAAATCTTTTCTTTTGTGTTTTGTATTTGGCCTACCAGAGGATTCTATAGGATTGGTCTTCTTCTGTGTTCAAATAAGGCTTGAACCCAGTATTAGTTTAATCAATTTAATCTTGAATCAGTTAACTGATAATTCGGTAGTTGTTACTTTTCTCCTAACGGTGAAATCTTCTAATAGTTTAGTGTATTAAAATAAACTCTTTACGACTCAAGTCAACGGCATCAAACAGATTTTAATTCTTACATGTTTTAACGATGTCGTAGATGTTTTTGTGTTCCTCCATGCTTCTATAATGGCAAAATTCGAATCATTGAAAGAAGAGGTTATAAACTACTCAAACGAGCAAAAGCGGAATTAATTAAAAAAAAAATAAAGTTTTGGTTTCCTTCCCATCGTTGACAAATTGCGTACTATATACGTTTTTTGGGTTTCGACACCTAAGTCTATTATTGCCCATTAAAATCATCTTGTGACAATCACTGTGATATTAATTGATTAGAACAATAAATTACTCACTCTTTACGATACAATTTTGCTCATTTTATTTGTTAAAACTTCATACGCATTTATTTACTCGTTAATCACTTTTTGTTTACTCTGTTTACGAATTATTCACTCGGTAAATAATGAGTGAATCACCAATGAAGAATGAGTGATTATCATTCGTCATTTTTCAGTGAATAATCCGTTAATCACGAGAAGATTGATTGATTGAATGGGTGAATAAAGACCGAATACTCAGGAATAATCAGGAACAATTATTGATGCACCAATAATGATTAAAAATGAGTGAATAATGATGATGGTCATATTGAATAATGGTATATAGTGAGTAATAATGAGTATTTAATCAGTGGTAATCATATGCAATGAGTGAATAACGAGTGAAAAAAGATTTCCAGTCGAAAAAATTTTTTGTGGTTATCTGCCGAAAGTAAACAGGATACTTGGATTGCAATAAAAACTTTTGTAAACAGTCTTACGTGGAAAACTTTATCTACCTACTCGTGGAAAATATCGGAAAATCAGAAGTATCCAATAAATTGGAATAAAGTCAGCTTCTAGGCTGTATTTCAAAAGAAGTATCATTTTTATGTGATTTGTGAATAGCTATCCCTGGAAAACATTTCAGTTCAAGTTTCCCGTAGGAAATCTGGAAAAACTCCAGTTTCCAAAAATCATTAGAAAATTTGTATAAAATCAGCCTCTAGAGTTTTATACCTGGAGATCGATTGTCTAATGATCTTCCTAATGATTTTTGGAAAATCGTATTTTCCCAGATTTCCTACGGGAAACTTGAACTGAAATTTTTTCTTGCAATAGGTATTAACAAGTCACATCAATGAAATTCATTTCCAGACATAACACTCTAGATGACGATTTTTTACAAAGTTTCTAATGATTTGTGGAATTTTCCGAGATAACCCACGGGAAAATTGACCAGAATTTTTCTTCTGCGATAGCTATTTACATATCACATCATTGTAATTCACCTCCAGATATAACACTCTAGGGACTGATTTTATAGGCATCTTCTAGTGATTTTCGGAAAATCGGACTTTCCCAGTTTTTAAATATTTTTTTGGTTTCGCGAATTTTTCACTATTTTCCACGAGGAACTGGAGACAGGTTTTGCCACCTAAGAATATCGACGAAAGTCTCAATGCTGATCGACTGGTTACGACTTAATTTGTTATTTTCGGCGGGGGAACATAATCTGCATTACCGATTTTTTTTTACTTTCGGTTAACATTAGCAGAACTCTGCATTATCGACATCTTATATCTGACTGACAACTTTCGGCTAACTTTAAGAGAATCAAACATGTTTTTATGATTATTTATTATGGTAGTGTTTGAGCTTCCTCATATCAACTGATAGACGAACCAAATTAGTAGATAAGAGGCACTAATACTATTACCAATAACATTGTACGCTTGAGTTTTAGCGAGAATGTTAATTTCGATTTCCAAGCTCCAAAGAAAAACTAAAAGAAAACCTCTCATCCGTACCATCAGTTGACAAAGACTGCACCATTTTACAAAAGCGACCTATTGGTACTTAAATCAACAGTAGAGGTTGAGTCCTTAAATCGCTAGAGTTTTAAATAATTTTACTGCACTTATGTCAAATTATTTTTGCTTTTCCAAATGAATCTAAATTTTAGTTCGAAAAGAACAAAAACCAAATTTAATGTAGTTTTCTGTTTGTATTGGTAAATAATCTTGGTTTGTATTGAGTTTTCAGTTTTGCAGTGTTTAACTACCTCCAATCAACTAATATGGAGGAGGGTCCGTGAAGTTTCTAGAAAAAAAATGAAAAAGTATACGTAGAGGATTCCAATAAGAATAATGAAACTCTATAGGATTCCAATTAAAATGTAAAATTAGTAATTTTCAATAAAACTTTTGAGTATTTTCTATTATGGCCAAAATAACAATCACTCCCATACATTTGTGAAAGGTTCGGCTATATTGGTCATATAAGCCGAGGTATAGGGCACATTATCCAGAAGAGGTTTTTTCCAAACGGAGGATTTGGAATCTTGCTAATAGCCGTTTTGCAGCTAAAATTTGAGTA
The DNA here is from genome assembly GCA_958295665.1 of Tipula vernalis. Lineage (NCBI taxonomy): Eukaryota > Metazoa > Arthropoda > Insecta > Diptera > Tipulidae > Tipula > Tipula vernalis. The sequence continues at coordinate 77,154,123 of OY282559.1, read as the reverse complement.
TTTTCTATTTGGGGCCCATTAGCAAGCACTGCCAGAGATTTGTGCAAGGTTTGGATATATAGGTCATATAAGCCAAGGTATGGGGCACATTATCTAATCGAAGTTTTTTCGAAACGGAGGATTTGGAATCCAGTTAATGATCGTTTTACAATTAATATTTTGAGTATTATCTTTTTAGGGTGTGGTTCCATTTAGACAAGAAGGGGAGTCGCAACAACTTCAACAACAACGTCAGGCAGCATTTGTTATGTTAAGTACAAATTTGGATGACCGCATGGGAACATGTTGGTTGAACGAAGTCTCGCCCTACCCCAACCACCGGATGGCAAAAATGGTAACAATTAATTAAGTTTTGATTTAGATTTAGAGCTCCCGAGTAACCGGCCAAGGGTTCCAGAGAAAAACAAGCATCCAATCACGTAGTTAAGTAGAGGTTGTCTTGTGCTAACTAATGTATCATATAAATTGTATTAACAACATATAAATTGTATTAACATTTTTACTAACTATCGGCTACATAGGTGCCTGTAACCGGGTCGAATCTATAAAATTAACATTCCTTTTATATCCCTCGGTATAGTTAATGTGGGCCGGCGTCATCCGGGAGACAGGTCTGGGCTTGGTCCTACACTCCAATCAATCAATCAATCAACGATGTTAATGCCGTGTGGCATATATTATATGGTAGTAGAGAACACTTCTGTTACTTAAAATAAATTGTGTAAAAGATGACAAAAGGAATTTTTTTTCTTTTCATTGTACGAGCGGATAATTTATTGGACGTTGAATTTTACTGCATAATAATGTCTGCAAACGAAATCTTGCGATTTCTTTCCACTGCAAGCCTAACCTTGCCCAAATTTCAGGTAGTGCTTGTTAATGGGCCATCAAAAGAAAATACTAAACATTGTAAGTGGAACACTGCCATTAAGAAAATTCCAATCCTCCATTTCGAAAAAAACTTCTTCTGGATAATGTACCCTACACCTTGGCTAATGTACCCGGCACCTATATGGCCGAACCTTGCCCAAATCTTTGGGAGTGCTTGTTAATGGGCCCCCAATAGAAAATACTCAATAGCTTAAGTGCAAATCCGTCATTAACAAAATTCCAAATCCTCCATTTCGAAAAAACTTTTTCTTCTAAGCTTTACATGGAAACACTCATTCAATTACGTTTTAATGGGAATATAAAACCATTTTTTTAGTTTGAATGTGTTTTGTTTGGAATCAAATAATTACGTTTTAATTTTTTGCTAGAAACTTAACGGAAAGAAATCACTCAGTTCATTCCAATAAGAATTTTGTTTTGAGTATTTCTAATACATACATATTTTGTGTTATTTGTTATTTTTTGTCAGAAACTTCACGTCGGTATGGAGGAACATTAATTACTTCGGTCTAAAAAGACCACCCAAAGTATTGAAATCCTGTTAAAAATGAGCAAAAATTTGGTTGGATCAAAACAACTTTTCTCGACGTTTTGAAAGTTTGCTGAGTCCGAAAAAACAGAAAAAAAAAATAAAAATGTCCGTCGTCTGGACGTCTGGGGTTCTGGATGTCTGTACCCGTGATTTCTCGAGTACGGGTTGTCCGATTTGGATTTTTTTCGCCAATCTGTTTCTATGGTCAAGGCGGGGAATTGAAAAGCTTTTGTAACCTGTACGTCAAGAGGATCGAGTACCTGCCATACTAATTGATCGAAATCCACCTGGTTATATAAATATTTACTTATTTTTTTATACTATATGCTGGTTTGAAGATTGAGTTCGGCATTGAGTTTGGAGTGGAGTTGAAGGTTAAGTTAGTGGTCAATTTACGGGTTGATTTTAGGCTCAGTTGAGCAATCTATAATGATGGTAGTATGATGATATGATTATACCATATGACGGTATGATGGTATGATGCTACGATGGTACAATGGTATGATAATGTGATGGTGTGATGGTATGATGGAATGATGATTAGCAAGATGGTCTAATGAGATAAACGATATGATGGAATGAAAGTTTAATGGTACGATGGTGGACAGTTTTCCGAGCCACGTTGATTTGAGGAATGGGTTGGACGATGACTTTTGGATTAAGTTGGTGTTTAGTTGGAGGTCGAGTTAGAGGTTCAGTTAGGATTGAGTTGAGTTCATAAACGCAAGCGGCTCTCAGATCATGTTTGTTTAAGGATTAAGTTTGGGTTTGAGTTAAGGCTTGGATTGGGAGTTGAGTTGGAATTGAGTTAAGGTTTAGTAAGTCACTTGGGTCAAAAATCTTCCGCAAATTACAAGTGCATTTCGGAATTCTACATGGCCTGAAGGACACGAGCGGTTTTCAGATGGTGTTAGTTAAGAGATTGAGTTTCAACTCAACACGTTGAATTGTGTGTTGAGTTGGGATTGAGTTCACGTTAAGTGAATTGAGATTTGAGTCTTAAGTTTAGCTAGACTTGTTCTGAGCTGAGCTTATGTGCACATTTAACTTTTCGGACCGTTTTGATTTGAGGATTGTATTGAGCGTTAAGTTAAGGGTTGCGTTGAGGGTTAGCTTTCGTTGGGGTTAAGTAAGAGGTTCGATTGAAGAATTATTTGGAGGTTGGTTTGGGGTTGAGTTAAGGTTTGATTTGAAAGTCGATTTAAGGTTGATTTGGTGATTGCGTTTAGGATTGCGTTGCGATTGAGTTGGAGGTTGAGTTGTCAATTGAGTTAGAGTTTGAGCTGAAGATTGAATTAAGTTGTTCAATTAGGAATTGATTTGGGAGTTAAGTTAACTTTCAGGACCGAAGTTCTGATTACCTCGTGAGGTTCCAACGCTTTACATTTTTATTGATTTAAACTCTAAAGTGACAACTTTAAATGGTCATTTGTATCCTTATAGGTGTTAGTATAGTCAGGGTATTTCTTTAACTTTTGCAGATTTATAAAATTCATCCCAATTTAAACCTAAATATATAAATTATATAAGTCCTAACGCAAATACCCCTTTCAAATTTCAACAATCTGTCAATTGCCTAGTTCGGTCAAATTGTCATATTTATAATGTTTGAGCATGACATACATAATCTTTTAGCAAAAATATCAATTCAAACGGTGACACGGGTTAAGTATTATTGACTTATACGAGTTGTAGACAAATTTAGAATCTCCCCCAAATATGTCCACCTTCTCAAAACTACCGCAACATTTTATGAAACGCTGTTTGATGATATCATATTCTTTTATTCGTATAAATACCGTATAATTATATGATGCTAAAGAAGCATTAGGCTCATAAATCCTAAAAAATATCCTACCTATAAAAACCATACACCCAAAAGAAAATGATATAATTTTTCGATTAGAAAACATGAAATGTGTCAAACGCAGAAGATTGATTAGCACTCGGGTTTTTTTTTTAACATGTACCATTATGTCCTTAAATTTCAATATTTGTAGGTCAAACATAAACATATAATATCTAAAATATGGTATTATGCTAATTTATGTGAAATATAGTCGCACATCGCGCATAAATGTTATATACGGATTTTAATTGATTTCCGACCATTATCCAAAATATAAAAAAGTGCTGTCATCAATTTTATGTTTTTGAAGTCACGACATGTTCTAAATATATATGTACATATTTTTTGGCCATTTCATTTTAATGTAATCAATTTTTTTCTTTGTAAATTTGTATGATAAGTGGGTGTTTTGGTATGAGTTCAACAATTTATTTAGATCATGTTTGCTGCAGTATAAATAGAGGAAACGAAATCCCTAAGATTCTTGCATCCGTACATAATTTGTCTTCTACATACTTTCCAAGATTTTAATAAACTATATATTATATGTTGGTACTGTATACATAGACGAACGTGATTTGATTTTAATAAACCGACAAAAATAAAAATCTCACGTGAGCATAAAAACTGTGTCTGTAAGAAAGCAAAAATTATTTATTACAAAAATGTGCAGCGCGCTCCATGTTTGGTAATATTTCATTTTATGCCACTCATAAATTTATGTGTTATAGAGAAACAAAAAAAAAATTCTGATACAACATAAATCAAACACATACATTCAAATAACACAACAAGTTCAAGTATTTATATGTGGCGTATGTAGTAGACAACTGTTTCAAATTACATAAACACTTTAACCAGACACTTTTTTGATAGACGTTACGTTCGAGCATAAAAAACTACTAAAAATGTATATACGATACATAAAATGCAAATTTTCATACTGCTAAAAGCTTTTTTGTTTTTATCTCATAGTTGCAGCACCGGGTGAAAAAAAAAAATTCAATTCATTACCGTAATACATCGTGTCTGTATTATGTTGCCATCTTAATTTAAATAAATACCAACAATAAAATATAAAGCGAAGAAAATTGCGTGTACCTATCCTATTCAACACTTCTTCTTGTTTAATCTTCATCATTCATTGTGTTTTGCTGTCTCTTTACTATATACGACTATAATCCACCGTACACTAAATAAATAAAAAAGACTCCCGCCAATATCTTTTACGTGCATGAGTATATTACCCCCGCACACCGCACGATAAATGCATGCATGTAATCCTTCACAATCCCTCATTTTCTCGGCTGTTTTATGTATTATCATCGTCATATCACACTTTTGGAAATGAAAATTATTTTAACGTTAAATTTTCACACCAAACATAATAGGAGATGCCTACAACAAAGGGAAAATGGAATAACTTTGGAAATTGAATGGTTGTGAAAAAAACAATTTTGTGCACTCTGTGAATTAACGCAGCGGTCTATTTTAACAACCACACAGAAATATTAAACAAACAAGCATGTCCTAAGACTCTAATAATCTTCACGGATCACGAAAAGAGCCTGATCAGCTTCCAAATTCGTATTAATGGGTAATTTTGGCCAACCGGAAGTAGGCGACATTTAAAATTAAATTTCTACAATTATATTGTGTTGTTCTGGTAGCATACATGCAGGCGGATTTTTGGTTATGATGATGATGAACCAAAGGGAAATTGTAGGTTTTCTCATTTCATGTAGCTGATTTCACATTTTACGATAATACTTTCGGATTACGTTTAAAGGACGTTGTAGTATAGACATTTTTTGTCACATTACACAACGAAATGTTTTACGCAAAAGCTTTTATTCTTTGAAGTTTCAATTTAATGCGGAAGGTTAAATTAACGAATTTTAGAAGGATAAAGTTCAAAAATCGTGTTTTCTATCCGGGGTGGGGGGGGGGGGTGCTAGGGGCGATTTTACTCTATAAAAGTTGTTAAATAAGCTTTTATAATGCAGGTTTTATTTTTTTTAACACTTCTAAAATATGAAATGTCTAAATTAAGAAACCTTATTCATATTCGAAGTCTTAGGTTTAAATGAAACTTTTCAAGTGTCAATGTTATTTGAAATTTGTTAGGACTGTTTTATTAAGTCTTATATATTTATGTCTATATGTAATTAATATTTACTAAGCAGCGAATCTATTCCATATTTACGATGTAACCATTAAAATGTGTTGGTAGTCTTCTATTTTCTCTTTGTGGATGGTTAGAAATTGAAGTAGATGGTAAGATTGATGTATCTGATGTATTAATTTCCATTCCCCTAGGATTAATTTGAATTTCCGCATCCGTGGATGAACTGCGTTACTTTCAATTTAAGTCTGAACCTCATTTGGAATAATTTCAGACTCTTCGGATACATCTTCACTTTTTGAAAAACTGTATGGTTTAATATTTACTATGTCACAACGATATATTGCATCATTAACATTCACCATATATGACCTATCGGATATTTTTTTTTCTTCGATGAAACCATTGGACCATAAAGTGTTATCTTGTGGACGCACTTGTACTGCAACAGATTGTCCAACTTCCAAATCAGGTAATTGTCTGGCTTTTTTATCATAGTAATATTTACTATGTTTTCTTCTTAATTCGATTTCTTCGGTGACATCTTGAATGGTTTTTGGTTTTAAACTTTCTGTCGAAGATGGTACTCCAGTTCTAGTCTTTCTTGAAAATATTCTCTAGACTGGACTCGAGTGTACCTTGTTTGGAATATTTCTCCAATGAAGTAAAGCGTACCATATATCTTCTTTGCGGCTTCGGCTTTGTCATTAGGTTGCTGGTGATGAGGTGCTGAATTTATGTGTGTAAAATCCCAATTTGATGCAAAATTACTAAATTCCTTACATACAAAATTTGTTTGCCCATCCGTTAAGATTCTCTCTGTTACTCCATTCCTGTAAAATTGGTTTTGCAGATTTCAATTGTTGAATTTGGTGTTAAATCTTTCAGCAGATCTAATTCCAAAAAATCTGAGCAGTGATCAACTGTCACTAAAAATTTTTGCTGACGATCCTTGTGGTTTACTTGTAATACATCCATTGATATAATTTGGAATGGGTATGAAGGAACGACATGCGATTGCATAGGTGGTTTTTGCTGTGCATCTGAATATTTTACACATATATCTCAGTATATAATTTTTTCGTTGATTTCCGAACTCATGCCTGGCCAAAATATATTTTGGCGAGCAAGATTTAATGTCGCTTCTATACCATTACGACTGACGTGAACTTTATTAGTCATAAGCTTTCGTAGACTAAACGGTATGAGAACTCTATCATCTTTGAATATGAGACCATTTTCCGTTGATAACTCATTTCATTTGATCGAATCGTATGCAAGCAAATACTATAGCGAGAAGCTCCTTCTCAATCTGTGTTTCAACGAAGGAGAAATAGCGGAAATAATTTATGTAGAAGCCAAAATTGGTATAGTTGTAGGGGAAGGTGGACTTAACAACATACTAAAAGTAGTGAGGGGTGGGTGGTGAAGCTAAGGGGGGGGGGTCTCTAAAGGTCCTTTTTTTCAATTTTTCGTTAATAACTCAAAAACCACTGCGTCTATCAAAAAAATGTCTATATACTAAATTAATCTACATAAAGTTCTCTACAATAAAGATTATCCACACGTTTTTGATAGGATCAAAGCTTATGGAAATATGGAGGAGATAAATAGAAAATGTGTCACTTGGGATAGGCTCTTGCGGGTGGTGGATGGTGGAGAGCTCCAGCTGCTGAGCGTCGTAGTAAGAGGCACTCAATTCCAACTTCGATAGTAGGGACACCAAGTTATTTGATCCGAATTTTCCGTATATGAACAGAGCGATGCTGGTCAGAATTGAGGATATGAAACATCGAGGGCGAACAGCAGCAATAAGAGCATAAGCAATAGTTGTCATCTTTATCCCCACTGCCTCTTTCGACCTTTTTTTCCTTACAATGTAGTCCATGAAGACTCTAAGAGATTTAGGTATTAATTGTTCAGCCTCACTGCAGAAGCTAGATGAAGGGGGATAGACACTTTAACACCTTGAAGTGAACCATGAGTTGCTCAAGATTTTATCACTAAAACTATGAAAGGAGACGACAGTTTGTCTGGTGCGAATAGTACTGAAAAAAATTTGGTAGCCATATTTTTACCTCATTCTCTCCTTAATGGTCTTCACATGTGGTGGTTCCCCTGCAATAACCTGTTCCAACAACTCGTCCATAGAGTTTTGGCAATTATCAGTCCTTTCAATATAATCATCATACGTCCAGCTTTTCTTTTTGAAGGTACAGAGGTTAACATGAATCTTTTGTAACAATCTTCGTGATATATTGCATCTGCTGCGTGTAGATCCTCAACAGTGCAGATACGTCTCACTGCATCGTTTCCCCACTCATCCTTTCTTTCCTGCCCACCATTCAAAATAGAATTGTGAAACGCAACCGTATGAACATAAAAAACTGTTCGACGCTTAGCATACGGTTTTTTAATCTCCTTCTCTTCGGCATACGTTTACTCTGCAGAAAAAACACTTTGTTTTAAAAATCAAATTTCATTTTGTCCTGAGTGTCTCGCAAAAACCTTTTTATTGAGTCACTTCTGACGTATTCTCTTCTGCAAGAATTATGGACAACACCATTTATCTTACCCCTGAAACCTTTCTCTTTCCCATCTTTCCTTAACACACTTGCCTTCACTAATCCAATTATCCCTTTTTTTCCAACGTTGCACAAATCACTTTCAACTTCACTCTCACAAATTAAACACTTCTCAGCCATAGTCACATAAACACTGGAAATAATAATCTTATATTAAACGCGTGCAAATATTTAATGTAATAAAAGCAGATATTTTGAAGACTCACGATCAACAAGGAAGTTGATTGTAAACTGAATAAAGGGACGAGCACGAGCAAAAACTGTTTTTTTAATTTTCTATTTACCCCTCCATATTTCCATAAGCTTTGATCCTATCAAAAAAGTGTAGAGAATCTTTATTGTAGCGAATTTTATGTAGATTCATTTAGTAAATAGAAATTTTTTTGATATAACCAGTGGTTTTTGAGTTATTAACGAAAAATTGAAAAAAGGACCTTTTGAGACCCCCCCCCCCACCCTTAGCTTCACCCCCACACATCAGTGCTTTTAGTATGTTATTAAGGACACCTTACCATACAACTGTACCAATTTTGGCTTCTACATGAATTATTTCCGTTATTTGGTATTTTTTGGTCTTCGATGCCTGGACTACAGTGGAAGTAAGTGTTCTTGAAGCATAGGCAATTACTTTATTGTTTTGAAAAATAGCGGCTCCTAATCCGGTACTAGTGTTGAAGCCACTGAAGCTAACAAACCCTAAAAAATAAAAAAATAAAAATTGGAAGAAATTATATGTATACAACACATTACCAGACACTTATCTTAAATTTGATGTTCCATCGAAATACCACTGTAATTTCCATAATATGCATCATAACCTAAAATCAAATTACTATATTTAAATTTTCTATTTTACTTAATTAATACATTTTGAATACTTATCTTATATTGTTATGTAATACCTTTAATTTATGTTTTAATCTGAAATCAAACAAAACTTGAATTAATTTAGATTTAAATTTAATAATGAAATTTACCTTGTTTACCTTTTGGTTGAATTTGTTTATGTTTTAATGACATATAAATTACCCTGAATGCATACATATTCACATTAAAAACATTATAAATGTTAATTAATCTTAACTTACAAAACTTTTAAATGTTGTGTAGATTTTTGGCCATCTGCCATCAACCATAAAAATTAACAATAATGTTACTATAATAAGAAAATTTTGTAAAATTAAAGAAAAAGAAAAATCTCTGTCTTCTAAAATCAACCATCGAAGAGTTCACATCAACTTATAAAAATCAAATTATTGTGCAAAATTAAGGCTTGTAAAAATAAAATTGTTATAAAACCCATAACACAATCGTGCTTTAAAAAAGTGTTTTTAGTGTATAGTGTTGTCAAAATAACCCAAAATGTTTATATCGGATACTAAATTTTTGATTTTGACATACTCATCTTCTTCTTCCTTTCCCCATCTCTATGGTGTACTTTCTAAGAGTAATTTGAACTATAATGTACCAATTTTAATGCTGAACACGCATTATATGACAACAGGAGCTGGTGATCTCGTCGAATTATTTGAAATGTAATAATATGATTTTTATTTCTCATTTTGCATGGAACAAAAGCTTTTCCAATTGACTCGATCTGGTTTCCATTAAAATCCACAAGACCTTGATTGGTGGATTGTATCTGAGGATTTGACTCGTTCATTAAAATTTTAAATTGACTCAATCCAATAAGACATGTATTAGAACCTGTGTCCAGCATGCACTCAACGTTTTTCCACACTTTCGCAAATTTTAATAATAAAACTGCTGATACATTGCCCTTGAAAATAGATGAATTAATCTTGGCTATTTGCAAATTAACGTCTTCGTCAGCATCGTCATCAAGTTTGGTTTCTTTAACATTATTTGTCCTTATATTCGAACTTGATTTTTTATTTTCCTTTTTTTTATATCTGCAGTATGCTTCATAACGGTTCTTATAATTGCACACAGTGTGACCTATAGCAGGACAAACACCTTTTTCGAACATATGTTTAGTTCCACAAAATAAACATTGTTTTGCTGTCTTACATGACTGACCCGATTTTTCTGTTTTATTTATCTTATTTACCGGAACACTTGATTTGGTTTCGTCACTAGTCATAATAGTTACTCTATTTTGAGTGATTTCAATAATTTTACATATGTCAATTGCTTGGTCTAAGTTAAGATCAGATTTTTCCTTTAGTTTCTTTTTTACCTGAATTTTTTTTTACCAACAACTACTCGATCCCTTAATAATTCGTTTGATATTTCGGCGGAACTATATGCACACAATTTAACTAATTTTTTTAGTCTTAATAAATAATTATCAAATGTTTCGTTCTCTAAATTGATCACACGTATTGAACATATATCTGTCATAGATTACATTGGAATTTGCACTAATACTTTTATTGTGTACTAATACTATTATGTGATTTGGCCGCCTCGGAGCTGTGATTTGACGCCGTTGGACTATTATCTTTAGGGTGCCGTCAAATATAAGTGTTACGCCGATAAACCAGCAACGATTGACGCTCTCAAGAACAATATTCGCAGTGCCATTGAAGACATAATGCCTGCATACCATCGAAAATGTGCTCAAACATTGGACCGACCGTATGGGGTACGTCAAGGACAGCCGAGGCAGTCATATGAATGAAATAGTATTCCATATTTAATCGGAAGGATTGTTCTTTACAATGAAAAAATAAATTTGAAAAAATATTGAGAACTTTTTGTTTTATTGCATTTAAAAATAAAAAAATTTATTTGGCCCACCCTGTATAGAATGTAAATTGTGGTATAATCAGTCCAGTCGCCGCGGCCTGATGAGAAGATTGATTTTTTCATAATCATAAGCTCATCTGTTCGAAACTGGATTGAATCCTCTTACAATCTTCGGAACATATTAAAAAGATATTCTTTTATAATGTTTGTTCTTGCATTTTTTGAATAGTATTTTAATTCAATTCACCACATCTGACACCAAGCTTTATTAAGCATATTATGTATATTATTTAATTGAAGAATTGTTATATATGAATTATATATGTATTTATTAAAATACTATATGTGGCGAGCGGTAACTTTCTTCCCAATGAACACTCCCATCATGCTGACGTGTATTTAGAAGGATAATACAACAACGCCGCCCCTTGTCTGCATAACACGCTTCGCATTTGCTTTCGGTCTGGTGCGTATAAGTTGGTTTGCCCATCGCTGCTGATATATATATATATATATATTTTTTGTTGCCCCTTAATGACGATAGCAAATTGAATTATCCGTTTGCCTTTTGGCTGGGTTGTATAGCGTGCAATGCAACACCCATTGCGATGGTGACGAATACCAATCTTCTGGCTGTAATTGGTTTTGATATTACGCGATCGATTGCATTGGTGCATGAAGATGAGGTGATATTTGAAGAGAGCAATTTTCTCTTTTTATGTTAGATTGAGGAATTAATGCATGTCTACTCTACAATAACATTGAGAGCGGTGATGAAGAGAGATTTTTTTTGGTTTAAATCGAATAGGAGAGTAAAAATAAAATTTAAATCGGAAAAAGTTAAAATTATAGCCAGTTAAGTTTGGAATTTCATAGCGAGCGGTCGGGGATGACTCTAGTTCTCGGCCGCGGACTATAAAGTGTAAATAGGGTTTTGTTATTAAATTTTTTTTTTTTTACTTATAAATAATTAATTAAAAATAAGTGCTATTAATGATAAATTTAGTGCCGGCTGGCCAAATTTTTGTGTATAGAACTTTGATGCCGTGCGACAATTTTTTTTATATATATGAGTGGGGTGTGGCCAAAAAAAAATAGCGAATGAAATGTTGTTTTGTTTGTTTTTTTTTTTGTTGTAAAAAGTTCGCGTTGCAATTTCCACATGGGCAATTTTCGGTGACGTATGGGACATCTTGGTTTGGTGGCGGTCAGTGTTCAAGGCCGGATAACCGTGTAGAAAAAAAAATAAAAAGGAAACCACAACCCAGAATACCTTGGGTTAAGTACAGTGTTTGGTGTCGGCGTGTGGTCTGTAATAACGGTCTACGAAAAACTAAAATAAAAAAAAAACACAAGAAATTTAACCGTTAAGTGAAACCAGAGACTAAATTTTAAGTCTGACGTGTGACCCTGCCAATCTAACTTGGTCTTAGATAGTTGGGAGATACGCGATAGCAACCCTGCTTTGTTAATAACGTACGTATTTTTTTTAACGTACTTTAATTTTGTTTTCTTTTATTGTGACTTCTCGTTGCTGAGAACATTGATGGTTTTGTATTGATTCAATTTTGTTGTAAGCCGACCTTGACTGTCGTGTGTTTTCTTCACTCCCCTGTACCTCATTATTTTCTTATGGCATCGGTGTATTCACAGGTAGTGTCGATCGCTAATGGGAGGCTGCCGGAGAGATCGACACGGCACATGTGTTGTCCATTTGTATGGGTGACTGCGTACATCACGTGCGATCACTGCCTGGTTTGTTACAGAGGCGCCCTTCCATATTTTGTCTACTAGACTGTGTGGGGTGATTGGGAACATTTTATGATTAATTTTTGCTCATGAAAATATCACAGTGTTTTGCTTTTTCTTTTCTTTTCTGATATTTTTTTTCATGCGTTTATTCAAGCATGGAGTCACGTCTGGAAACCGTGAGCATTAGCCAGCTATCCAGACCTCACCAGACCTCTGATTCTATGTCTAAAAACCTCAACAAATTGGAAATGCAAATCAATGCAAGACCACACTTTAGAAATACTGAAATGCCGTGAAGGAATCTTTCTTTCAATAGTTTTTAGGGTACCACACGATTAGCTTTTTAACTAGAGCTTTTATTTAATTTTAGCTTGATTAAACAGTTTATTCCTAAAAACATAAATTATGACTTTGTAATCGATGTGTCTTTAATAAAAAAAGCTAAAACCACAGCTTTACGATAGACAAATGTTACTAAAGCTAGATCATAGCATAAAATAGGGCTATTTAAATAAGTAAAAGCTGATTGAAAACACGAAACCGATTTTTTTTTACAATTTATACGGTTCCGTTATGAATTTGAGGAATAAACTTGTAATTGAATTAAAGCTTTTAAAATATCTGTAAGCTCATTGTACATACTATTATCATATTTACGGTCTTTCTATTATTTATTAAATTGACTAAGACCATATTTGATCGACACATAATAAAACTAGACCAATCAATGACATTAAAGCTTTTTAAACCACTAAAAGCTCATTGATAATATTAAACCGCAGAAAAATTTGTCAAGTAATTTAAAGCGCTAAACCTCACTTTTAAAAAGTTATAATAATTTTAAGCTTTTATTTAGTCAATTTTAATAAATTTATAGTGATTTTCCAAATAATTTAAAAAATCCCAAAGCAATTCTGGTATTATTTTACCCAAGCTTTTAACGAAGAAGAATTCTATTAATTATTTAGGAATAGCAAGGAAAAGTAAGGTCCTTGCATAAACTTAAATTCAATACTTAAATTTACGTTTTTCCGATATCGCTAAAAGTTCAACGATCAATTGTATTTTTACTCTTTAACGCTTCGAAATAATAAAGTGCTTTCTTCATATGAAAATAAGTTTTAAATATCATACTGAAAGCTCATTTTAGCCTGCAAACATATAAATTTAAAAATTATTTTTAAAATACTGCTTTTGAAGTTTTTATTGTAAGCATTTTGGCCAAGTTTCAATTATTAATAAATCCGAGCAAGAAATCCAAATGTCATATTAAGCTTTATTCTTAGTTGGCACGGTTGGTTAAATGAGCTTTTTGACACGAGGGTCATAAGCTTAATGTGAAATGGCCAAAAACTCGTCTCTAATATAACTTTAAAAAAATTTTAAATAGCTTTATAAAAAGAAGGTTTTTTCATTCAAAGAAGCTTTTTTCTTTGAATCTTACACAAAATGAGGAATGCCACTTTTTGGTCCTTAATTTCATTTAAATCTTGGAAATATTAAAGTTGTAAAACAAGATTTCCGTCATTTTATAATCACTTATATTGTTCGTAGGTAGGCTTTTAGAACGTAAATTTTATGTTGTACTCAACGTTTCGCTTAAAACATTTGTCAAGACAAAAAATGTCCGAATTAGGAGCTGATATTTGGAGTCTTAGTTGAATCAAACTTTAAAGTTAATAAACGTATATGCAAGGTATTAATAAATTAGAAAAGCAAAACAATGGTAATAGTGGGCCCTACGGGCTTAGAATCAAAACTGAATTCTGAAATGCTGGAAAGACCCTACTTTTATTAGATTTAGGCCACCTTCTACTAGTTATAACCAGATATCAAAAGTTTTATATGAGCTTTTATTTTATAATTTTTATTTTTATTTATCTGCAGCTTTAACAACATTTTTGGTTCTAAACAACTATTTGATTACGAAACCTAAAACCACACCTGAGCTATAGATATAGATTAAATTAAAACAGTAAAGGTTCATTGACAACTTGGAACCGAAATTAAATATAACTTTTTGCGGTTGACGTACACCACATACAGTAATCAAATCGTAATGAGGCGAAACTATTTATTAAAATTAAAGCTTTTACAAGCTCGTTGATCGTAATACACCATTTATGGAAATAGCTTAGAACTTATAAGATTTCTTAGGCCACAGGTTTTAATCAAACGTTAGTAAAGATTTGTTTAGTGATTTTAACAGTTTCAGGATAATTTACTAGGTTAACTTAGCACCCAAATTGTGATCAAATCTTAATAAAATTGACCATAGATGGACATTAAACTTTGTAAAATAGCTGAAAGCTCATTCAAAATATTAAACCGTTAGAACAATTACCTAAAATTTATACGGTTCCGGTTGTAATATTATTTTATTTTTATTTTATTTTTTTTATTTATTTCAAAAATTACAATCCCGTTGATAGTGATAAGTAAAACAAAAACTAAGACAATATTATAAAGGTAGACTTGATAAAAATTAAAAAATTGAAAATTTCGGCATTGAAAATGCAATTATTCATCCACATTCGAATCGCTAAACACAAATGTTTTTAATCCATAGGCGAATGGTTTGAGTTTCCTACAAATTTTAAACTCAACTGATAGGTTATTGAAAATTTTAGGAGCCAAAATTATAAGTGGATTTTGAAAATTGGTTGATGTAAACTTTTTTGCCAAATACACTGTTCATTTCTCAAATCGTTACCAGTACTGACATTTAACTGATTAACCTTAATAATGGAAAAGTCATCATAGTTTTGAACACATATAAATGTCTTAAAGGAAATATCTACAACTCCTGAAATAAATCCTAGTTTTCGTAATACTTTTACACTAACTCCGGGGGCCTATTCTCGAATTCCACACCCATTTTCCACATGTGGACATCTGTTAAAGTTTACACAAAAACGTTCGAAAATTGTAATTCGTATATAAAACACAAGCGGCATGGACATTTTCCTATATGGGGAATTTTTTCCACCTGCTTATACCCATTCGGAAATATTCCCTTAGTACCGAAAAAATTCAATTTTTATGAATTTTGACAGATGTCCACATGTGAAAAATGGATGTAGAATTCGAGAATAGGGCCCCAGATCATAAATATCTGCAACGAAACTTAATTCAAATTTCAAAGAATGTCTAAAAATTATGTGATCTATGCTTGTAGATGATCTAAAATATTTAAATTCACATCATCCAAAACTAATACATTTATCGTTTTAATTCTTGATAAAATATTATTAAGCTCTACCAAAAAGACAGATTTGTTTAAAAAATAAAATCTATAAATACGAACTAAGACCGAAAACCGTAAAGTTGCAGTATTTTTCATTATGTCATCACATAGATAAACAACAACTCCACCGGCCTTATATGTGGCATTACATTTACCGTAAATGGTAAATCCCGAAATTTTATTGTATAATTTTCAAGTTCATATTGTTCAATCCAAACCTCAGATAGAGGAATGATTTGCGGCAATATGTCAAGTGCAGTAATGTTACGAGTAGCTACAAATAAATTGAAATTTTGCCTAAGGCTTCTAATATTTTGATGAACTATAAAACGGTTTGATTTATTCTTCAGGTTGTTGTTATGCGAAGATATTACATCTATATTGGCTTTTGTTGGTTTTGTTGTCGTTAAATTTGTCAAGTGGTGATTTGTTCCGCAAAATTCCGGGCTAATTCCGTATCGACAGTATATTAGATTGACCTAAACCATGGGTAGTAATAAATTTTAATGTACAGCTAAAATATGAATTAAAATAAAAGCTTTTAAAAATACTAAAAGCCTATTGAAAATTTAAAATCGTATTAAAAATTTTTCAGCACTTATAAAGTGTGATTTTTATTTTAAGGTGAAGAGCGTAATTTGATTTTTTAGCAGATGTGGGTTTTTTAATTTCCTGTTGTAAATAATAAATAATAAAAATAGTGAAAAATAATTTATTTCTTACTTAATTTTTTATGCGAATTAAAATTAAGTGATTTAATTAACGGCTAAATTAAAGGCCAAATTAATTTCGATGTTTTATTAAAAAAAAATTTTATTAAAACATCGACGCTAAATTTTCGTTTTTATAACCATTATAAAGAATGGCATACCATCATCATAAAAGAAGACCCCATTCAATTTTTGTTAACTACAATATGAAAACAAAAGGAAGCTACATTTCTTGTCATCCTTACGCAGAAAAGACCTTGGGGAATATTTTATTTTAGTATGTGAGTATGTGCGCCAACCCCAATTCTGATCCTCTAAGGTATAAAACGGATTAAAATATAATTTCCAAAATTTGTTGTATTTAAAACTTGATTATTTGGGTTTTTTGAGGTTATTTTATTTTTGATAACGGTACCAACCCATAAATAATTATAAAAATTTATTTACAAAGTTTCCTTAACCAAGTCAATTTAGCGTTGTTAATTGCTATGAACAGCTGATTTTGTGTGTAACAAATTAATTTTGTATGCTTCAAAACTTTATTTTGGTTTAACGAAAAAAGTTTATTAATATAATAAACTGTTCAAATTAATATGGTTTATAAATTAGCCGGGGGAGGGGGGGGGAGGGAGAGGCAAAATCCCGAGGTCAAAATATCGAGGGTACAAAATCCCGAGGAATTGAAAAAATCCCTAGAATACAAAATCTCGAGGATACAAAATCCCGAGAAGACTAAATCCCGAGGATACAAAATCCGTAGGGTACAAAATCCCGAAAGCCTATTCAAATTCCAAAATCTAGTTGGAATCACTACATTTGGCTGAGATAAAAAAATTAAGAAATTTTAAAAAGTGAAAAAATTCAATTTTATAGCCATTTTTGAACTTTTGTCGTCAATTGAAACATTTGTGGTACATGTATCAGTAGAAGCAATATGAGCGATATAATTCGTTTGATCTATGTCTGAAAGGTTGACGAAGCAATTTCCACTATCGTCAATATTAAGAACTCTTATGAAACTCATTTTAAAGACATTTTATAAATTTTAATTTTAACTTGGGGGTTACCCACATTTTTTATTAATTTTTTGTTGAATGTTAATTATTTCATGTAATTTCTAATATGCTACCGGTGGTTAGACCATTTTAATTGTGTTTCGATTAACACGAGAAGTATATTATGTATTTACGAACAGTAATTCAACGAAACCGACTAATAGACATAATTCTATTTATTTAATTAATTAAATGATTTTTTTTTTTAATATGTTTCGAAGATTGTAAGAGAATTCAATCCAGTTTCGAACTGATGAGCTTATGATTATGAAAAAATCAATCTTCTCATCAGGCCGCGGCAACTGGACTGATTATACCACAATTTACATTCTATATATACAGAATGTGCTGTGATTTAAGTACTAGCGAATCGTACTAACACAGATGAAACCTCTTACAATTTTTTCTTCTTTACGATATTCACACTGCTCTGTGTGTAAGCTAATTTTTACTTTTTATTAATTTTTTGTTGAATGTTAATTATTTTTAAAAAATTATAAGTATTTAATAATGATTCTGTTAGCAATAATTTTTAAACAATAATTCACACATTTTAATTTAATTTAAGTAGGATATGTTAATTGTTAGAGTTCATCTTTGTTTTAACTGAAATAAGGAGGAAAGTTCGTAAACTCTTTAAGAAGGCGATTTGTTTAAAAGACGAACGTGTTGGCAACCAATCATGCTTGAGAAAGCTTGAGAAAATGTTGCGGAAAAATAGAGAGAGTGCCTATAGTTTTTCGACTCCGCAAGGTACTTACCTTTGAACATATCTATCATTTGGGATCTGTAAGGAACCTAAATAGAGATCCAACTAAGTCAAGGAAGAGGACTTTCGCATGTCTATTGGGAGGTCACTTCCACGAATTTACAGTCTTTATTAACAGCAGGGGATTGCGCTAACAATTTCTCACCTGGTTTCCATGTATAATGCTAATAAAACTATAATTATCACAATTATATGAGCATCAGAGGAATTTGGAGGTTCTTTATATTTTTTTTACCTCATTTACATCATTCGGTGTAACAGAATTTATTAAAATTTTTTTTTTGTTAAATTTGTTGCAACCCTTATAAAATGTAACCACCTGGTTCAACTGCATCATTTGCACCTTTGGAAATACCGGCCCTGAAGAAGAGATCGGTGTATGGAATGCGTTCAAAAGTATTATCACTGCTGGATAAGTATAATCTGGGCGCATTTTCCATCTGGATTTTTACAGCAAGGCCAAACAATTTTATTGCCTTTTTTTGAATAGACGTTACAGAGCTAGCTGTAGTTTGGAAAACATTTTAAGGTGCTGGAGAGTTTTCGCTCAGTTTTTATTTCAAACCTGGGAACAAATTCGGTTCAAACTTCGATCTTGCAGACCAATTAGCCTCTTAATTAATAATACTTATGAAAGCACTCAATGGTATCGTAATTTTGATCAAAAGTGCAAAAATTAAATTTTATTTATGTAATTCCGAAAATCCCGTGTTTAATTTGACAATATCGATATTTCGAGATTGAAAAATTTCTTCGAATCGAAATTACATGCCCTTTGAAGACTTGAACCGCTAGATTGAATTTTGGTTTGTTTGACTTTGACATGATTTTGGCTTGATTATTTACCCTAGTTTGATTAGGAACAGATGTTAACATTTAGTTAATGTCTTACATTAATGATTTTATTTAATATACGAGGGAACAAAATATGGGATGCAATCTAACATTTTCTAAATGAATCACAATAACAATTTACCACAAAAAAATGACAATACATCTTATAAAGTCACTAAATGACACAATACATAAACTACATAACAAAACACTTTCGATTATCATTACTCCTGTCTATATTGTGTCGACAATATTTTCTAAAAGTTCATCTCTCCTAAAACCTCAAAAAATATCATCATCAAAATTAAAACTTGAAATGACACCAAATTTATTTTCATTTTTTAAAATAAATACTCGACAAAAACAGTAAACAAAAGATAAAAACAAAAAAGTGAAAGAAATAAGTGTGCCTCCACCAACCTTTCCCCTATCTGTAAAGGTTTACCTACTGTGTAACAACAAAAATAAAAGGGATTTAGTTTGCAAAGTACTTCTAAAAAATGTCATAAATAATGTCACCTTATTTATCACACAGCCATAATATAGAATCCCTCCATTTTTATTGTTATATATTCGCATAAATGTATCTCATGTTAATACATTGCACTTGAATGTTACATATGATATTCGTACGTATAACCTTCTCCACCACCTCAACATCCTTTTTTTGTTTATATTTACAAAACTACAGATACACGGCAATATTCTCACCGCATAGTTGTAAAAATACAATAACAAAAATCGCGGTTAACAATAAAAATCGACTTCGCGTATGAGTATAGAAAATATTAAAGGACAAAGGACATTACCCAGGATAATAGATAAACCAGAATATCATCATGATACATAAAAATTAAAACATGAATACAATTACATTAATTTTGAATGATTATCACAATAATCATTATGTTTATCGTCTATATCCTACGAATAAAATTAAAAAAAAAACTTCCTTACAGGATGAGAAGAGACTGTACACACGGTGTACGTACAAGAGTATTTAACGTTTTATTTTAGATATATACAATTAAAATGGTCATTATTATCATCAGTTGCGGGATAAGAGATTATGTTTAGGTGAAATTTACCAAATAAAAAAAAAAAAATACGAGGGGACTTTCATCCACTTTATCCACTTTGTCTATCCCCGTAAATTATATAATATACATAGGTACTAGGCTGCCAGTTTTGAACACTGGGTGTACAAATAGAAATTAATAGAGAAATTTTATGTAATCTATCTAAATTATATGTACACATAAAAATGTTATCATTTTTATGACTATGTTTTTGTGGGGAGAACATATACTCTTCATCGTCTATGTTGTACATAAATATAAATGGAATCAAACATAATCAATCATATCCTACATAAAATGTTAATGGATGTTTGAATGGTTACCTAAAAAAAAAACCGAATCGGGAGAAATCTTTTCGAACATATTTCAATAAATTATTTAATAATTATACGGTTAACGTAACAGATCTGTGCGGTATCTTTAATTACACGTTAAATTCTGTGGATGTAGTGTGGTTTATAATTTTCTCTGCTTTGTTGAACATAAAAAAAAATGCAAAATTAACTTTCTATGGATTTCGGTCTTTATAAATTTGTTTTAAAGGGCGCACGAGAGAACTCCGTTTTTTAAACTGGATGATGTCGGGGTTCAATTTGTGATGGTATGCTTTAATACTTTTGTGGTTCTTAAAATTGCTTTCTAATTGGTCAGGATTAATGGCAAAGACTTAGTCCAAAAGAAAATCATCACACCATCGGTCTGGTCATTGAGGTTATCACTAAGGTTTAAGTATATGAAAACCCTAATTTTAATTTTTTTTTTTTGTTTCGGAAAGTGGCCACTCAGAATCATCATTATAGAACTTATCTAAGAAATCGTAATTTTTAAATGGAACGTTCAACAAACAGCTTGTTGCAATTTTCGGGACGCTTTCAGAAAAACGTCACCAGCATGTTTAAAAGGTTACTTTATCATGTTCGCCCAAATAAGGATAGATCAACATACTGGACCGTATTTTGCAAAAAAAACGAAACAAGATATTATGCTGATTTTTTAGTATGTCTAATAAAAAATAAACAAAATATGGACATCATAGAAAATTCAAAAAGAACATTTCGGCGGCCATTTTGAAAAGGAAAAAATGAAAGATGGGACCATTTTTATAATTATTTTGTAATCCCTATTAGTATTACACCTTAAAAACGTAAAAATCATAAAATTAAAACATGATTTTCAAAAATTTGTGATTTGATACATTTTTCATCATATTTATTTGTAGTGGATAGGAATTAATACAATTTTAATATTTAGTATTGTTGCACAAAATTTCCAGAATTATCATTTATCGACATTCAATTGTTAGTATTGCCCATTAGTGTTAAAGTATCAATCTGCTAGGTTAAAATAAAAATATTAATTCGGATCTAAAAAGTACATTTTATTGAGTATTTGATTTCAGAAGATTTTATAGTGTTGATGGAGTTTAGTTCGGTGCTTAGATTTAGGACACCGCCTTTTCGAATTAGAAAGAAATTATCGAATTCAACAAAATTTTAGAAATAAAAACTAAACGCAAGATGATTATAAAGTTGATATGATTTGAAATAATCTGGGACGAGATCATGAAATCCGGCCAGAAATGCCGGTCGTTTATAAAATATGTCACTACTAGAAAAACCGACCGGAAAAAACCATAACATGAAATTCGTTGGGTAAAAATATTGAGCAAATTTTGCTTTTGAATGGTTTTCTTTAATGAATCAGCAATTTTATATTAAGTTTTGTAATTTTTTGTTTGAAAATATTGGATTTTTTTAAACGAAAAATCCTTATCCGTTAACTAGTATCTAGACGATTTTTGACGGAAATTTACCGCGAAGGCGGTATTCATGATGCCGATGTAAGTAAAACCGGGGATTCTCCAGGCCGTTTTATTACACCGCTATACCAGGTAGTTACTAACTGTTGTGGTGACGAAGGTTGCTATGAATTATCATTTGTTGATCCTGTAATGGTTGAACATCCTGTTTGGGCGTAATTTTGTTTCACTTAATCGATATTCGGTTCTACTAGTGATTCTCTCATGTGGACAGTGTGGAAACGATCTAGGTTCTATATTTCTGGACATCACTTTTACCCGATGCCAATTACTTTTTGAACCATTTCTATTCATAACAGAATCACCCTGTTTAAACCCTGTATTTCGTATAACTAGTTGTTCGCATACGTTTTGTGCCGTAGAAACGGTTTCAACATTTCTTTAATTAAGCATTTGGGTGGTATTTTGATCCAGTTACAGGTGTATTACAATAATCTAGTAGCATTTTATCTAATTCAACCAATTTGTCTTTTGCTGAACCGTACAAAATTGTTTCGATGTCAACGGCTTTAATTCTATTCAATTTGAAAAATAATCCACCACAATTAATAAAGATTTTATTCCAAAATCAAGTAAGCCACATTCAATGGTCTCGAACGGCATAGTTGTGAACGGCTTGTTGTGCATAGTCTAGGTGAGTAAATTTTACTGACTTCCTTTTAATGTACTGCAATTAAGGGTTTGGTGATCTGAATAAATTGTAACTAGTTTTTATATAATAAAACACAATTATTTTGGTTTTGTCTTGGTCCCCAATACCTCATCAATATAAACTACTACTCCTGGCAATTCTGCTGCTATTTTTAGCCCAAACGGAAGCCTACGAAACTTGTAACAGTTAAAAGACGTTAAAAATGTATCAATATGGCTCTACCGATAGTCAAGTTCGATTTGCCAAAATTCGTCTTAAAAATCCAATACCGTAAAATATTTTCGACCAAATAATTTTGATTTTATAACGTTTAAGATTTATACGAGACTTTAGGCCTAATATTGATTTTGATTTCGAATTTACAATTAGAAATTTTTCCAAAAAAAATTGTACCTGAAAAATTAATCGATAACTCTCTACTTGCACATCCGTTTGGAGCGTCAAGCTTCCATATGCTTCTAAGATTGATAAATTTGGCATTAGGAGGATAACGGTATAATATTAGCCTCCGTACAAGTATCCAATTTAAAATCAATGCCCTTCCACGATGAATGAATTTAAAAAAAATAATCGGTATCATGACCGATAATACCGATGGACAGACCTTGGAACACTTTCAACTGTGATTCGGTCGTTTCACTTATTCTGCAGTATTGGATAATTTTCTCAAGTTCTACGTCTTCATTTTTTAATTTAATAAAATTTCTCCGTGTAAAAATTTATTACGTAAACCTAGTGTAATTCTATCGCGTAAAATGGAATTTTTTCTGGTCGCCAAATTTGCCCTTTAGAATTTCAGTCAGGAATTGATCAAATATATAAAATATTTTTTCGCGGATTGCAATAAATTAGAATGGCGTCCAATATTTCTTTCAGATCTTTTCGGTTCTCGAAATAGGTCGGTTCTCGGAGAGCATTTTCTTCCCCTACGGTTAGAAATATTGTAAGTTTTGTATCAGCCAATAATATGTCGTATTTCGAGGCCTATATTGAATTGTTGTAGAAATTACGCCAATTTTTGCTTAAATCCCCTTGTAAGTTTAAAAGGTTCGGTGGTTTTAAATTAATCATTTTAATTATTGGCAAATTTATAGATACAATAGTTAATTACAATGGGATCCGTTCAACATGACATATTTCAAAACCGAATATTTCAAAATGAAATATGAAAATATGACATAAGATACACTATGGCATATTTCAATACGGGATATGGTACACTAAGGCATATGGTACGTCATGGAATATTAGAAACCGGGATATTTCAGTACGGCATATGATACAATATGGCATATTCTAAAACATAGCTATTTTTAGCCGATTATGATAAAATTTGATAAGTGCAATGAAAATGGAATACTAAAATACCCATTAGACGAAGTTCTGAAATGTGGCCAATTAGGGTGAAACTTGGCTATTTATTAACCGAATATGATGAAATTCAACATATACGATGGGAATGAGATTCTAAAAAGGATTTTAGATTAAGTTCTGGAGTATGGCAAATTATAATGGAACTTGGCTATTTCTTAACCGATTATGGTGAAATTCGGCAAGTGTGATGAAAACGGGATTCTAAAATGAGTTTCAGATGAGGTTGTATGACCAATAAGGATGGAAATCGGGTATGTCTTAACTGATTATGATGAAATTCAACAAGTGAGTTGGGAATGGGATTCTAAAATGTTTTTTTAAATCATCAACTACATACATTCGAATTTTATTTTACTTAATAAATATTCCTTCACTTGTGTGCTATCTACAATTTTTAATTTTTATTTAAATCTAATTTTAAAAGTAGATTCATCCATCGTAATATGCTGTTCCACCTTAGATTAGGTTTTTTTTGTCAAGGATTTCTCCTTTAGCGCCGGACTTTAGTCTGTGCCAAATGGCCAAAATGTGCAAAATGGCCTCAGTTACTGTGACCAGGTTATCCTTTACACAATTGTGCCCATCACGCACCTGCCTAATATATGACCAGAACAGCTTACGTGATGTACACCCTACTGGAAAGTTACGGAGCTGGTAGATTAATCTACTCAATTTTGGTCCCCCCTCCCCTCTAATAGACGCCAAACCACCTGTCAATTAGGATGGAATTTGGCTGTTTCTTAACCGACTATTTTAAAATTCGACAAGTACGATGGAATTCATTGTAATGAATCCATTAGGCAAATCTAAATGAAAATTGTCGGAAATTTTATGGCCAATTTTAAATGTTTTGATACATGCCGTACTGTACCATAGGCCATAATGTATCATAAGCCATTAGAATATGCCATTTTAGAATATGCCGTTTTGAAATTTGCCATATTTCGTAGTGTACCATATGCGGTTTGCCACATCGACCGTTACCCAATTATAAAATAGAATCGTATTTTTTGACTAAATTCGATTTGTTAAGTTAGAATCTATAAGAATTTCTTATGTGAAAGTGTGAGGAGTTATCCCAGGATATTATCCCACCAAAAATGGAAATTTAAAGAGTTTTACTTTCTTTTACTCTAGTAAAATAAAGTATAGCAATCATGAAAATTTTGGACCTTGAGATTTTTAGAGATTTATCTGTCCTCAAGTCCACTGAGTCCGAAAAAGTGGGTTTCGAAATGGTGTCTGTCTTTCAGTCTTTCAGTCTGTTAGTCTGTCAGTCTGTCAGTCTGGGCGGCAGTGTGTCAACCTCGATATAGCTAATCCCTTTGTTTTTGCATAGAATACTTAAACTAGTTTAGCTAAATAGGATTTATTAAACCACAGTCTGTCTAGGGTACAAAGCAAATCACGAAAATAAATGAAAGGATGTACATAAACATATTTGCAAGAATACTCGTATAATATATTAAAACAACTACTATTACTTTCTTACACCAATTTTATGATTTCTACGCTCTCATTTTTCGAACAGTTACTTATTGCCATCGAGCAAAGTAAAATATTTTTGCTTGCAGCAGTACGGATTGTATATCTAGAAGGCATTAAAAAAAAAGTAGGCGACTTCAAACGTCAACTATTTTTTACTTTCTTTTAATCTAGTAAAATAAAGTATGTATAGTAATCATGCAAATTTTGGACCTTGAGATTTTTAGAGATTTATCTGTTTTAAGGTCTTCTGAGTCCGAAAAAATGGGTTTCGAAATGATGTCTGTCTGTCAGTCTGTCAGTCAGTCTGTCAGTCTGTCAGTCTATCAGTCTGTCAGTCTGTCAGTCTGTCAGTCTGTCAGTCTGTCAGTCTGTCAGTCTGTCAGTCTGTCAGTCTGTATCCTCTCTACAGTCCAGATGGTTTAACCAATCGAACTGAAACTTCAGATTTTAGCCTTTTTCATAAATTGGTAGGTCCCAATGAATTTTACTCCAAATCGACTAATCGGAAGTGGCCACTCCCTTGGTCCAGAAAATGTATTTTGCAAATATCTTAAAAAGTAAAAGGTTTACAAAAAACTACTTAATACAAAATGTTTCCAAAAATTAAAAAAAAAATTAAAATTTCTCAAAATTCTCTGCACACCTCCATTTTTTCATTAAGGGCGACGCATTTTTTTTCTTTTTAATAAAAAGACTTGTGTATTAGATATTGAGCTGATTTTTATTTCAAATGAATATACAATAAATATCATAAATGGTGGAACACAACATAATTCAAATGTCCTTCACGGAAATGATTGCACTTCGAATCTCTAATTTACAAATATTTTATTCTTTCATGATTAACTGAAATTGGTTGAAAATAGTATTGTCTAATCATTTTTCTGTTTTCTTGGGATGGAATCCTTGGATAACTTCACACAGTTATCATATGAGTACTATAGTGTCTAATACACAATTTGTCTACTTTTCGAAAAATTGCATTTTATACTTCCAAATAAAATTTTGATTTAAAGCTCTCTACCATTTCTGAATATTTTACAAAAAAGTCGTATTAAATTTTCTTTCCATTAGCACCGGAAACCCAATTTTTCCCCAAGAAATCAAAATTGAATATGTAAACAAATGTTTTTTACCTATACCAAAGGCTTTTCCTTTAATTATAAGTTCGATGAATACTCCTACCAGCTCGTATAATTATATTTTGGCAATATTCTTAAACCAAGTTTAGGAAAAATAAATTCATTTGTTCTTAATGCTGAAGAATTTAGCAATAAAATAATTTAAAAATGGATATGGTACGCTTCAAATATTATTAATTGATAGCGCTTTTTTCGGCTTACAATAATACTAAAATGCATTCTATATAGGACATACAATGTAACTTAAAATAAAGATTCAAAATCAAAATAAGGTGCCAAAGGTATTTTATTTAAAAATTTCATTTTACAGTCCTATTGTCCTATCTGGACCAATAATACAATTTTTTCTCTTTGTCGTGATCAGAATCTTTTCTCTTTAAAAAAGCAGACAATAAAGCCATTGTAGCGTTGGTTGTGTGGCATGTGGCACCGTCTTGTTGAAACCACACATCTATCATCCATTTCGAGCCATAAAAAGTTAATTATCATGGTACGATAGCATTCACCATTCACAGTAACAGCATTGCCGGCATCAATTTTGACAAAAAAAAAAAATCGAGGATGCATCGGTTTTTCCTTTATTAGGTTTTCAACAGCTCAAATGCGAAAATTTTGCATATTAACGTATCCACTGAGATAAACATATGGACCTCGTTACTGAAAATGTTTTCATTGAAGAATCGCCATCAAGTTTGCTCGTGCAGCCAATCGGCGAAAGTACGACGTTTGAAATGGTCTGGATGCTTCAAGTCCTATGTTAACTGAAATTTTTAAACGTGCATAGCATACTCAAATCTTTTAATAAAATTCAACGTAGGTAATGTGGTTCTTGAGAAGTTTAATTGATGTGCTTGGGCTCGCGGCCACACTTTCACGTACGGCAGCAACGTTTCGACCCAGTTTCTTGGAATTTGTGCATGATATTCAAAATTGTATGTTCTGTTGGTTAATTGCGCCACATTCAATTCTTTTTGAACGCCCATTTTCATTCATACTAGCAAAGCAACCTTAGTCTAAAAAACGAAGCTTTTATAAGGGAATTAGAAACGAGGAAAAAATGAAACTTTCCATAGTAAAACACACAAGGGAAATCACTTTTTATCCTACGATACATTTTTAAATGAAAACGTTACAAATTCTGAATTATGATATCTGAGATATTTTCATAAATGTTTGAATTTCAACATATATGAACATCGTTTAAAAAATTAAAATTCATTTTCTTTTAATGATTGGTATATTTGATTTATTTAAATGGGACCCGCTATTTTGAGCAAGAGCTCATTCACAATAGGTTGTCATCAAAATTTCTACATATACATTAGGGAGTCATTTTCCCGGCCATTTTTTAAATCCCGGGATCCGGGAATCATATTGGGAAAAAATCTCGGGATCCCGGGATTCGTGATTTTTTTTTACAAAAAGTCGTTTTTTACTCATAAGTAGACTTAGGACTTTTAGGTTCTAAAAAATCAAAAATATGTTCCTAAAATATGTAATTAAAATTGCAAAATATGTAGTAAAAGTTGTGATTAAAATGAAAAATATGTGGTCAAATTTTGAAAAGAAAACCAAAGCGAGACCTTACCTTACGATAATTTCAATTCACTCATTAACAAAAAAAAGTATTAAGTTTTTGGCTATAAAGTTGGATAAGCTAACTTTTTTGATTACAAAGTGTCGGAGAAGTAGCCGAAAATGGTTCCACATCCATACACTTAAAAATTTGGACTGGTAAGCGATACTTCAAAAGGACACCGTAATGGTTGAGACTAAAATATTCACGCTATTAAAGCAAGTTTTAAACTAAGAAAACTCAACTCAAATTGTAATTCAAGCTCAATTTTGAATTTAAGTTGCCATCAACATTATATTCAATTACAATTTAAAATTAATTTTCTCTTATACAACGTGCTGATATTAAATAATTTTGTTATTTTATTGAAATCATGTTTCATATTGCAATTTTTACTAATTTTAGTTAAAATTTGGTTTGGAATATCAAACTTGCACTTCTCGTATCATTTTAAAATGAAAACTGAAATGGAACTGTAAATTTTGTATTTTAAATTTCATTCCAAATTATAACTCAATTCCTTCTTAAATTTTCTGAAATCGAGTTTGGAACTTAACCTATTTGTATTCAAAGTATCACAAAATTTCTATCTAATTACAACCAAAATTTTGAAATTTAAAAACACCTTTTTTTCAGAGTTTTGCCCTCACTAAAATTTATAATTGTAATTAATATTTTCAATTTGAAATACAAACTCAACTTATAAACTAAAAACTACATTACAGTTACGTTCTTGCTCAAGTCCAAATTACTTTTCAAATTCAATTTCTACTCAACATTTTACTCAATTACTGGTTAAAATTCAAATTCTTCGAAACTATTCAGATTTCTGCTCAAAATTCTGATACAAATTTACCAAAACTTTTAACGCAAACTAGAGTTTTAAATTCTCACTAGACAAATCTAGGTTGGAATTTTTACTTAATTTGTAAACAAAATATCGTATAATTTCTAGCTTAATTGCAAACAGAATTTTGTGTTAATTAAATCTGGAATTCAAACTCAATTTTTAAATATTTTTTAATTAAATTGCATCCAAATTTTTGCCCAAACTCTCAATTGGATTGAAATTGAATTTTTATTCCCAACTTTGTTCAAATCTTGCTCAAATAACTTAAACTAAATTTTTAAAATTCACTCAAATTGTTATTAAAGGCAGTCCCGATTCCAAACTCAAGTTTTAATCTAATTTAAGGTCATGTATTTCTTAAATCAAATTATAATTTAAACTCTGTTGATAATGTAAGTTCCCACTTAAGATTTTATTCAATTACGGTTTAAAATTGAAATGATTCTATTATAAAACAAACAGCATTCAGATTTTTGCTCGATTCCTGATTTTCTAGTTGAACTAAAATTTTGTTGAAATCGAGTTTAGAATTTAAAGTCACATAAAGGGCATTAAATATTTTGCTAAAATTGTTTTCAAAATGTGTTTCTCAAATGCAATACAAAGAAGAAAATTTCTCCATAAAATTTCACTAAAACTCATTATCTCGAGATTAGAATTCAAGCTAATTTTCTCTCATTAAAATTTCGTTATCTTCGAATGTTATGTTATGTTCGAATGTAGTTGACCAATTTAGACTAGATTTATGTTCAAAATTTCATTTATTATTTTGTTCAACTTCGAAAACGGCTTGGAACTAAATTTATGACTAAAAATCTTAATTTTTTTCGAATCCATTTTGATTTTAAACTACGTTACTAGTCTGAATACCATTCAAATATTAAAAGGAAAATTACAATAATCAATTAGTGGAATACCTAAATATTTGTCAAAACTTTGTTAAAACTTTAAATTTCACTCTAGTTTTTATTTCAATTTAATTCAATGAGTTGGAAGTTTAACTTAATTTCGGATTAAAATGTCACTTAAAGTTTATCAAATCCCGATGGAATTGTAATCTAATTTTATTCTGGATGCATCCAAGGTTTTATTCGAATCCACTAAAACTATTTTCTTTTCCAGTCTAATTTTTTAATCCAATTCAAATTGGTTTCAAAATATGTATGTACATACATACTTTGGTTTTCCCTTAACATATGTATGTATCTATTCTTTCCTCCACCTAATTTGTTCTCATTTTTTTGTTTTCTAATTGAAAAACACACTCAGTACATCTATTGTGCAATGTAAACTTATATTTCTCTCAAAATTGTGTGAAATCAAAATTCGAGTTGTAACTCACTTCCTATACATAATTTATATCAAAGATTTTATTTGGTTTGGAATGAAAAAAACATTTTTTTTTGAATTTAAATTCCTAATTCATATTTTACTCAAAATTTCCGATTCAAAATTCTAAACTAAATTCAAAGAAAATTTTGTTGGTTGTTTGAGATCAAATCTCGTATTGCAATTCAATTCTTACCTAATTTACTGAACACAAATGAATTAAGCAAGCTTTAGATCCGCACAAAATATTATAGGCAATGCAAAATAATCCAGCCATTCACAAAAACTGGATATAGTTTTAACAATTTATTTATTATTCATTAAATTTCGTACATTGTTTAATTTTCACTTGAGCGTGTTATTTTGTTGTATTGAAAAATAGTTGTTGACAAGTCGATGATTGGCGCAAGAGAGAGACTTTGTAACTGACGCTAGGTGTTCAATAATATATTGGATTGAACGTACTCATTAAATTGCTTTCTTTGATTTATACATGATGGCCAATACATAATCAAAAATTAGACTCTAATATACTATGCTATGTTTTCCTTTTGATTGTCAAAATGTCAAATAGAAGAATGTAAACAATACAATTGGTAAGAAAATATTGATAATTAGATCTAAATATTATGTTAATTCTAAGTTAAATACTTGAGATTAATTCTAATTATGATATTTATTTGCAGGTGTGTGATGTAACTGGCTTCAAGATGCCCCATTCAATTTATAATTGTTCAAATACTCTACAACAATTTGTACTATTTAAATTCCATGCAAAACGTCGTTTAACCCAGAAACATTTTGTTACTTTCTATTTTAAATTTCACTCAAAATGTTGGCATCGTATTTCATTGTAACTCAATTAAAATTGTATCTGTTTAATTTCAAACTGAAAATTTATGGATTTATAACCAGAGTATCCACTTAATATTTAGTCAAGCCCTACTTAGTTGGAATTTTTATTCAAAGATTGGAATTTAAACTCTATTTATAACTAAACTACTGCTGAAAAATACGATTAGCTTCTGATTATTATTAAACAGAAAATATTGTTCAAATCTTTGCAATTCTAATTCAATTTTTAAATTTTCAAATTCGATTTAAGTTCCTACTCAAGAATTTATTCAAATACATTTGGAAATTCAAATTCTCATTCAGATTTTGGTTCGAAATTCTAATTTTATATTCGATATGTTGAAATTCACAAACATATGTTGACTTTTTTCTCGTAAATGGCACTCAATATTTTAACAAAATTCATGTTTGAATTATGAATTTTTCCATTTTTAAACTAAATTCAAAATTTTGCCTTATAATTCTACTTAAAATTTCATTCAGAATCATTACGTCGAATTCAGAATTAAAGCTAATTTTGTTACCTTGAGGCTTCCCTCTAATTTTGGTCAAACGCATCGTGTTTTAAATGTAATTCGAAATCGATTTCTAACCTACCATTTTGGTCAAATGATGCAGTTAGTCACTAACACTTAATAATCAAATTTAGATTCAACATTTCCATCAAACATATAATAACTTTGAACTTTTCGGATTAAGAACTAGTTTTCGTTCGAGCCCATTTTGAATATGAATAGCATTAAAACTGTTGCTCAAGTGCATTGTTTGATTCATTTAAATTCGAATGAATTCTTTTACATGCATTTCCATTATTTGTCATAATCATATGAATGTCACAACGTGGATTAATTCATTTCATTTTTGGTAAAGGCATATACATACGTTAACGAATAAAAACAATAATCACAATATTTGCTTTTTTAGAAGAACTCCGGATCGTCAAATAATGTGCAATAATCTATTGAGATATTTTAATTTGACATTTATTTTGTTCTTAATTTATTGATCTAACTTAGCGGAGTTTAGGTCAAAGTAAAACTTTTTTAACTTCTAAAAAAAAATATTGGTTGGGCTAAATTTAAAATTCAAATTTCAAAGTCGAAATACGTTATTCTTGAAGAAAAATTAAAAATATTTGGAATAAACCATAAAATATATGGTAAAACGTAAACTAAGTGGAAATATGTAAGAATATGTTAGTATGCAAAAATATTTTAAAATATGTGGTAACATATGTAGTTCATTCGCTTTTATTTGTTCTAAAAAGAACAACAATCCAACAAATTTTTGGTTTGGATTTCCCAAAAAAAATATTTTTTTACCTAAGAATCCTAAGCCTACTCATAAGTTACCTGTGAAGCCTTATCATAATGGAAAATTTTAAATAAAATACTAATTATTGTTACTTATTTATTAACAAAAAAATAATTACATAAGTCGTACTTCAGGTAAAAAAAAAATGGCTAGCATTGGTTTTAGCTGTCTCAGTCAAAGTGGCGCCATTTATTTCTTGGTGTGGAAATATTAATAACTAAAAATCGCTGTTTATTTAATTAAAAATACATTAAATCTTCCTTTTCCAAAATTTGCCATCGTCGCCTGTCAAGTGAGACAGCTAAAACCAATCCGTGCCAAAAAAATAATTTCACATTTTTATTTATAAAAAATATTTCAAATTATTATTGGTTTAAAAAATAACTTTTTAAAAAGCACCAATGCATTAAGTGATTTATCAATTAGAGAAGCCCGCATCTTAGTGAGAAAATTGGCTGCAATAGAAAAAACTCTCTCACTATCAGTGGATGTAGGTTTTATTGGTTTTAAAGCTGACAATAAATTGGTTAGATTAGGCGTTATTTTGCCAGTGCATTCGTAAATGTTTAACTCTTTTAAGACTGATTTGCCATCATTTATGACGGGCATTAACAGCATGGTTGTATCAATTTCATTCTGCAATTTTCTTGCCATAGATGACGTGCCTGGCTCTGCGTTAGATGAATCGTATACGGATGATGATGGTTGATCGACGCCAGCTTCGTCTTCATATGAAAAAAGTTTATCCAATATAGTTTTTGCTAGATTGGCCATTGTATATTTTGATGATATAGCTAAAAAATCATCGCAGTTTTTTTCGTTTAAAATTTGTGGG
This sequence comes from Tipula vernalis, assembly GCA_958295665.1. NCBI lineage: Eukaryota > Metazoa > Arthropoda > Insecta > Diptera > Tipulidae > Tipula > Tipula vernalis. The sequence goes on along the minus strand of OY282559.1, from coordinate 77,120,749 downwards.
TTTTGTAAATACCTAATTAGTGATACCAGATGTTTGTTTCGTCATTCCTTTATTCGCAATTTTGAAGCATGCAACATGTTTTTCGATAATTCCCCCGCACAGTCATTTTCTAATGTTTGAAATAAAAATTTTAAAATGCCATCACTCGAGATTAGGGTTGCGTCTCTTCTTCCCAGAGCCTTCACCGCAAGTTGTATGGGTTGAAATATGCTTAATATTTCTTGTATTTTTGCCTTATTCTCCTGTTTGTATAACTATGCAGCTTGCAAATCATTTAAAGCGTGTACTATGCTGTGGTTTACCTTAAGTACTGTTTCTAACATTGGGCCAATTGTATTCCAACGCGTTTTACAATCCAGTGATAACGCAATTTCTTTGCCATGCTGCATTATAACATATTTTTGTAAAATTGAGTTTCTAACTGGCGATTTTTTAAAAAACTTCACAGTTATACGAACATTTGCCAAAACATCACTAATACCAGCAATAGCAGCATTGTTGCAGTATTATTCCCTTTTCCCCAAAGTGTATTCTGGTGTTCGGGAAAGATTTTTATTGGGAAAAAATTATTCCCCATTACAGCAGTTTTGACGTTTGTTTTTCCACACCGATTTTATGAAAGAATTGATGGGGAATAGATTTTTAATGATAATGCTGGTTTATATGTAGTTGTTATTAATAATTACTAATATTAATACTGTTAATAATTTTAAAGATAGTATTATAATAAATAAGAGTTATTATAATAATTTTGATACAACTAAATTTATTTTCCCTGTATATTTATTCCCCAATTGACAGAATTCACTTTAAGAAAATGGGGAATAAAAAGTTGGAAATATGTATCTGGGAATAACTGCTGTAAAAAAATTATTCCCCGTTCCCCGGGAATTACCAGAATAGGGCCACTGATCTATATTACTGGTATTTGCATTTGAGTCAGACTGAGAAACAAAATCTTCATCTTTACTTTCATCAGTTGAATCGACAAGTTCTAATTCTAGGTTAGTAGGTCTTTTTATTTTATACCATATACCATATCTAGCACAGCAAGATGTATTGCATGGTTATAGCATTGCTGGTGAATATACAACGAATTTTTTCCAAATTTGGTCATCATCGATGCTCCGTCTGTTCAAAAGATTTTTGGTTCGGTCAAAAGATTTTGTACATCGTCAGCTGTGCAACTTCGTACAATTCGAATTATCCCCAAATTTGTGTATTTCCCACTATTATAGTGTATACATATTTACATTTAGGTAGCGTCGGTTTCTGAAACTCGTGCACTCATCTAACGCAACACTTTATTTTGTTTTTGGATACTAATTGCATCAATAGTATCTCTTTTGGCCGACTCATAATACTCATGGATCAGTTTCATTATGTTGTATTTATCTTTTGGTAATTTATAACCCCGTGCACTCAATGATTCCCTGATGAACTGAGATTTCTGAATGCTATGAACCGTAAATCCATCTATTGCGACCAACCTTGAAACGATTTATTGTAATGTCTGACGCTTTATAAATGGTGTGATTAACGACTGATTTTTCATAGTTTTTGATGAGGATGGCATAGGGACGGACTCTTCACTACTACACGCTTTACGTTTATTTGTAGTCATTTTAATTTTATGGATTGATTCCAAATGCCGAAGAAGTCCGCTTCTGGATGATCCCCTAATGCTAATTCGTTTATCACAAAGTTTGCAGACAGCCCTCTCGCGGTCACTTTCAATCCGTTTGAAATATTTCCATACATCGGAAGTTGTGTTGGGATCCATGATTTTATCTAATGTTTATTATATACTATAAATATATACGAAATTTTTGTATCATAAGTCCAAACTCAAGTAATAAATTGTGGTTTTTATAAAAATACTTACACAAAATTTCGAGAAACCCCCGTATTTAATTTTAAAATTCACCAAACTAAACACTACCATAATCATATAGAGGAAAAATAGAACGAAATAAACATGAAATTGACGGTTTCGCACTCGCACACACAACCACAACTGTGATTCTCTTTTGCTTTATATTATATAAGTGGAATATAGTCTGGCTCACTCTGCCTCTGTTTAACTTATTTGGTATGTGTTTCATTCGAAACTGAAAAACGCATACAGTTACAAAGTGCAATTTAATGATGGTGATTGACATAACAATTAAATTATAAACAAAAGAAAGCGCAAGCGCCAATTTTAGGAAGAGAAGGAAGTAGTAAGTATGAAAAATATGTATACATAAAAAAACCATGCAATGATACAAAAAACAAAACCTACAAAGTATATTAAACAAAAAGAATAAAAAGAATCCCGGGAAATCCCGAGAATGACCGCCTAATATACATATATAAGCCAAGGCAATAGGAAGGAGCGATATCATTCCTTCAAGCAACATTATTGTTTCTGTTCCATCTCAATCTTTTAAAATGGCGACGTGCACATTAAGCACCAGATTTCCTGAAAATTTGCTTTGTTACACTTTCCTGAAGACATCTTTACGGTTGGAGTACTTTAGAACAGAGCTTTGCGTATTTTTTAATTGGTTAGGATTAATTTTGAAATAATTTATGGTTTTTCAAGAAAATTAAAACAAAACACATATATCTACCTTACTTGAAATTCAAAGCCTAATTTAAACCAAAACTTAAAAACTCATAACAGCATTCTGGTCAAATTGAAATAAAAGTTTACTACAAACAGTGTGGTCATTAAGTCAATATACATTACATAGATGGCAGTGATGACAGTAACAATTTGGTAAAATCTTACCAAAAATTACCACCTGGGGAAATTTCAAGTTCAACAATTGTAGGAAAAGCAAAACAAATTCACAAAATATAGGAACGTGTGATAATTTTGTTTTTAAATAATTTGTTTTCGTATTTTTTTTGAAAACATTTTGGACATCTTACGTACACTAGTAAAACTAAAGATAAATTTAGCAGGTACTATTTTACTTCGTCAATATTAATATTTCTAAAAATAATTTTAATATTTCTGCAATTAATATTTATTTAATACCAATATAGCCATCTTGTATATTGTTGTTAAAGATATGCAGAAAACATTTATATAACCATTTTATAATATTTTTGCTTTTTTTATTGAAAAACTTGAAGCTGATTGATTTATTTAAACCAAAATATAAAAAAAAATTGAGGTGTGGCCAACACACGACTTTCTTTTACGAACAGAGAATTTTGAAATTTTTTTTTTTTTAATTTTTTATTTTTTATTTTTATTTGTTTTTAATTTTTGGAAACATTTTGCATTAATTAGTATTTTGTAAACCTTATACTTTTTAAGATATTTGCAAAACAAATTTTCTGGACCAAGGGAGTGGCCACTTCCGGTTAGCCCATTTGGAGTAAAATTCACTGGGACCTCAAAATTTATCAAAAAAGCTAAAATTGGAAGTTTCAGCTCGATTAATTAAACCATATGGGCTGTAGAGAGGACACAGACAGACTGACAAACTAACAGACTGACAGACTCACAGACTGACAGACTGACAGACTGACAGACTGACAGACTGACAGACTGACAGACTGACAGACTGACAGACTGACAGACTGCCAGACTGACAGACTGACAGACTGACAGACTGACAGACTGACAGACTGACAGACTGACAGACTGACAGACTGACAGACTGACAGACTGACAGACTGACAGACTGACAGACTGACAGACTGACAGACTGACAGACTAACAGACTGACAGACTAACAGACTGACAGACTGACAGACTGACAGACTGACAGACTGACAGACTGACAGACTGACAGACTGACAGACTGACAGACTGGCAGACTGACAGACTGACAGACTGACAGACTGACAGACTGACAGACTGACAGACTGACAGACTGACAGACTGACAGACTGACAGACTGACAGACTGACAGACTGACAGACTGACAGACTGACAGACTGACAGACTGACAGACTGACAGACTGACAGACTGACAGACAGACAGGCAGACACCATTCCGAAACCTAATTTTTCGGACTCAGGGGACCTCAAAACGAATAAATGTCTAGAAATCTCAAGGTCCAAAATTTTCAGGATTATTACTATACTTTATTTTACGAGAGTAAAAGAAAATATAAAACCCTAATCCATACAAATCGTTCGTTTAGTAAAAGTTCTGCAAAATTATTTTTTGGAAATCGCACACAAATCCCAAGGGCCAATATCGGCCATTGCCAACAATGATGACGAAGGTTTCGCTAGCACATGGAATAGGTTCCGTCATTACCTAGTTACAAAACCCTAATCCATACGGATCCTTCGTTTAATAAAAGTTCTACGCAATTATTTTTTGGAAATCGCACGCAACCACCAAGGGCCAATATCGGCCATTGCCAACAATGATGACAAAGGTTTGGTTAGTACATAGAACAGGTTGCTCAATTACCTAGTTAGCAAACCCTAATCCATACGGATCGTTCGTTTAGTAAAAGTTCTGCAAAATTATTTTATGGAAATCGCACTCAACACCCAAGGGCCAATATCGGCCATTGCCAACAATGATGATATAGGTTTTGCTAGCACATGAAATAGGTCCCTCAAATACCTAGTTAAAAAACCCTAATCCATACGAATCGTTCGTTTAGTAAAAGTTCTGCAAAATTATTTTTTGGAAACATTGCCAACAATGATGACAAAGGTTTGGTTAGTACATAGAACAGGTTGCTCAATTACCTAGTTAGAAAACCCTAATCCATACGGATCGTTCGTTTAATAAAAGTTCTACGAAATTATTTTTTGGAAATCGCACTCAACTCCCAAGGGCCAATATCGGCCATTGCCAACAATGATGTAATGACACAGGTTTCGCTATCACATGGAATAGGCCCCTTAATTACCTAGTTAGAAAACCCTAATCCATACGGATCGTTCGTTTAGTAAAAGTTCTGCAAAAATATTTTTTGGAAATCGCACGCAACCCCCAAGTGCCAATATTGGCCATTGTCAACAATGATGACAAAGGTTTGGCTAGCACATAGAACAGGTTGCTCAATTACCTAGTTAGAAAACCCTAATCCATACGGATCGTTCGTTTAGTAAAAGTTCTGCAAAATTATTTTTTTGAATCGCACTCAACACCCAATGGCCAATATCGGCCATTGTCAACTATGATGACAAAGGTTTTGCTAGCAAATGGAATAGGTCCCTCAATTACTTAGTTAAAAAATCCTAATCCATGCGAATCGTTCGTTTAGTAAAAGTTCTGCAAAATTATTTTTTGGAAATCGCACTCAACAATGATGACAAATGTTTCGCTAGCACATGGAATAGGTCCCTCAATTACCTAGTTAGAAAACCTTAACCCATACGAATCTTTCGATTAGTAAAATTTCTGCAAAATTATTTTTGGAAATCGCACTCAATTCCCAAGGGCCAATATCGGCCATTGCCACCAATGATGACAAAGGTTTGGCTAGCACATAGAACAGGCCCTCAAATACTTAGTTAAAAACCCCTAATCCATACAGATCGTTCGTTTAGTAAAAGTTCTGCAAAATTATTTTTTGGAAATCGCACTCAACTCCCAATGGAAAGTATCGGCCATTGCTACAAATGATGACAAAGGTTTCGCTAACACACAGAATAGGTCAGTCAAATACCTAGTTAGAAAATACTAATCCATACGGATAGTTCGTTTAGTAAAAGTTCTGCAAAATTATTTTTTGGAAATCGCACTCAACTCCCAAGGGCGAATATCGGACATTGCCAACAATGATGACAAAGGTTTCGCTAGCACATGAAATAGGTCCCTTAATAACTTAGTTAGAAAACCCTAATCCATACGAATCGTTCGTTTAGTAAAAGTTCTGCAAAATTATTTTTTGGAAATCGCACTCAACACCCAAGGGCCAATATCGGCCATTGCCAACAATGATGACAAAGGTTTGGCTAGCACATAGAATAGTTAGCTCAATTACCTAGTTAGAAAACCCTAATCCATACGGATCGTTTGTTTAATAAAAGTTCTACGAAATTATTTTATGGAAATCGCACTCAACTCCCAAGGGACAATATCGGCCATTGCAAACAATGAAGACAAAGGTTTCGCTATCACATGGAATAGGTCCCTTTATTACCTAGTTAGAAAACCCTAATCCATACGGATCGTTCGTTTAGTAAAAGTTCTGCAAAATTATTTTTTGGAAAACGGATCCTTCGTTTAGTAAAACTTCTGCAAAATTATTTTTTGGAAATCGCACTCAACAATGATGATAAAGATTTCGCTGGCACATGGAATAGGTCCCTTAATTACCTAGTTAGAAAACCCTAATCCATACGAATCGTTCGTTTAGTAAAAGTATTGCAAAATTATTTTTTGGAAATCGCACTCAACAATGATGACAAATGTTTCGCTAGCACATGGAATAGGTCCCTTAATTACCTAGTTAGAAAACCCTAATCCATACGAATCGTTCGTTTAGTAAAAGTTCTGCAAAATTATTTTTTGGAAATCGCACTCAACACCCAAGGGCCAATATCGGCCATTGTCAACAATGATGATAAAGGTTTTGCTAGCACATGGAATAGGTCCCTCAATTACCTAGTTAGAAAATTCTAATCCATACGAATCGTTCGTTTAGTAAAAGTTCTGCAAAATTATTTTTTGGAAATCGCACTCAACCCCCAAGGTCCAATATCGGCCATTGCCAAAAATGATGACACAGGTTTGGCTAGCACATAGAATAGTTAGCTTAATTACCTAGTTAGAAAACCCTAATCCATACGGATCGTTCGTTTAGTAAAAGTTCTGCAAAATTATTTTTTGGAAATCGCACTCAAATCCCAAGGGCCAATATCGGCCATTGCCAACAATGATGACAAAGATTTCGCTAGCACATGGAATAGGTCTTTTAATTACCTAGTTAAAAACCTTAATCCAAACGGATGCTTCGTTTAGTGAAAGTTCTGCAAAATTATTTTTTGTAAATCGCACTTAACAATGATGATAAAGATTTCGCTGGCACATGGAATAGGTCCCTTAATTACCTAGTTAGAAAACCCTAATCCATACGAATCGTTCGTTTAGTAAAAGTTCTGCAAAATTATTTTTTGGAAATCGCACTCAACACCCAAGGGCCATTGCAAACAATGAAGACAAAGGTTTCGCTATCACATGGAATAGGTCCCTTTATTACCTAGTTAGAAAACCCTAATCCATACGGATCGTTCGTTTAGTAAAAGTTCTGCAAAATTATTTTTTGGAAAACGGATCCTTCGTTTAGTAAAACTTCTGCAAAATTATTTTTTGGAAATCGCACTTAACAATGATGATAAAGATTTCGCTGGCACATGGAATAGGTCCCTTAATTACCTAGTTAGAAAACCCTAATCCATACAAATCGTTCGTTTAGTAAAAGTTCTGCAAAATTATTTTTTGGAAATCGCACTCAACACCCCAGGGCCAATATCGGCCATTGTCAACAATGATGATAAAGGTTTTGCTAGCACATGGAATAGGTCCCTCAATTACCTAGTTAGAAAATTCTAATCCATACGAATCGTTCGTTTAGTAAAAGTTCTGCAAAATTATTTTTTGGAAATCGCACTCAACCCCCAAGGTCCAATATCGGCCATTGCCAAAAATGATGACACAGGTTTGGCTAGCACATAGAATAGTTAGCTTAATTACCTAGTTAGAAAACCCTAATCCATACGGATCGTTCGTTTAGTAAAAGTTCTGCAAAATTATTTTTTGGAAATCGCACTCAAATCCCAAGGGCCAATATCGGCCATTGCCAACAATGATGACAAAGATTTCGCTAGCACATGGAATAGGTCTTTTAATTACCTAGTTAAAAACCTTAATCCAAACGGATGCTTCGTTTAGTGAAAGTTCTGCAAAATTATTTTTTGTAAATCGCACTTAACAATGATGATAAAGATTTCGCTGGCACATGGAATAGGTCCCTTAATTACCTAGTTAGAAAACCCTAATCCATACGAATCGTTCGTTTAGTAAAAGTTCTGCAAAATTATTTTTTGGAAATCGCACTCAACACCCAAGGGCCAATATCGGCCATTGTCAACAATGATGATAAAGGTTTTGCTAGCACATGGAATAGTTAGCTCAATTACCTAGTTAGAAAACCCTATTCCATACGGATCGTTTGTTTAATAAAAGTTCTACGAAATTATTTTATGGAAATCGCACTCAACTCCCAAGGGCCAATATCGGCCATTGCAAACAATGAAGACAAAGGTTTCGCTATCACATGGAATAGGTCCCTTTATTACCTAGTTAGGAAACCCTAATCCATACGGATCGTTCGTTTAGTAAAAGTTCTGCAAAATTATTTTTTGGAAAACGGATCCTTCGTTTAGTAAAACTTCTGCAAAATTATTTTTTGGAAATCGCACTTAACAATGATGATAAAGATTTCGCTGGCACATGGAATAGGTCCCTTAATTACCTAGTTAGAAAACCCTAATCCATACGAATCGTTCATTTAGTAAAAGTTCTGCAAAATTATTTTCTGGAAATCGCACTCAAATCCCAAGGGCCAATATCGGCCATTGCCAACAATGATGACAAAGGTTTCGCTAGCACATGCAATAGGTTCCTTAATTACCTAGTTAGAAAACCCTAATCCATACGAATCGTTCGTTTAGTAAAAGTATTGCAAAATTATTTTTTGGAAATCGCAATCAACAATGATGATAAAGATTTCACTGGCACATGGAATAGGTCCCTTAATTACCTAGTTAAAAAACCCTAATCCATACGGATCGTTCGTTTAGTAAAAGTTCTACGAAATTATTTTTTGGAAATCGCACTCAACAATGATGACAAATGTTTCGCTAGCACATGGAATAGGTCCCTTAATTACCTAGTTAGAAAACCCTAATCCATACGAATCGTTCGTTTAGTAAAAGTTCTGCAAAATTATTTTTTGGAAATCGCACTCAACCCCCAAGGTCCAATATCGGCCATTGCCAAAAATGATGACACAGGTTTGGCTAGCACATGGAATAGGTCTTTTAATTACCTAGTTAAAAACCTTAATCCAAACGGATGCTTCGTTTAGTGAAAGTTCTGCAAAATTATTTTTTGTAAATCGCACTTAACAATGATGATAAAGATTTCGCTGGCACATGGAATAGGTCCCTTAATTACCTAGTTAGAAAACCCTAATCCATACGAATCGTTCGTTTAGTAAAAGTTCTGCAAAATTATTTTTTGGAAATCGCACTCAACACCCAAGGGCCATTGCAAACAATGAAGACAAAGGTTTCGCTATCACATGGAATAGGTCCCTTTATTACCTAGTTAGAAAACCCTAATCCATACGGATCGTTCGTTTAGTAAAAGTTCTGCAAAATTATTTTTTGGAAAACGGATCCTTCGTTTAGTAAAACTTCTGCAAAATTATTTTTTGGAAATCGCACTTAACAATGATGATAAAGATTTCGCTGGCACATGGAATAGGTCCCTTAATTACCTAGTTAGAAAACCCTAATCCATACAAATCGTTCGTTTAGTAAAAGTTCTGCAAAATTATTTTTTGGAAATCGCACTCAACACCCCAGGGCCAATATCGGCCATTGTCAACAATGATGATAAAGGTTTTGCTAGCACATGGAATAGGTCCCTCAATTACCTAGTTAGAAAATTCTAATCCATACGAATCGTTCGTTTAGTAAAAGTTCTGCAAAATTATTTTTTGGAAATCGCACTCAACCCCCAAGGTCCAATATCGGCCATTGCCAAAAATGATGACACAGGTTTGGCTAGCACATAGAATAGTTAGCTCAATTACCTAGTTAAAAAACCCTAATCCATACGGATCGTTCGTTTAGTAAAAGTTCTGCAAAATTATTTTTTGGAAATCGCACTCAAATCCCAAGGGCCAATATCGGCCATTGCCAACAATGATGACAAAGATTTCGCTAGCACATGGAATAGGTCTTTTAATTACCTAGTTAAAAACCTTAATCCAAACGGATGCTTCGTTTAGTGAAAGTTCTGCAAAATTATTTTTTGTAAATCGCACTTAACAATGATGATAAAGATTTCGCTGGCACATGGAATAGGTCCCTTAATTACCTAGTTAGAAAACCCTAATCCATACGAATCGTTCGTTTAGTAAAAGTTCTGCAAAATTATTTTTTGGAAATCGCACTCAACACCCAAGGGCCAATATCGGCCATTGTCAACAATGATGATAAAGGTTTTGCTAGCACATGGAATAGTTAGCTCAATTACCTAGTTAGAAAACCCTATTCCATACGGATCGTTTGTTTAATAAAAGTTCTACGAAATTATTTTATGGAAATCGCACTCAACTCCCAAGGGCCAATATCGGCCATTGCAAACAATGAAGACAAAGGTTTCGCTATCACATGGAATAGGTCCCTTTATTACCTAGTTAGAAAACCCTAATCCATACGGATCGTTCGTTTAGTAAAAGTTCTGCAAAATTATTTTTTGGAAAACGGATCCTTCGTTTAGTAAAACTTCTGCAAAATTATTTTTTGGAAATCGCACTTAACAATGATGATAAAGATTTCGCTGGCACATGGAATAGGTCCCTTAATTACCTAGTTAGAAAACCCTAATCCATACGAATCGTTCATTTAGTAAAAGTTCTGCAAAATTATTTTTTGGAAATCGCACTCAAATCCCAAGGGCCAATATCGGCCATTGCCAACAATGATGACAAAGGTTTCGCTAGCACATGCAATAGGTTCCTTAATTACCTAGTTAGAAAACCCTAATCCATACGAATCGTTCGTTTAGTAAAAGTATTGCAAAATTATTTTTTGGAAATCGCAATCAACAATGATGATAAAGATTTCACTGGCACATGGAATAGGTCCCTTAATTACCTAGTTAAAAAACCCTAATCCATACGGATCGTTCGTTTAGTAAAAGTTCTACGAAATTATTTTTTGGAAATCGCACTCAACAATGATGACAAATGTTTCGCTAGCACATGGAATAGGTCCCTTAATTACCTAGTTAGAAAACCCTAATCCATACGAATCGTTCGTTTAGTAAAAGTTCTGCAAAATTATTTTTTGGAAATCGCACTCAACCCCCAAGGTCCAATATCGGCCATTGCCAAAAATGATGACACAGGTTTGGCTAGCACATAGAATAGTTAGCTTAATTACCTAGTTAGAAAACCCTAATCCATACGGATCGTTCGTTTAGTAAAAGTTCTGCAAAATTATTTTTTGGAAATCGCACTCAAATCCCAAGGGCCAATATCGGCCATTGCCAACAATGATGACAAAGATTTCGCTAGCACATGGAATAGGTCTTTTAATTACCTAGTTAAAAACCTTAATCCAAACGGATGCTTCGTTTAGTGAAAGTTCTGCAAAATTATTTTTTGTAAATCGCACTTAACAATGATGATAAAGATTTCGCTGGCACATGGAATAGGTCCCTTAATTACCTAGTTAGAAAACCCTAATCCATACGAATCGTTCGTTTAGTAAAAGTTCTGCAAAATTATTTTTTGGAAATCGCACTCAACACCCAAGGGCCATTGCAAACAATGAAGACAAAGGTTTCGCTATCACATGGAATAGGTCCCTTTATTACCTAGTTAGAAAACCCTAATCCATACGGATCGTTCGTTTAGTAAAAGTTCTGCAAAATTATTTTTTGGAAAACGGATCCTTCGTTTAGTAAAACTTCTGCAAAATTATTTTTTGGAAATCGCACTTAACAATGATGATAAAGATTTCGCTGGCACATGGAATAGGTCCCTTAATTACCTAGTTAGAAAACCCTAATCCATACAAATCGTTCGTTTAGTAAAAGTTCTGCAAAATTATTTTTTGGAAATCGCACTCAACACCCCAGGGCCAATATCGGCCATTGTCAACAATGATGATAAAGGTTTTGCTAGCACATGGAATAGGTCCCTCAATTACCTAGTTAGAAAATTCTAATCCATACGAATCGTTCGTTTAGTAAAAGTTCTGCAAAATTATTTTTTGGAAATCGCACTCAACCCCCAAGGTCCAATATCGGCCATTGCCAAAAATGATGACACAGGTTTGGCTAGCACATAGAATAGTTAGCTCAATTACCTAGTTAAAAAACCCTAATCCATACGGATCGTTCGTTTAGTAAAAGTTCTGCAAAATTATTTTTTGGAAATCGCACTCAAATCCCAAGGGCCAATATCGGCCATTGCCAACAATGATGACAAAGATTTCGCTAGCACATGGAATAGGTCTTTTAATTACCTAGTTAAAAACCTTAATCCAAACGGATGCTTCGTTTAGTGAAAGTTCTGCAAAATTATTTTTTGTAAATCGCACTTAACAATGATGATAAAGATTTCGCTGGCACATGGAATAGGTCCCTTAATTACCTAGTTAGAAAACCCTAATCCATACGAATCGTTCGTTTAGTAAAAGTTCTGCAAAATTATTTTTTGGAAATCGCACTCAACACCCAAGGGCCAATATCGGCCATTGTCAACAATGATGATAAAGGTTTTGCTAGCACATGGAATAGTTAGCTCAATTACCTAGTTAGAAAACCCTATTCCATACGGATCGTTTGTTTAATAAAAGTTCTACGAAATTATTTTATGGAAATCGCACTCAACTCCCAAGGGCCAATATCGGCCATTGCAAACAATGAAGACAAAGGTTTCGCTATCACATGGAATAGGTCCCTTTATTACCTAGTTAGAAAACCCTAATCCATACGGATCGTTCGTTTAGTAAAAGTTCTGCAAAATTATTTTTTGGAAAACGGATCCTTCGTTTAGTAAAACTTCTGCAAAATTATTTTTTGGAAATCGCACTTAACAATGATGATAAAGATTTCGCTGGCACATGGAATAGGTCCCTTAATTACCTAGTTAGAAAACCCTAATCCATACGAATCGTTCATTTAGTAAAAGTTCTGCAAAATTATTTTTTGGAAATCGCACTCAAATCCCAAGGGCCAATATCGGCCATTGCCAACAATGATGACAAAGGTTTCGCTAGCACATGCAATAGGTTCCTTAATTACCTAGTTAGAAAACCCTAATCCATACGAATCGTTCGTTTAGTAAAAGTATTGCAAAATTATTTTTTGGAAATCGCAATCAACAATGATGATAAAGATTTCACTGGCACATGGAATAGGTCCCTTAATTACCTAGTTAAAAAACCCTAATCCATACGGATCGTTCGTTTAGTAAAAGTTCTACGAAATTATTTTTTGGAAATCGCACTCAACAATGATGACAAATGTTTCGCTAGCACATGGAATAGGTCCCTTAATTACCTAGTTAGAAAACCCTAATCCATACGAATCGTTCGTTTAGTAAAAGTTCTGCAAAATTATTTTTTGGAAATCGCACTCAACCCCCAAGGTCCAATATCGGCCATTGCCAAAAATGATGACACAGGTTTGGCTAGCACATAGAATAGTTAGCTTAATTACCTAGTTAGAAAACCCTAATCCATACGGATCGTTCGTTTAGTAAAAGTTCTGCAAAATTATTTTTTGGAAATCGCACTCAAATCCCAAGGGCCAATATCGGCCATTGCCAACAATGATGACAAAGATTTCGCTAGCACATGGAATAGGTCTTTTAATTACCTAGTTAAAAACCTTAATCCAAACGGATGCTTCGTTTAGTGAAAGTTCTGCAAAATTATTTTTTGTAAATCGCACTTAACAATGATGATAAAGATTTCGCTGGCACATGGAATAGGTCCCTTAATTACCTAGTTAGAAAACCCTAATCCATACGAATCGTTCGTTTAGTAAAAGTTCTGCAAAATTATTTTTTGGAAATCGCACTCAACACCCAAGGGCCATTGCAAACAATGAAGACAAAGGTTTCGCTATCACATGGAATAGGTCCCTTTATTACCTAGTTAGAAAACCCTAATCCATACGGATCGTTCGTTTAGTAAAAGTTCTGCAAAATTATTTTTTGGAAAACGGATCCTTCGTTTAGTAAAACTTCTGCAAAATTATTTTTTGGAAATCGCACTTAACAATGATGATAAAGATTTCGCTGGCACATGGAATAGGTCCCTTAATTACCTAGTTAGAAAACCCTAATCCATACAAATCGTTCGTTTAGTAAAAGTTCTGCAAAATTATTTTTTGGAAATCGCACTCAACACCCCAGGGCCAATATCGGCCATTGTCAACAATGATGATAAAGGTTTTGCTAGCACATGGAATAGGTCCCTCAATTACCTAGTTAGAAAATTCTAATCCATACGAATCGTTCGTTTAGTAAAAGTTCTGCAAAATTATTTTTTGGAAATCGCACTCAACCCCCAAGGTCCAATATCGGCCATTGCCAAAAATGATGACACAGGTTTGGCTAGCACATAGAATAGTTAGCTCAATTACCTAGTTAAAAAACCCTAATCCATACGGATCGTTCGTTTAGTAAAAGTTCTGCAAAATTATTTTTTGGAAATCGCACTCAAATCCCAAGGGCCAATATCGGCCATTGCCAACAATGATGACAAAGATTTCGCTAGCACATGGAATAGGTCTTTTAATTACCTAGTTAAAAACCTTAATCCAAACGGATGCTTCGTTTAGTGAAAGTTCTGCAAAATTATTTTTTGTAAATCGCACTTAACAATGATGATAAAGATTTCGCTGGCACATGGAATAGGTCCCTTAATTACCTAGTTAGAAAACCCTAATCCATACGAATCGTTCGTTTAGTAAAAGTTCTGCAAAATTATTTTTTGGAAATCGCACTCAACACCCAAGGGCCAATATCGGCCATTGTCAACAATGATGATAAAGGTTTTGCTAGCACATGGAATAGTTAGCTCAATTACCTAGTTAGAAAACCCTATTCCATACGGATCGTTTGTTTAATAAAAGTTCTACGAAATTATTTTATGGAAATCGCACTCAACTCCCAAGGGCCAATATCGGCCATTGCAAACAATGAAGACAAAGGTTTCGCTATCACATGGAATAGGTCCCTTTATTACCTAGTTAGAAAACCCTAATCCATACGGATCGTTCGTTTAGTAAAAGTTCTGCAAAATTATTTTTTGGAAAACGGATCCTTCGTTTAGTAAAACTTCTGCAAAATTATTTTTTGGAAATCGCACTTAACAATGATGATAAAGATTTCGCTGGCACATGGAATAGGTCCCTTAATTACCTAGTTAGAAAACCCTAATCCATACGAATCGTTCATTTAGTAAAAGTTCTGCAAAATTATTTTTTGGAAATCGCACTCAAATCCCAAGGGCCAATATCGGCCATTGCCAACAATGATGACAAAGGTTTCGCTAGCACATGCAATAGGTTCCTTAATTACCTAGTTAGAAAACCCTAATCCATACGAATCGTTCGTTTAGTAAAAGTATTGCAAAATTATTTTTTGGAAATCGCAATCAACAATGATGATAAAGATTTCACTGGCACATGGAATAGGTCCCTTAATTACCTAGTTAAAAAACCCTAATCCATACGGATCGTTCGTTTAGTAAAAGTTCTACGAAATTATTTTTTGGAAATCGCACTCAACAATGATGACAAATGTTTCGCTAGCACATGGAATAGGTCCCTTAATTACCTAGTTAGAAAACCCTAATCCATACGAATCGTTCGTTTAGTAAAAGTTCTGCAAAATTATTTTTTGGAAATCGCACTCAACACCCAAGGGCCAATATCGGCCATTGTCAACAATGATGATAAAGGTTTTGCTAGCACATGGAATAGGTACCTCAATTACCTACTTAGAAAATTCTAATCCATACGAATCGTTCGTTTAGTAAAAGTTCTGCAAAATTATTTTTTGGAAATCGCACTCAAATCCCAAGGGCCAATATCGGCAATTGCCAACAATGATGACAAAGATTTCGCTAGCACATGGAATAGGTCTTTTAATTACCTAGTTAAAAACCTTAATCCAAACGGATCCTTCGTTTAGTAAAAGTTCTGCAAAATTATTTTTTGTAAATCGCACTTAACAATGATGATAAAGATTTCGCTGGCAGTAATTACCTAGTTAGAAAACCCTAATCCATACGAATCGTTCGTTTAGTAAAAGTTCTGCAAAATTATTTTTTGGAAATCGCACTCAACAATGATGACAAAGGTTTGGCTAGCACATGGAAAAGGTCCCTTAATTACCTAGTTAGAAAACCCTAATCCATACGAATCGTTCGTTTAGTAAAAGTTCTGCAAAATTATTTTTTGGAAATCGCACTCAACCCCCAAGGTCCAATATCGGCCATTGCCAAAAATGATGACACAGGTTTGGCTAGCACATAGAATAGTTAGCTCAATTACCTAGTTAGAAAACCCTAATCCATACGGATCGTTCGTTTAGTAAAAGTTCTGCAAAATTATTTTATGGAAATCGTACTCAAATCCCAAGGGCCAATATCGGCCATTGCCAACAATGATGACAAAGGTTTCGCTAGCACATGGAATAGGTCCTTTAATTACCTAGCTAAAAACCTTAAACCAAACGGATCCTTCGTTAAGTAAAAGTTCTGCAAAATTATTTTTTGGAAATCGCACTCAACAATGATGATAAAGATTTCGCTGGCACATGGAATAGGTCCCTTAATTACCTAGTTAGAAAACCCTAATCCATAAGAATCGTTCGTTTATTAAAATTTCGGCAAAATTATTTTTTGGAAATCGCACTCGACTTCCAAGGGCTAATATCGGCCATTGCCAAAAATGATGAACAAAGGTTTGGCTAGTACATAGAATAGGTCCCTCAAATACCTAGTTAGAAAACCCTAATCCATACGGTTCGTTCGTTTAATAAAAGTTCTACGAAATTATTTTTTGGAAATCGCACTCAACTCCCAAGGGCCAATATCGGCCATTGCCAACAATGATGACACAGGTTTCGCTATCACATGGAATAGGTCCCTTAATTACCTAGTTAGAAAACCTGAATCCATACGGATCGTTCGTTTAATAAAAGTTCTAGGGAAATCGCACTCAACAATGATGATAAAGATATCGCTAGCACATGTAATAGGTCCCCTTATTACCTAGTTAAAATTGAGGTGTGGCCAACAGACGACTTTCTTTTACGAACAGAGAATTTTGAGAAATTTTATTTTTTTCTTAATTTTTTTTTTTAATTTTTAAATTTTTAAATATTTTTTTTTAATTTTTTATTTTTTATTTTTATTTGTTTTTAATTTTTGGAAACATTTTTTATCAATTTGTTTTTTGTAAACCTTATACTTTTTAAGATATTTGCAAATTAAATTTTCTGGACCAAGGGTGTGGCCACTTCCGGTTAGCCGATTTGGAGTAAAATTCACTGGGACCTCCCAATTTATCAAAAAAGCTTAAATTTGAAGTTTCAGTTCGATTGATTAAACCATATGGGCTGTAGAGAGGACACAGACAGACTGACAGACTGACAGACTGACAGACTGACAGACTGACAGACTGACAGACTGATAGACTGACAGACTGACAGACTGACAGACAGACAGACAGACACCATTTCGAAACCCACTTTTTCGGACTCAGGGTTCCTGAAAACAAATAAATCTCTAAAAATCTCAAGGTCCAAAATTTTCATGAATACTATACTTTATTTTACTAGAGTAAAAGAAAGTAAAAATTCATAACAACAGAATTCTGGTCAAATTGAAATAAAAACTTACTACGATTCGTTTGGTCAGATAAAAGTCAATATACATTTCATTGATGGCAGTGATGGCCGTAAAAATTTGGAAAAATCGTACCAAACATTTCCACCTGGGGAAATTTCAAGTTCATAAATTGTAGGAAAAGCAAAACAAATTCACAAAATATAGGAACGTGTGATAATTTTGCGATTAAATAATTTTTTTTCGTATTTTTCTGTGACCATTTTAGACATCTTACGTACACTAGTAGAACTATAGATAAATTTAGCAAGTATTATTTTAATTTGTCAGAGCCAACTTTGATGTATTTTTCAAAATGAAAGTTCGAAAAAATATATTTTAAAAATAATTTAATTTTAATATTTCTGCAATTAATATTTACTTAATACCAATATGGCCTTCTTGTATATTGTTCTTAAAGATATGTAGAAAACTTTTATATAAACATTTTATGACGTTTTTGCTTTTTTCATTGAAAAACTTGAAGCTAAAAAATACCATTTTTACGATCCTATGGAAATCAGTGAAAAGTTATACCACTAAAAATGCTTCTAAAAAATACGTCATTAAGATTATGGCTCTATATTCTAGAAGGCTCTGATAATATACTATTAAAGCGTTTAATTTTTTAAAACAATATTTTAAAACAAATTTTCAATGAAAACTTGATCGCAACTTAAAAACTTTGTGCGGGTAAATTTTATGTAGGAAAAAATGTCTTTACTAGAAACAACTTAACATGTCGATTATTGCTCTCGTTCAGTTATCTTTCCTAGAGGGGTTAGTTTTGTTGTTTGTACGTATGTATTTGGAAATCATAACCCTCAAGTATCATTTTACGACCAAAATCCTTGTTGTTATAAAAGATGTTTCATTAGAGCTTTTTAGAGAAATTGGCTGACCAGTTAAAAAGACACAACAGATAATGAAAAACTGTAAAAATGGTTTTCATCGGAATATGCAAATGTACAGCAAATCGCAAATTTTTAAATAAATCCCTTTAAATTACAATTTTAATTCACCTTAATTAAACGCCTTAATATTTAATTCTTTCACGTGTTAACAAAACAAACAAACACAATTGAAAATACCACCATCGTGTTAAAACTTTAAAATACAAAAGGAAAAAAAAACATTTTATGTAAATGCCGTCATGTTTTTATTTATGATTT
The DNA here is from genome assembly GCA_958295665.1 of Tipula vernalis. Classification (NCBI taxonomy): domain Eukaryota; kingdom Metazoa; phylum Arthropoda; class Insecta; order Diptera; family Tipulidae; genus Tipula; species Tipula vernalis. The sequence continues at coordinate 77,101,951 of OY282559.1, read as the reverse complement.
ACATTTAATTTATTTATTTATCATAAAAACATTCAAATAAACATAAACTGAGATGTACACACAAACACCAAAAACCAACAACTGTTTATACAAAAACTAAAGAAATAGAAATAATAAAGCATAAATTTAAATCGAATTAAAGTGGATTTTAGATTTTCTACTTCTCGCCGGGAAAAATAAAAACAACAAAAATAAAAGACGGGCGAGAAAAACGAAAATAAAATATGATGAGGAAAAATTTATGACATGAAAATAGATTTGGTTTTGGTGCGGCACGATGGCAATTCGACGACGTGGAAAGGTGGTAGAATACATTTTTTTCAGGAGCATTCGGTGCTCATCTTTTCTCGTGTGTTGTTTTTTTGTAAAAACTGTTTATCTTTGTATACGAGTATATGTAGATACATAATACATTTCTTGCTCACCTCTTGAAGATAAACCACCACTATATGTATATTGTAGTATGAGTAAACAACCAACAAATATAGTTTTTGGGTTTAATAACAAATCGAAGTAAAATCTGAATGTAAATTTATGTGAAAATTGAATTGAACGTTTGTATATATGTACATAAGTTTATGTTTTACATATGTAAGTATATTGAAACATAAATATTCGAGAATTATGATTGTTTTCCATTCACTTTTATCATAGCATTTGCTGAATTTATGAAATATAGCACAAGTCTGAATTTTTATAAATGGTTTTTCGATTCTTTGGTGATTTGTTGAATGTGGATTTAGAATCTGTTTTTTTTCGATAATTTTGACCAATTTTAACTAGCTTTCAGTAAAACATAAAGGCTCCAGCTAGATTCTATCATACGGTAATCAACAAAATTTCATTCATCGCAGATCTCCCGTTATTAAAAGTCATAACATTCTTTAAATTTATGGACGTCCTAATTGCGGGTTTTTTATAGTTTTAGATGTTTTGGTGTCGTCTGAGTTATAAAATGTGACTTTTGAAGTGGTGTTTGTCGGCCTTTTGGTTTACCTTTCTGGCAGTCTGTATGCTCAAACGGAAGGAATAATCGGTATCGACCAACCGGAAGGTGTATTTTGTCGCAACTCGAGAAGAAAGGGGTCAAGATTCTTGCGATTAAAATTTTGAAATCAAAATTTCAATAGGAAGGTAATGAATGACAACTTGGTAATATTTTTTCTAGTGTTATTAATTTATTTTACCGATTGTGTCAAAATACGACAGAAACAACAGTTTGTTCCTGTAATATTTGTGAGCGTGGTTCGAATTCTCTACATTAATCTGAAATTCTTGAGTTTCGATTCAAGGTAGGATTCGTTTTTCATTTTGTTGCTGCACAAGCTTCGATTTGATTAAATATAGTTATTGTTAAATAGTAAAGCAAGTAAATGCCTGGCTGCGATTTGAAATTCTGCTAATCATAAATTTCTATTTTCATTTTTAATCTTCGTTAAGCTAAAATTGAGGCTACGACTAATCTCAAAAGCGTAAGATTCAAGGCATATTTAACTCTTAATTCAAAGTTGTAAAACAAAATTAATCATTTTTTTGGAAAACTCAGGATAAAGTGGTTATCAAGTCAAAAGAAAAAATTAATTTCAGCCCAAATTTATATCACGGGTGAAAGACAAAAATTGTGAAGCGCTAAGCGTGACGTGAATTTAAAATAAAATCTAAAAATTTAACGAACAGTCAAATCTAAGGACGTAGTATTAATTCAAGTGACAATTTTGTGGCTTTATGATTCTACTCCAGGTGAATAAATAGGAAGTTGAAAACTGAATAATTCAAAAGTTTATATCGAAATCTGCGCAGTTCAGTATATGTTAGTCAAGCGGATTTTATTAAATAAGTAATTAAGTTGAATGTAAAGTCAAGTTGAGTCGAAAAATTGGATGTTGTGATTGAAAACAAAACGTAATTTTGAGTCGGACTTGATACCTGACCTAAGAACTTTTTGCTTTTAAATCACTTTGGCAAAATTTAAGATTTTGTTTATAAGCACCGACTAAAAATTTGAGCTTTATTGTGAATTTGAGCATATTGTCCTTCACCAGCCACTACTTTTCTCAACTTTCTGGTAATAGGTAGGTTCCACGTCGAACCACACATACCTCACATCCAGGTAATAATCGGGAGGAGCAATATCTGGAGAATACTGAGCATTGTCGTGCTGGAAAATCACTTTGTCATGTTTTTTCGCCTAATCTGGCCGTTTTTGGTTTAATGCTAGGCTCAATTGTATCAATTGTTAATGGTAGCATTCTGCAGTGATGTCTCCATTGGGTTGGAGTAGCTCATAATACATTGATCCTAGCTGATCCCACCAAAAGCAGAGCTTGAGCTTGGCGCCATGAATATATTCGTTGTCACGATGCGATGCAAAAAACGTTTTCTTCTGTGCCTTTCAACGTATCTCGGTTTCAACTCGTACGGCGTCCAATTTACTTGCTTGTAAATCATTCAAATGGCATTTAAACGTCTGGAAATCGTTGATCAATCAACATGTAATGATTCTGCAAGTTCTTCGTTCTTTTGACTCGTGTCTTCGTCGAGTAAATCTTCCACTTCCTCATCTTCTAACTTCTTCGGCTGGCCGCCTGGACGTTCCTTATCTTCCGCATCAAAATTACCTCTTTTATAGCTAAACCAGTAGTCACATGTTTAAATCGATGGAGCCTATTCAACATAAGCTTCCAGAAGTACTTATTGACTTTCAGCATCACTTTTGCTATCAAACGCTTAAAAAAATTAAGTTTTTGACACTTCGGCAAAATAACACATATGCTTACTTTCTACCTTGTAACAATTTTTTTAAATTTGGGTTCCAACAACAGGAGGATTTATTTTAGAATCGATCAACTTAAAACTGGATGAGTACAGTTTTAAAAGTGTGGTACAATATTTAAGAAATATTAATATATTCAAAATTAGCTAAATGTTTTGAGGAATCGGCAGAGGACAGTAAATAACGCGGATTGGTTAATTACCTACATATTTGCGTATGTGCTCCGTATCTACAAAAACCACAAATAAACCAGCAGCCCATCACTATAAACTATTAAGTGTAACATCGAACAGTTTTCAATAAAATCAAAAAATCCCGAGTAATCTGGAACATTTGCAATAATCTTGAATGATGATAATCTTGATATGTGAGTAACATTAACGAATGCCTTATCATCTCGAAAATCTCCTATAATCTCCAATAATCTTGAAAGTGTCGAATAATATCGATACCAGTCAATGTCGTTCATATTCGTAATATCTGGATTAATAGAGGATCTTTGGAAGTCAATATTCTTCAAATTTATCTTAACTTTAGGTAACTCAATGGCAATCTTGAGAAGCTCAAAACTAGACGCAATTTAGCTACTTACAAATTCTGAGGAGTATCAAAACACTCGAATAAAATATGAAAAGTATCTTAAGCAAAACCCAAGCATTGGGGTTGCTATTCAAATCCAAAAATCTACTTTAATCCAAAAATCTCGAATTTCGATAATATCATCTCTGTTGGATTATGTAATTATATTGTTATTTTTAATTCAGCTCCAACTCGAATAATCTCCAAAATTTCGAAAGTTAAATGTAACACTAAACGCCAATCAAATTCCGAATAGGCCATAAATGCTCAAAATACGAATCGAAATCTCTAATTCTGGAACAGGAAACAACTGGTAAGGCGTTGCTGTAAATTTCGGGTAGTATCGAGAAACTCGAGAATCTCTCTAAGCAGTAAAAAAGCAAAAAAAAAACATCTTTCTCGCAAAAATAACTGCTGGATCTCAAATATTCGTGAAAATATTGAACAATGTTGATAATTTGTATGTCAAACACCTTGACGCTAATCAAAGCCTGTGAATCTAGATTCAAATACAAATACCTGTAATCCTATAATCGTTAACAAAACGCAAACTAACATCAAAATTCGAAACTTTCGATTGATCTCAAATAATCCACAAAATTCAAACACCGAGACGACTGGTTACGCTCGAATTAGCAGCAATATCACCGGTTATAGCTCGAATTAGCAGCAACAGCACCTGACAGGTAAAATTGAAATGTGGATGTAAAATTTGTTCAAATTTTCTCATGAAATTATTTTTTTGACAAATTTTAACTAATAATTCAGTACAGATTTTGTCTCTCGGTAAAAATCGGATAGTACCGAATCGATTAACTTCTGATCGAAAATTTTTGATGAATAGGCTAACCCGAAACCAACAAAAATATTTTTATAAAGGCGAATATTGCGTCATTTATATAGGTATTGGCTCCGAATCCTACCTATTTTCAAAACTATTTCAAAATTACCAGATTCGGGCTTATCTAAACATTGGTGTTGGTTTTGGATAACCATAACCGGATTTTATTGACCTATACTATCTAGTAATTAGCTGTTTGCCTTGAGCAGATTTGGCGGGATTTAAGTCAGCTATTTGTTGGTTTTCAAATAATTTATTTGATACATTTTGTATTAGAGCGAAAACTTTGAAAATATACAACCCATCGTCAAAATTCGAGAATTTCGATTGTGCTGAACATTATTTGAAAAAAAAAAAAAAAAATTAAATTATTAAAACCCCCAAACCAAGTATCCAGACGCCTGGGAGAGGATTATGAGTTACGAGAATTTTTCCACGAAAATTATTTGAAGAAAATTATGTATAGCAAGAAATGGTTTATTGCTAAAAAAATTAATTCAGTGTATTGCACGCATGCATGAACATTTTCGGCAGCAGACGGTACTGCTTTTAGATATTCCATATATTGGATCGCAAAGGCCGACCTCTGTTAGATTTTTAATGTCTTCCGAATTTGTATTAACATTTTGGGGAGATTAAGATAATGAACTGGGATTTTATGAGAATGAGGCAAAACTTCCAATGTCAACTGTTTTTCTTCTGAAAATTATTACAAAAATAATCTGCATCAATTTCATCTAGACAAATAGGAATGAAGTATGTATATAGCCAACCAACTTGTCGGGCTCCTAGCAGAATCGCTTTGGCTAAAGAGTTTAGATAATTCTAAACCAAAAAGCTAATAATCACGGATCCGAAGCAAAACGTCATGAAATATTTTACTGAAAAAAAAGGTTGTTTATATTAAATCAATAAGATTCTTTCGGCTTTTTATAGACAAAATATATTAAAAATAATGGCATTCACAACATTTTCGACTTGTTAATCAGAAAAAATGAAGAGGCCAATCATTTATAAATATATATCTACCAGAAAATGTAGAAATATCAAAATCCCTCCCGTACTTTAACTCGAGGTCAATACAAAGTCTATCGACTGTAAAAAATGAAAACTTTCCTTGAGCTTTCTCTGTGGTAGTTTGGTTTCGTACTGACAAGTTCGTACAAACAAAAAGTTCGGTCTACTCTTCTCAGGTAGCTACGACCAAACTACAAAAATGCAATTCTAACTTCATACATTACGTATGAGGCAAGAACGCATTGACTTGATTTGGTCAATTATATAATTCGCTAAGTCAATGCGTTCTGGCCTCATACGTAATGTATGAAGTTAGAATTGTATTTTTGTAGTTTGGTCGTAGCTACCCGATGAGTAGACGGAACTTTTTGTTTGTACGAACTTGTCAGTGCGAAACCAAACTACCACAGAGAAAGCTCAAGGAAAGGCCTCTTCATTTTTTCTGATTAACAAGTCGAAAATGTTGTGAATGCCATTATTTTTAATATTGTGATGGTGACACCTAGGATGTGATAGAATAAGTTAAACTAGTAGCTCAATGTTTTACTGTACTAAAATGGAATTTTCCATGATAAAACAGTTCTAAATGTTTCTACACTATTCTAACTGGAAAAGTTATGAACTTTCGAGAAGTTTGGTTTGTGTATATAAAAAGGCGAACGCGATCGAATTGGTTTATTAGAATTTGGAACGCGATAGTGTAAACTTGTAAGATTATTCGAATGTGGAACGCGATATTATAAATTTGTAAGATTATTAGTAGTATTTGGAAAGCGACAGTGTGAAGCTGAAGATTAAAAAGGAATTAAAAAGTGGTTTAAAAAGTGTTTTAGTGGAAATAAAAATTATAAGTGTATAAGTGAATTTTTATTAATAAATTGTATTTAAATTGTGTTGTAATAATTCTTGTGCTAAATAAATAAATTCGTTGGTGATAAATTGAATTGATTTTGTTTTATTCACAATCCAGTGATACGAACCAATATTGACAAGGTAAAAACGTAACAATATATTTTGTCTATAAAAAGCCGAAATAATCTTTTAAATATTTTACTGACGAGAGAAGTGTGATAACGGTGCTGCTTTCTAGACCGCTGCCAAATAAATGAATTTCAAATATATTAGGCGTAATTGTCATTTATTTATAAGTTACTTGGGCTAGTCTTACTTTGTTTCCAAGTAAAGAATTTTACTAGTTATAATTTTGCTATGCTAAATAATGATTTTATTGTAAAGAAATAAAACATCCGAATATGTTTTACTTTGTCTTAAAACTTCATGCTTCATTGAACAATGCATGGAATTCCTTACGTTTCGCTTTTCCTTATTTTCCGAAAAATCGATAAAGGAAACATGATTTTTTCAAGGTGTGCTTTTAAGGGTTAATAAAGAATGTGGACATTAACGTTTTAATTTTCCAATGACCTGAGCTTCTCTGCTAAAATTGTAAACATTTGGATGAAGGACCAACTAAACTATACACTTATACCGATATTTGAATAACACTCTTTGAAATTCAGACAACATACTTTAAAATAAAACGATTGTAAATTTTTTGTTTACTCTTCAAAATATCGAACATGTACGCTAAAAAGCCGTTGAAATAAACGGTAAACACTCCCATGTAGGTACTCCATATACCGTGTTTGTTGTTTTATATTTCGTTTATTTAAAATCTATAAACTTTTCAATAAAATTCGTAAAATGGAAATAATTTAGATTTACAAAAAAAAAAAAAAAAACGCTGTAATTCGACTGTATGAGACAACAACAAAAATGCTTGCCAAATGTATATCTATAAAACGACTAAAACGCATCTGGTCCTTTCTGTGTATGTTAAATTGAAATTGATTTTTTTATGTGTTCATGTATCCTCTCATGTTCATCTATTATGTTTAGCAAAAAAAAATGTTGTTATACCCCCGGTACACATTTCTTTCGATATGTACTCGATACGACTGTTTTTTTTTGTATTTTCGTACGTGTAACTGATCCGTGGCATCCACCAGTCAAAGGTAGAAACGTATGTATCTGCATATGTTCTACAGTACTTTAAAACTTTAATGAAAAATCGGGTAAATTTATAACAAAACTCATTTATATATAAACACATAAGGGCGAACCGAACGAATCCATGTTTGTATTAAATACGATTTTTTTTTTTCAATTTTAAATTAAATTTAATTCAATATGTGGTCAGCGGAAATTACTTTACGTACAAAAAAAAAAAAATTATTAAATAAATTTTTTTATCGACTATTTTTTATCCTGTACTGAATTCAGAAGATAAATACAAAATCATAGTTTTACGAATTAAATGCAAATTTATTTATGTAAATCCACCCTATAAATAAAATAAAAAAAGTGTTACTATCTCCTACATTTATGCAAATATTAAACACAACAACGACCGTTAAAACACCTTCTCGTCCTGAAGTGGTGTTTTATAAGGAATTTTCCTATACACTAGGATTATTTAGGTACATTTCCGGAAGAAAGATATAAAGTTTTATTTTTATTTGATCATAAATTTTGCATTATTGGAAATTTTAAGTATAAAATCATCAGGTATAGGGACAAATTTTCAACTCCACGTTGGTTTATGATATTTTCGATCTATTTACTTTCGTTAAGTAGTGCTTACTTTTATAATGTTTCTGTAAAGGGAGAGGAAGGCAAAGTAAGTAGTAGACTTTATGTTATTGGTTGAATAATTTAAAATAAAAAATAAAATAATGCTTCGTAAACAGGATTTCCAATATGTAGTTTAGGATATGCCAAAATTTCGAACTAAGGCTGTTATGGAAATTCCTTCCAAAATTAAAATGTGTTAAGAAAACTTAAAAGCCTTTCCACAAAATAGTATCTAAATTTAAATTTAGAAGTACAAATTAAAAGAAAAAATGATCAATATCCAGTTCCTCGGAAGATCCGTTTCAGTGGTCCGACCAGTTGAAACCTGGTTAAAGCTGATTCCATAATGAACTCGGTCCACCCAAATTAAAAATTATTTCGTCCGAAAGCACGACTTCATACCATTGACTACCCTCTTACCTTTCCTAAGTACAATTAAGAAAATCTACGAACTATTAAGGAAAAACTACAGAGACTGATTGTTCAACAAAGATCAGCAGAAAAAAAGAATTCAAAACAACGAACAAATACAGATAAATTACGAATTTTACTACAGAGTATATAATATGATGGACCTCACGTTTAATAATCATGAACAAGAATTACTGGAAAAATATTACTCCTACCAACAATTCAACACAAACCACACGACAACTACTTGATATTGAAAATGATAAACGACGAACAAACGAATAACAACCGGATGACATAAGGACGCTTATTGCAAGTGATATACACAAAAACAACGCAACTACAAAGCAAAACATCCACAAAAACGAACGACATACGGTGAAAAATATAAATCTTAAGTTATTAGAGAATGACACACTCATAACAAAAGCCGTTAAAGGAAATACACTCTGACTCGAACTAATATTTCGAAAAAAATAACCTAGTTGAAGTCCATGAAGAACCATCAAATAAATAACACAACACGATCAATAAAATGATTAACAAATGTTGTACGTTGTTTAACCCAGTAATACATCAGTAATAATCTTCATATACGAGTAGGATGAATCTTCATTGAAATACAGGTAAAAACACATTTTGACACACACCTTGATATTTTTTTGTTTGCTTTCAGACAAAAATCGTTTAACTACTACCTTGATCAACAAGTTCTCGGAATAACCACCGTGTGGCGCTCCCATCGTTCCGATTTGAGTTCTGTTTTTTTGTTAAGTTGGTACATCTGTTGTTGATCTTCCCTCTAAATCTTAGCGTCATAGCTTGACATTTGCAAAAGTTACGTAGTCAAGAGTACATCTACTCTGTGTGTGTTGGCGATTTTTCCATTAGTTCCTCTCGGCTGCTGAAACGCGTTCCCCGTAATGGTTTTTTAACTCGATTGAACAGAAAGAAGTCACAGGGAGCCAAATCAGGTGAATTCGGTGGCTGTTGGATGGTATTTGTTGCATTTTTCGTCAAAAAATTACGAATAATGATGGCACTGTGCGACGGTGCGTTATCATGGTGCAAAATCCACGAGTTTTCTGCCCACAATTCTGGTTTCTTTCGGCGAATTGCTTCACGCAAACGTCTCATAACGCCCAAAATAATACTCTTTGTTTACGGTCTGGCCTTCTGGCAAAAATTCAAGATGCACTACACCGTTGTAATCCATGAAAACCGTGAGCATTGCCTTCTTTTATGACTGACAACGACGTGGTTTTTTTGGTGAACGCCGTTCACTTGCCTGATGTCTGGATTGCGTGTCGTACTCATAAACCCACGTCTCGTCTTTAGTAATGATCCTTTTGATGAATGTGGGATCGGATTCAGCCTCGCAAATCATGTCTAAAATTGTAAATAATCGCCAACACACACAGAGATAGATGTACTCTTGACTACGTAACTTTTGCAAATGTCACGCTATGGCGCTAAGATTTAAAGGAAATATCAACAATAGATGTACCAACTTAACAAAAAAACAGAACCCAAATCGGAACGATGGGAGCGCCACACGGTGGTTATTCCGAGAACTTGTTGATCAAAGTAGTATTTCCGAGTTTTGTTCAAATTCACTTTTACTTTTGATTTAATCTGTGGCCATTAATTATTTAAAGTGTTAAAAAGCAAATTCCTTTTCAAATAAAAAGGGACATGTTTCTTGAATCTGCTGAACGTTAGGTGTGAAGCTGCGATCATTAAGGAAATCTCTCTGAATTGCAAAGCAGTCTTTCATAAACTTTTTAACTGTTTCGCGCTATTCCGCTGATATTTTATTTTGTTTAAACATGTCTTGTAGACACTTTTGTTTGGACTCAATGCTGTTACAGGTTTCTCCAGATCCAATATTTGGTGGTTGCCAGTAACACAAGTGTTCCTTAATTGGCTGTTTTTCGCTGTTTTGCTGGTATATTTGCATTCAACTCTTCACGAACACGGTTATGCGGCTAAGAAATGAATTTCTATTTTTCACGGTAGTTATTAAGGCCACTGGTATTGTGATAATAGTTACTTGGTCATTATCTTTAAAATTAAATGAATCTGGGTATCTGGATGCCACTCTATAGGCAACAGTTCTAATAATAGACTTTGGGCCAGATACTCGATACTGTATAGCAATTCGCTATTCGCAACTCAATAACTATGGTGGATTTGCAAAGCGAAAATTTGCTTGCGTAATTATTTCAACAAAGTAAAAATATAGTTTTGTATTCAGCACAGACGTCAAAGTGCTTAATATAAACAAATCCTCAAATAATTCAAAAGAAAAAAAAAAACGAAATCGATTGTGATAAATGATAATATTTAAGTATTAGGTACAGAGAAAAAAATGATTTGACCAGGAATATTTAAAAGTAGCTTGAGGACAGGTACAAGTTGCAAAAAATAGATTTGTAGAACACGTCAAATATCATAGACTATAAGAGGTTTTAATCGTGTTCCTTAAAAATAAATTTTTGAATTTACCGGAACAGATTAACAAACAGAATTATGATATTAACGAATTTTTTTTTATTAAATGTTTTTATTTTAATTATTGGAAAAACAGTTTATTATATTTTGTCGCATTTGACCACCAACTTCCCTTTGCTTATGTTCGTCGAATCCATTCGTATGATTCGGTCGCTTCAGCATTATCTCCAGTTGGTATAGAACTTTAAGGATTGCATCTTTTGTAAGATGAAGCTCGCCGAAATTATTTTGATACATTTATCTACGCGGTATAACGTGTTTCCTCCTGACGCATGAATGATTCGATTTTTGTTGTGGTTTAAATTATACAGGTTTTTGGCTTCCGTAATAGCGTTTAATAGTTGTGTTAATAGGGCGGAATCTAGCGGGAACCAATGTCACTTAAAAGAAAAGTATTTGATGCGAATGTTTGAAAATGCAGAATCTCGTAAAGTGCGCTGAACTTGTATATATGAAGGCATATACATTTTTCCTATATTGACAAATGTGTAGCTGTGCGATAACGCCGGCTTTTGAATTGGAATATGAGTTTCGCCTATGACCCCAGAAAACCCTGATTTCTCATAAAATCTTCGTTTACTAGGAGAATTTCATTACGTTCTTTGCAAATTCAATAAATTTGTAGCTTTACGGCATACTGAAACAAAAAAATGAAGTCTGACGCATATTATCGAAGAGTATGTTGGCTAAACAATTCATTCTTTTTCCAAGATAGATTTTGTTTTGAACCATTGTTATAATGTCTGAAGAAAATTTATTACATGGAATTATAAAATTAGAGAAAAGCATTACACACTCTGAGGTGCTACTTTGTGATTATTGTGTGGAGTGATTATAAATTCAATAATTTCGATCGGCTGATTATGTGATTTATCCGCAGAAAATGTATCATTAAAAAAACTAGTAAAATTATTAAGCTGTTGTGTCCAAATTTAGTGATTTTCGAGAAGCATAAATATAATTTTTTCTTCAATGTAATGCACCAATACCTACTCCATCATCTCATACTTCCGATGATAATGATGATTGGTTAAGTATGCTAAATAGACAATAAACTAAGACAATAAACTAAGTTTAGTCCTATGAAAGATTTTCCATAGCGGAAAGGTTTTAGTTCAATTACTGTCTTCTCTGATACAACACAATTACTAATTTAAACTTACCTTTTTGTAAGAGTTCATAAATTAGAGGTAAAGTTAGAAAAGTTTTCTTGAGTATCCTAGCACTACTCCATACTTTCACAGCGTATTTCTTGTCCACTTGAGCCATATTAAATTTATTTTCTTTACATACGAAGTTATGTTTAAGTGATTGCCCTTGGGTTGCAAAATTACTGACTTTATAGATCGTTGTATAGTTACTTGAATAGAGTTTTATAAAAAATCCGAATTATTAAGTTTAAGTTGATATAGTTATCTTCAAAGAAAAATAATATTAGTTTTTTTAAGTATGTGCAACGGTTTTTTTACAATAGAAGTTTTTCAAGATGACAAATCGAATAGGAGCCGCATTTCTCACTAAAATTTTCGTATAAACATAAGTTTTCGTTATACAACATTTTAATAGTTTTTCCATAAAACACAGCATTTTGATACGATTTGTCTAGATTCGCACAAATTTGAGCCTGTTAAGTTTAAGACACTATCAGAAATAACGAAAATTCTGAATCGATCTTCAAAAAGTTCTACTTGTATCAGCTGATGTTTTTCAGATAGCGTTAAAGTAATATCTGGCCATTCTTGCAGTATTTTTAATTTATTCATTGTCTTGTTCCAGTTATATCGTCCATAATAGTTTAAGCGGTCCGAAATTCTGAATTAATTCTGGGTAATGGTAGACAAAATGATGTTTTGGTCGTAATCTATAACTGACCAATATAAGCGATATAAGCACAAATTAGCCGACACATTTCGACCATTGTTGTTAAAAATTTCCATACAATGTCATTTGGGTTTTCAACGTGATTCATTAAGTACTACATTAAGTTATGTCAAATAATCCCTTCGAACAAGTCATGCAGCCAAACAAAGTGGAAAATCTCGATTGCAAACATGAACATTTAGCAATCTGTTTATCACAGAATCTGATTTTATACCATATGATTTGCATCAATAACATCGATTCAATAATTTTCAATAGTTCGATTTTGACAAGGTCGCAAAATCATAATTGTTCAATGATTTCCGTGTGAAATAGCACCAACGACAAAAGAATTCAGTAGAACTGAAATTTTCAACAAACCCACCAATCTGATAGCTACCTAAATTGTCGCCATGCATGTTTTTAATTGTTTGATCAAAACAATCAAAATAATCCATTCCTTCTTTTTCTAAGATAATAAGGTCCGCTATTAAAGGTTGAAAAACTTTATCAATTCCAAAGTGTTTAACAAACTTCTCTTTACACAATAAAATCAATTTAATTTATCACCAACGAATTTATTTAGTTAACACAAGAATTATTACAACACAGTTTATTAATAAAAATTCATAAAATCACTTTATATAAATTATTCTTAAATTTTACTGATCACTTATAATTTTTATTTCGTACTAAAACACTTTTTAAATCACTTTTTAATTACTTTTTAATCTTCACACTGTCGCTTTCCAAATATTACTGATAATCTTACAAGTTTACACTATCTCGTTCCAAATTCTAATAATCCAATTCGATCTTGTTCGTCTTTTTATTTACCTACATAAACCAAGCTTCTCGAAAGTTCATGACTTTTCCAGTACTAATAGTGTAGAAAAATTTAGAACTGTTTTATCATGGAAAATTCCATTTAATACAGTAAAACAATAAGCTATTAATTTAACTTATTCTATTACACACTAGGTGTCACCGCCACAATACTATATTTGTAGTGTTTTTTTATTCGCTCCGGATAGCTGCTATCGAGAGCCGTCATATAAAAAGTGGCTCCCGATAGCGATCCGTATAAAAAGGTAGAGTCAAATATTTTTTATATGAAGTTTTTGCTAAACAATTGAATTAAAAATTATAGTTTGATGTTAAATAAGTTTAGTTTACCAATAAATAGCGCGTCAAATTTAAATTTAGGTATAGAAAAATGAAGGCTCTCGATAGCAGCTATCCGGAGCGAATAAAAAAACACAGCTATTGTGACGATGACACCTAGTGTGTAATAGAATAAGATAAATTAATAGCTCAATGTTTACTGTACTAAAATAGAATTTTCCATGATAAAACAGTTCTAAATGTGTCTACACTATTAGTACTGGAAAAGTCATGAACTTCAGAGAAGCTTGGTTTGTATATATAAAAAGGCGAACACGATCGAATTGGATTATTCGTATTTGGAACGCGATAGTATAAACTTGTAAGAATTAGTAATATTTGGTAAGGGATAGTGTAAAGATTAAAATGAATTAAAAAGTGATTTAAAAAGTGTTTTAGTGTAAAATAAAAGGTAAAGGTGATCAGTAAAATTTGAGAATAATTTATATAAAGTGATTTTGTGAATTTTTATTGATAAACTGTGTTGTAATAAATTTTGTGAAATAAATAAATTTGTTGGAGATAAACTAAATTGATTTTGTATTATTCACAATCCAGCGGTACGAACCTTAATTGACAAGGCAAAAACGTAACAATATTTTACGTTTAGGTTTCCTAATATCATTTATAACTCAACTGGACTAATGTTTCTTTTTCTAACTTATGGTTCTTTTTTGAAGATCCCAAAGGGTTGCAAGTTAAAAATGAACGGTTTACCTAAACAAATCACACGACTTTAAGTTTAACTTTACTTACTCATTGGTATTTGTTTACTCTTAAGATACGAAATCGGGTAATTTTACTGTATTTATTTTCTTATACACAGATATCGGTTAATTTGTAAGCACCGGTTCTATATTTACAGCAAAAGTTGCCATTAATATCATGATAATTTTACGCACTTCAGTCTTACTTTTTTAGAGTCTGTGATAATATTATGACTTTTTCTAAATCTTTGTATTTAATATGACAACAAATATTAAAACTCATTATAAATTTCTAAAATAATCCTAACATACATAATAATAAACAAGAAATACTCAATAAAACGTACAATCCGTCATTTTGACGGGTTGGTAGTTCTAGTGTTAGCTAAGATATACATGAATCATTTTGAAAATAGCAGAAAACAGCATATGTCAATGGAATCGAACAATAAAAACCAAATAATCAGATGTTGGTACATATACGTGGACGATATTTTAATACTATTTAACGGCACAATGAAACAATCCAGCAATCTTCACAAGAAAATAAATAATAAAAAATTACTCTGGGAGCAGAGCCAAACAAATCGATTAATTTCATAAACTTGACAATAACAACGAATAAAACACGCAAACGGATCAAGCCATATACAAATCATCTAACCACGAATACCAACATATAAGATTGCGGCGTTCAGCGTTTTAATAAACATACTAAACACGATCTCGATGAACAATCAGGACCATAAGGAAGAACTAGATATTTGGTGAAAAGAAGGTACATTTGGAAGAAACAGAAGAATATAATGACCATGAAAACAACCAAAACGAACAAACAAAGAAATGCATCTTTATAGAATATAAGATATAACGAAGGTTTTTTAAAAAATACGGATACACGAAGGCATTTAAAAAATCACAAATTAGGGAATCAACTCAAATAATTAACATAAATACACCGATAGACACCGGAATTTACAATAATGTATAAGTAATTATTGCCCTACATTCTATATCGGACAAACTGGTAGAAGTTTTGAAGTCAGATTTACAGTACGTATAAAATAAATTGGAAAAGCAAAAATCGACTCGAAATATGCACAATACTTGACTACAGTAAAATATAATTACACTGCCATTAACCCAAGCTCACGGGGTATTACACAGAATGCGAAAAGGTGCACTAATGAACAGATTTTAAGAACTGGAAATATACAAGGAACGATATAACCACTTTTTACTAAAACAAAAAAATTGGTAGCAACAAAATAGATCGGTATCACTCCCTTTTCTTATATAAATAGTAAGAAAAATATAATAAAGTTGAAAGAAGATTCACAAGATACGTAGGCTGAAAAATAGGGTATAAAACCCAGTTTTTTACTATAATTTTAGTTTGTGTTTGTTAGAGGACTAACATACGAAACGATCGTAATTTCAATTTCAAATACAAATAAATATCGCACTAAGAAATTGACAAATCCAAAATAATATATAAAATCATTAAAAAATGCTAAAATTCCAAAGTTTTCGACAAGAACTTAACCAAACCCATTACGTTATATTATAACCTAGCCGACTTTGTCTTTATTTTTATTTCAAACAAAACTTAAACACAACCTCTTTTTATTCCTTTATGGATAATGGCATGGTTGGTTTCATTTATTCGTTCGGTGATTTTTTAAGCGAGTCATATTCCTTAAAAATGACAAGTTTGATTTAATTTTTTTAGTCATCTTAACAAAAAACACTGAACGAGGAATGAAGGCTACATCAGAAGATTCGCATAGTTCGCTTACACGATATGGAAAATTAATAAGATATGCTCACATACACGATATTATCATCGAGCGACAAAAATATATTCATTCTCCATGTACAGATAAAAACGCCATACCAAAATGTATGAAGTTGGCACTGGATAAAGAAATGCGCAAGACAACAGCAATTTTGAAAAACTGTTGAGCATATCTTTATATTGCTACTATATATCGTGGTTCGCTTAAATCAACCTGAGCACCATATGAATGAGATACACGTACCTAAATAACAGCAAGCCTTGAAAGAAAAACTGATTTCGGTGACACCAAATTATAATACCACCAAATTATATTATGTAATAAAATGGCGGATTTATTGAATTCATTTTTTTTAAATTTTTTTGTTATGAATTTATGATGAGTTTTAGTATAATTACATTGTTGTCATATTAAAAGTCGCCTTTAATTTTCGAAACAATACTAACATAATACAGTATTTAAAAAAATTGAATCATTAAATGTACAAACGATCCCTCATTTTCCAAGCATTAAAACCATACTAAACAAAAAGGATTAATTTATATAACTTTAGATTACGTTATTTGCTCTATATCGTTAAAAACATTATTTAATGTTAAATTATGTTATTTAACGGTATTTAACGTTTCAAATGATTTAAAGTGTAACGAAATCGTAGAGGTTTTCGTTTCTGATTGTACAATTTTCAGAATCCGGGGTCAAAAATGACGGTTCTTACAAAAAAAAAAAAAAAATACGACTTGACCTTCAAGTTACCTTGAAGGCAGATTTCAAGGTCCAACTTAAGGTAATCAATCGATTGCCGCCGTAAAATCCTAGAACTTTTATATTAGTTATTTTTTGATTGGCAGGTTTCCTGACGAAATATTTGATTGGTTTTTTTAAAATGTATATCCTGTACCTATGTATCTATCTGTCTATCTACATATTTTGCAATATATAAAACTGAATATTTGTAAGTCTGATAATATATGTAAAGACCATAAAACACGCCAATACCATAAAAGACCTAAGGAAGTCACTGTTAATATCTCACAACTCCACCTCCTTTTTTTGGGTGATAATCAGGTCCAAAGTTACGATGCATTTCTAAAACATAAGACACTGTGATTGTATAATCGTATGATGGAGTGATGGTATGTTGGTACGATGGTAACATGACACGTTGGTGTGATGGCGTGATGGTATGTTAGTATGTCAGTATGATGTTATGATTGTATGTTGGTATGGTGGTGTGATGGTGTAATGTTACGATGGTATGGCGTTAAGACTGTATGATGGGGTTATGGTACGATGGTATGGCCGTATTATGATATGGTGGTTTGATGGTATGATAGTCTGAAGGTATTATGGTATAACGATATGATGAGATGTGTGATTATTATTGATAACGGTACATAAAATCCGCCCTTAGATGAATGTCAAACAAATTTTAATAAAAACCCGCAGGTTCATCTGCAAATCCCCGCCAAGAGAGCTTTAACGCCAACTTCTTCCACAGTGTAGGCAAGAAGGTAGAATTCTAACTCAACTTGTAGTGGAATTTAATATTTTCTCTCTACTTAGCGAAACTAATTGGCAACGAACTAGTGTAGTAAAATATAATTAGGAACATTACATGGAATATTCAATTATAAAACTAAACAAGTTAAGTAAAATATTTCCTCCTTATAACCATATTCATGTTGGCTGACTTCAGATCAAAATATATTGTTATCCTCTCTAAATAAATTCTTCAAATAAATTTTCCATACTGATAGGTCATTCACATAATACAAAAGCGATAAATTCATCTCCATTAAAATTCAATTTAAACCAATCCATTTGCAAACCAAACAGGTGCGTGTGCTGCATATCCTATATTTTAACCAATGTCCAGAAATAAATTTACGCAGAAAACCAAAAACAAAAAACAATCAATTTATTATTTCTGCGTTTCACCACCCCAACTCAACCCTAACTACTGATAGGTCTGCTGACCGCATATACACAAATATTTGGAAAATCATGGCGCATGTAATATGTGCAAATACCTCTCTTCAAAACTTAATATATTCTAATATATTACCAAAGTTTTTCAAACATCATCTTGGATTAATTTATTTCGGTTTTCTACTTCATCGTCTTCCTCATCTTAAAACAACACCTTCCATTAAGAACAACACAACAAACAAACAAACAGAAAAAAAAAATACCTAACGTACCGTGTAAAAAGGCCATTAGATCAATTGAATATATTTTCGTAAATTTTTTTTTTTTTTTGCTTGGTGCTGCGCTGTTAATTCCGGTATGATTAAGACTGTACACCGAAGAAATACCATTAGACACCAGGTGTAATGGATCTCATCCTTAAAAGGAAACAAAAAAAAAAAAATTAAATTATTATTGTTATTAAGAAGAAGACGACTGTTCGTTTATCGTGGAAGGGGAAAATGATATAACAGTAAAATTAATGATTATGGATGTGCAGAAATGACTGCCAAAAATATGTTGCCACATAACATGCTGATCTATGAGTATAAAGTCAAAAATACCGTCGCGTCGTAAACACTGTCGATCGATTTTCAGCGAATTAAATTCAATTTTCGTAATAGCATTGCAAAAAAACTTTGATTGATCTTAACTTGTACATTGATTGAAAGTGTACCACTCCACCGTTGTTCCCTTTCGGTTAAACATTAGACCTAATTGATTGATAATCTTTAATAAAATAAATTGAATTTACTGAGAACAAAAAACTGTTTTCCAATTTTGTTTTTGTAAGACACGCGGGGAAAATTGAAAATCACAACTTTTCCATACATAAACATTTTCCATAAAATGCAACTTTTTTTTTACGTTTTTCATGCCAAAACTAATTATAAACTACAAAAAGTGAAATTCAATCCATCAAAGGAAGAATGGTATATAAGGAAAAAAAACTACGATGGTTGTTGTTTTTAGTTTTTGGGAAAGTTTGCAGGGAGATTGCATGAGATGGAAAATTTATTGTGATTTGATTTAATTTAATTTAGTTTTTCTTTTATGATTTAAATTTAATAACGAACAAGAAACATTATTTTTGGGAAGTTTATTACGATTTTTGAGTTACGGTCAATCGGGTGGATTAGGTAAGAACGAAAATAATTTCTTAGGGTAACTTTATTTGATACAATGTATTTTCGCTTTGATAAAGGTCAATTGATTTTGCTTTGATTGATCTAACTTCATTTAAATTTCAGTCAACCTTCTGAATTATTTTAGTAAGAAGGAATTGTGATCACAAGAAATTTGTATATTGATTAAAAGTTTTTGTCATATTGAGTTTCAATATAATTGCTTACAGGAATGAACAGGAATGAATTGTTTTCAATTCCGACGAATTAAAATAATCTTTAAAAAAATCTTGGATGAACTTAACAAATCAATTGTCTGCATAATCATAAAATTATCGACACGGTTGTCAGTTTACGACATCAGTACGTGGACCATTCCAAGCTATAACCTAAAATGCAAATATTAAAACCCCTTTACATTTCACAAAGTTTTGAAAATTGGTAAACGTATTAAAAACTGCCGCTACACTATGGCAACTTTCCAAAATCATTTTTAGATTAATTACGGATGTATATTTACTACGGATTATTCGATTTTATTAGTAAATTTTACGATATTATCATATGTAGACATCTAAGCGTATTCAAGATTTTATGAGTTTAATCGGGAATCTTCGAAATTATGCAATATTCTAGTTTATACCGATATTCGAATTGGGATTTTTCGAAAATATTTGAGATTGTTTGAAACTTTTATACACAGAAAAAAATTTGTGGTATTTTTTAACTAAATCTGAACTCTTAATTTGAGACCAATTGCAAAAGACCACCAGAGAAGTGCCTAATTTGATTAGCTACGTTCAATAGCTTCTTTGCTTTTAAAATAAATAAAAATCAAAGTGAATATCCGTAGTATTATGAAGCACCATACTGTTGTACTTTTAAAATGTATCATGATCATGTTTTCCACTAAGTATTATTGTCAAAACATCTTCTTGTTTCTAGTTAATTATTAACCAAAATTAGATTGTTTTTCTTAGCTACGATAAATAGTTCATTTTTTGTTTATACAATTTACTGGCACCCGTTTAACGCAGTTAAATATTACACTTTAAAAAGAGCAAAGCTTATTTTCATAAAGTGGCGAATTAAGCAGGAAATATTTGTAAATGTTGCGTAACATATTTAGCATTTTCTTCTACGAGGTGTTCGAGATTTAGTTGAAATTAAAGAGTTAATGTTGTTAAATTCTGCAATGTAAAATAGCTGAACGCAGCTCCTATATATTTGCTTACATATACAATATATATATATATATATATATATATATATATATATATATATATATATATATATATATATATATATATATATATATATATATATATATATATATATATATATATATATATATATATATATATATATATATATATATATATATATATATATATATATATATATATTTATATCTATATATATATATATATATATATATATATATATATATATATATATATATATATATATATATATATATATATATATATATATGTATATATATATCTAAATATATATATCTAAATATATATATATATATATATATATATATATATATATATATATATATATATATATATATATATATATATATATATATATATATATACAGCCTTGGCCAAAAATATAAAGCACCCCTATCTATTAGCATTATATATTAATATTATGTCTTTCTAAACAATGGGTGTTAACGAACGAGTCATCCCACCGAATGCGACCCTTAATTATTGAAAATCACCAATTTTTGTTTTGTTTTAGGTTCTTAACAAGAAGTTGTAGCGTCGTAAAATTTTTTTATTTTAGTTTTGTATTTGATCGTGTGCAGTCTTCACATAAAGTGTTTTAAATCAAAAAGAGTTTTCGTAAGTTTTTTGAGTAAAAAAGTGTGTTTGTGATAATTATGCCTAAAGCGTGCCAACTCAGTGAAGGAATAAGGGCACAAATTGTGTTGTTGGATTCCCAGGGTGTAAGCCAAATTAAAATATCCCAAAAATTAAAATGCTCTCGTGGAGCAGTTCAATCTACATTGAAAAGGGTTAAAGAGACCGGGGACTATGCCTATAAACTACGCTCAGGCAGAAATCGTATCACTTCGGTAAGAGACGATCGACAAATTGTGCGAATTGTGCGTTTTTAGAATCTTGATCTCACTGACCAAATTGAACAGAACGTTGCAGTAGCCATATTTTTTTATATCAGGTGCATATATCAAACTTAAAAGATGAATATTTTTTAATTTGCTGTTCAAGTGTGGTGGCAAATTCCTAATTAAAAAATATATAGCTGCTGTTTTATGAATACCAGTTTTGTAACCCATTCCATTAACAGGTTCAAATTCGTCAATATAAATTTGTATTTTAAACGTTATTTCGTTATTATGGAATGCGCTGGTTTTAACAAATAATCCATCTGAAATATCAGATAACATAGGCACACTATTCAAATAATTTTGTTTTGGGAAAGCTATGTACTCTTTAAAGTTATCTAATGTACACAAATACTTTAATGTGTCAATTAAACTGATGTACATGAAAGTATCTGCTTTTGGCATTTCAATGAACATTTGTAGTTTAGAGTCCCATTTTCTTTGATACCTATGTCCAAGAGTTATTTCCTGAGGTTTGGGAACTTTTTAAAAAACAAATTTTTTTCGTTTATAATTTGAAGTATGACAATTTAGAGTTTCTAGGATACTTGTCTGAAAGTCTAAGAAGTTCATGTAATTTTGCATAAAATTATCATGAGAATTTAAGAAATTAGCTCTTATGAATAAAAAAATTGAATCTAATAAATTTCTTATTGTAGTAATAATAAAATTAATCGTGGTGTGCGGGAGGCTTCTACCACATAAACCCGCAAAGAGCATTTTAATTTCTGATTTTATGGAATTAATAAAATTTACTTTATGCCAGTAATCCAAATTTTCTGTTTTAGTTTGTCCACTATTTGAAACTGAATCGTTTGAAATATTAGAGCCTGCAATTGTGCTATCTAAATTTTGTGGAATGAGTTTGGTTAAAGCGACCTCTTTAAAGACGCAATTCAGCATATGTCTTCGAATACCGCTTTTACTTTTGCAAAAATGACCGCAATTTACGAACCCACAAAAAAAATCAGAATACACATTATGACTATCTTTTAGATGCAAAAAAAAGAAACTTTGATCAGGTAGCGAAGCTAAACATTTAAAACATTTTAACAGAGACATTTTTCAAACTGATCCCTGTAAAATATTAGTAAATATATTACTAGACATATGTTAACCAAAATTTAAAATGAAAATTTTCCGTTTCAAATAACGTATTAATTCAATTGCCTTCTAAAGCAAAATCTTTAATAGTAAATATAACCAAAAAATCAATTCATTTAATAATTAGGAAAAAAGAGCGGTATTAATAAGTCTCATTTGGCTTGAAAAAGACTCAACTTCAATCGTAAATATGTACTTAATTATAAATTTCAGCATTTGCCTCATATTTGATTCAAAATGAACGTTGAAAGCATAGTGAATTTTTAAAAATTTATCTATGCATCCTATAGCAGTGTATCATCTGTGTTAATGAATTTTCCATCGATGAGAATATAAAATTTGCTTATTGTTCTTCTTGAAGACCCAGATGCTATTATGATCGGAGCTTTTTCGGGATTCCCGATTTTTAATGATGATGGCTCTAATGGTTCGTTTACCTAGTAAAACAAGACAAAAATTAATTATTAGTACCGCTAAATAACTAAATTTTGCACTATTAAAGATTTTAGTTGAACTTTGGAAAATATTAAAAGTATTTTTTTAACTATACCCAAAAATAGGGAAATTTTATTTTTTTACTGAGTTGTTTGTAAAATAAATCATTCTTACCTTATGGAAGTAAATTATCCATCAAAGCAGTCTTCGATTTTGCATCTATTTGACTGACCTTTTCCTAGTGATACTGGTGGTAACAGTATTAATAGACAAAACAACGCATGGAACTCCTGAGTAAATTCTGTTCAAATAAAAAATAACAAAGCAATAAAAAAACAGTATTGGTAAGATTAGCATAATTATTTTTACCTTTAAATGAATCTGGCAATTTTATATATTTTTTGTCTTTAGCTGAAAGTGTGATAATCCGTTTTTGCAATGCTTCGTCGAATTTTGCTCTGAATAAATTCGACTTATCAGGATACCGTGTTGAAAAATCAATTTCAGTCTATAGTAAACCAAATACTTATAGAAATAATTATTTTTTGTCAAAATATTTCTTTCTTACCAAACAATCTATCTCCAAAAACTTTGGAAAATCTATCAAAATTGATTTTGAATTTTTTCCTTTGATTTGATTATCTAATAAAAGCGTGCGAATTTTAAAAGTCATTCGATGCAATCTAAATATTTCCTCAAAATCATTAGTAGAATTGGCGGCTTTCATATATTCGATTTGGTTTAAGGAATTACTGTATAATTCATCATAATCGAGTTCACAAGTCGTAAATTGATTTTCTTCTGGGAACTCTGTTAAATTCAGTCGATTGTTGATAGCTTTTTTCAGTCTCAATGCATTTCTCTGAACTGTTTTAATCCGCGTGCCAAAAAATCCGTCATTTTTTTCTGGGTTATATATTAACCGCTGAATTTGAAATAATATATTTTACTTTAAAGTTAATTAGAAACGAATGTTGTAAAGAAACAAATGATTTATTTACATAATTTATATCAGAAGGCCCTTCCACGTCTCGTAGTTTTGGAAAAATGTCTGCTATACAATGAGCCCACAATTTTTTATCTTCTGTAGAGGGATTATTGCTTTTGCATTTCATTAAGTGGTCCACAGCTAACTTTATAATCTCCTGTTGCTCTGTTTTTGGAAGATCGAGGTTAGAATTCATATAAGTCCTGACCAGTTTCGCTCCGTCTATTAAAGCAAACGCCGTTTGGTTCTCAAAATATTGAACTAAGTCCTAATTGAAATTATAGTAGAACCATTTTAGTTAAATAGCTTCAAATAATAAATGTGTTACAAGATTTTTGATTCTGAAAGTACGATATTTTAGGATGTGGTAAAGTAACATATTTTATGAAAAAAACATTAAATTTACGATCAACCCCAACCATACGAACTAAACGCGGCTCTTTTCCACTATCAAGGAATTTGATAGTTGTAAACGATTAATAGCTAAAAAATCTATTCCAGATAAGACCCAATTCCCGATAAGAACAATTTGTCTGGATATATTTTTAAGTTTTTGAAAAAATGTTTTTGTAATTTTTATTAAATTAATGATGAAAACAAAATAATTTTTTTGAAAATTTAATAAATGTACAGACAAATTCTTCTTAATATTTTGTCTTGTTTGAAACAAATTGTTTTTAACGGATAAAATATAAAATTAAGCATTCAATTTCCTGGAAAAGGAAAATAGCTGATATGAGTGTTATTCTAATTTCATGTGGCGTTATCTTTGTAACGGTTTAGTTTGTTTTTCATAAAATAAATTCCTTTATAACTCTCTGAAATAGCGTAAATTCGGACTCAAATACCCTGTAACAGTTTGTTTTGTACTTTTTTGGTATAATATTTGTAAAATTTTGTAGGGTCCTTATAGATACAATCTTCAGTTTCTCTGTTGATTTCCTCTAAAATATGTGTAGATGTTTTTTCAGTTAAATCATTTTCTATGTTTAGAATTGTGTGAGGATGGCATACAAATTGCATGAATGAGGCAAATGACGTGTCGTTTAAATATGCATCTGATTCGTCCTTGATTTTTATTTCTCCACCTTCAATTTGAAACTCATGCCTAGCTGGAATTGTAAATACATAAATTAATTTCTAAATTAATAAATTTTCAAAATTTACCCTAATTAATTATTTATAAAATATCTTTTGCTATACTAATTTTCGATTATATATACCTGCAGATACTAAATCATAAAAGAACATTACGGAATTATAATTAACCGTCAGGTATTGCAGTT
Source organism: Tipula vernalis (assembly GCA_958295665.1). Lineage (NCBI taxonomy): Eukaryota > Metazoa > Arthropoda > Insecta > Diptera > Tipulidae > Tipula > Tipula vernalis. Next base: position 77,076,598 of record OY282559.1, on the reverse strand, counting down.
TTTCCAAATATCTAACTTTAAAGCAATATGCGTTTGGTAAACTATTGAAAGAAGAGCGATCATCCGATATTGTTTCCTCTGTAATACTTTAGGAGATCGGTGCATCCAGATTAAATAATTCAGTCGCATTTGCATTATTTATTATCTCACTTTTCAATAATACACATACTAAAATAAATTATAACACTTATAGTTGCTGTGTTGTTGCATACATTTATTCACGAAAATGAAATTTATGAACCAAAAAAAAAAATCGTTTTGCGTTTACATACTGAATTTTCAGGCCTCTACTATTTAGCTAATGATACAAAAATAAAATATGTATGTGAAAATTTTTTGCCAATTCATTTATTTACTATTCACATATCTGTAACTCGAAAAAAATCACATAATTTATACTTAATTTAAAACACGGATACTGAACATTTATTATTGTATAATAAACGAAATCCATAGGGCTAAAACACATTCAGAAAAATGTGGCGTTACTTACATTTTACGAAATACGATAATTAAATTTAAGCTAACTGCTAGCAGTTTACTTAAATTTGGTTTGTTAATGCTCATAAAATCACTACCTAATAATAATAATTTAGGTTTCACGTTTCACTAATTATATTAAAACACTTAAATTCACTTTAAAATTATTTTTTTATTAATTTAGAAACAAAAAATCGTAATCGATGCAATGAACAAGTTGAACTGAAAATAATTTGTAGGCGACCGCATGTGGTTATTCTAATATATTGATGCATATAGTCTTCCTTCTTTTATTTATTAAAATTGGTTGGAACAGAACTAAATATTAGTGGTGATAATATATTGTATCCATTCGCTCATCAAGAGAAAAAGAGAAATGAATAACCGAAATTTCCTCTGTCCTAATTGATGATTTGGTTTACGCAAATTTGACGCTTTTTTAGTGCTGATGTAGATAGCGTCCCTTTTTATTAAAGCCTTTGTAAACAATTTGAAGGTGTTAATTTAAAAATGTATAACTCAGTGTGCATTTTTGACATTATAATATTGTTGATTGCTAATCAAAGATCAGTAAAAGGTAGCTGTAAAATAGGAATTGAATTACATTTATGTAAATCAAAATTATGTCTATAATGTATGTACATTGAATTGGTTCTGTTATATTTTAAACAATATATCTAACTAGGTGTTAATTTTGTTAAATTTGCACATGATAAGATATTCGCTGTACTAATGAAATTTGCACAAAGGCTGAACTGAACTAAAATTTGTGATTTTTTTTTTTTAATTAAACCATAATGTATTCCGTTTCTTAACACGCTAAATGCTAAAGTCCAAGTAAAGAATACTCATCAAATAAGATTTCTAATTAAGAAAATTGAAAAAGCCACTATGGCTACATATGTACATTATGTATAAAAATTAATTTTTATAGTTTGTAAGGGGTCGAATTCATATTGAACATAAATAAAATTCGCTTCAATGTGAATTAAATATTGAATTCCCGTGGAATAAATTCATATTTATCAGAGAAATTAATTGATTTTTCAAATCTTCACGAAAAAGTACTTACATACATATAAATTGAATTTCAAAAACTGCAGATTTAATACATAATTATAATGCCGCGCAGTTAATTCAGATTTTAAAAAATCGGCGAAAATATCGCGAAATTATTGGTTTTTTTTTTCAGTAGAATTAATGTAAATCCTTTTGTATCTACTGTAATTAAAAAACTGTATGGAATATTAAAATGTTGAAATTTGGAAAGGAAAATAAAGATGTTAATACTAAACATATGTATGTAGCAGCTAGGGGCTATTGAGCGAATATCAGTTTCAGTACAAAATCTCCGTACCGTGAAAAATTTAAGCATGAAAATGAAAAATTTATGTTCTAAAATAAAAGCTAGCATGCTTTTGAAACCCCTCTACACAAGAATTGATTTTATTTGAAAATTCATATAAATTATTTAAACTGTTCATTGATTGGATGAATAAAATGCTCTTTTTGTTCATTTTTACTAAATTTCCCGGAATTCTTGTATATCGCACATGTTTGATATTTGGACAAATCAATGGCCGGCATTTTACAATCGTCTAGCTGCCACTCAAGTAATAAGCAGCTCTAAACAAAAGATTTCCATTCTTGAAACTTACCTCTCGAATACTCTCTTATAAAATTGTGACTGTTCAGACAAGACAAAATTTTTGCAAATGTATAATAATGTTCCTGCAAATACTATCAAACGTAAATTTAGAAGCTATCAGTTGAATAAGATATCATTAGTCGATCAAAACAGCAAGGAAAATATTAAAGAACATGTAGAATGTGTACATATATGAGATTCAGAACATGAACATTAAAATTATTTATTACAATATTTAACGTTTCTTTTACTATTTCGTTTCAATATACTAGACTAATATTCTACGCCAACAGAGTGTAAAACAAGTTACCACAGAATAGGGAGAATTTCTCTGAAACTAAGCCATTTTTTATGAACTTAGACATGTTCAGCATTTTACAATTGTTAATTTAAGCATTCTCAAGTCGAAATATAAATACGTTTGGTTTTGTTGCTTTAATCAATTTTTAGGTTAACCAAATTGGCACTGCTAAGTTGCTTTGAGAAATTTGGCAATATATTTCTACATTTCGAGTAAAAATTGTAGTTTTTACTTCTTAGCTCAATTAAGGAATTATAAATAGTTAAAACAAACCATGTTGTGGGCAGATTAACATTTTTGTTTAGCACCGGAAACGCATAAACCCCGAATTTAACAACGTATTTCGGCATTTCGAGTAAAACTTGTATTTTTTGCAAATTAGGTAAATTCATAAACAGCAAATTGTTAAATCGAACATTATTTTGGTAAGACTAAATTTATTTTTAGCACCGATCAGGAATATCACCGGAATTTTTTCCTGTGTAGGTGGGATTATTTGATAATGTCGAGATTAGCGTTAATATGGATAAATTCATAAATTCAGTCAACTACGTGGATTATGCAGCTTTTCATTCAAAAATTGATTCTGCAGCAGAATACTCATAATTCGACATTGGAAAATTAAATTTACGAATGCACTCATACCACAAGTTTTGCAGTATTTTCATCCGACGGCGTTATCTGGTATTGACTGCAATAATGACCACTAGCTGCATTTTTGAATGCTCCTTAAAACTACATATATAATACAGAACCAATATTCGTTGTTGGCGAATGGCAGCGATGGCTTATTGGCGAAAAACGCTTGTGCGGCCTACCTAGCCGAACCTTACTTATGCGACCTACCTACCCTCTTTTTATTGACTGCCATACAAATTGTTAACTTCTTAATTAAAATGGGTTCGAATTTGAAGCCACCTTCTGACATAAACCGTTCTACCGTTTAAAATTTGTTTATTTAGTAGTGGCGTTTTGTGAGATTAATTTTTTAAATGAAATGAGCCACCACATATCCGTCAGTTTCGATCCATCGATTTGTACATTTAAATTTAAAAGCTATATTACAATTAGTGTTACATTCCTAGTGGTCGCTGATGACAAGGGATTAAAAATATCCGGATATTTTTTGACCAAAAAAGCGAACGCATCAAAAGGATAGGTATACTTTTCACTCTACTTTTATTTGGATTTTTTTTGGAGTTTTTTTGACAACCGAAAATTATTTCTTTTATCGACGTAAAAAAATCGAAAATTTCTGTGAAATTAAAAATTTAAATTAAAATAATATGAAAACCTTCGATTTGAACAATGATATTAATAAAAAATATTAAAATAATAAAAAGAAAATATGATATTGACGTTTAAAATACCAAAATTATACGTCAAGTACAAAAGTTGTTCACTCATGTCATCAAAAAAAGTCCGGATATTTTATTAAAGTGAAGTTAGCGGTGGTAACATTTGTCAAAAATATCCGGTAGCCTATTTGCATCAAAAATCAACATATTTAACAATCGTGAGAGCACCTTCAAAGAAATAAGGACCAATCAATAATAGGACACTAAACATGTGTTTCTAGCACCCCCTTAGGATTTGTTGAGCTCCAAACTTGATACTTATTTCGATTTAAAACTTCGTTAAAGAATTGATGAACCTTCTTCTTATGTTATTTGTACACAATGGAATTTAGTCTTCACTCCCAATCTGTTGGTCGTGGCTACTGTTCTAGATTTTTTTAAATTTTATAGTAAGTTCTAATACAACTTGTCGAATTGGAGAATGGATTTAATGTGGCTTAATGTGTATGTATGTTTATTTAATGAAAAAATGTTTTTCACATAGGGTGGTACAAAAATAACCCGCTCGTCAATGTGTCACATTGACAGAATTCGGGATCATTAAATTGGTGATTATCATTTCCACTATAATTGAGAGGTTATAAACCTAAGTTCCATATGTATATTACTATGCGACTAGATTCGACTATACATGAATTAATATACTGTATTCGTTCAATAGGGTTTGCCACAGTTTTCTTGAAATTTCTATTTCCTTTTGAATTTGACCATATTACTTAATTAACTTTGGCCAACAAATTAAGAATTTAGAACAAAACGAAATTCTCTCTGTATGATTTCAATCGACACAGTAATATTTTAAAATAAAATTAAATGAGGGAATTTTAATTAAAAAATAAAACTTCCTGCAGAATCTCTAAAAACTTCTAAAAACTATTATTAACTCGATTCAGTGTAGACCTGAACCAAGTCATTACCAAATTTATCTTAAGGGTGGAATGCTATTACGACTTAATCCCGGTGCTCAAGTCGGGTAGAGGACATTGGTCATGGGATTTCGTAGTTCCCCTTAAGATCTAGATAAAGTCGTGTTTGGGAAAAATTTGGTTGAAAACAACCAAAAGGAAAAATATGGAAAAAAAACGGACCAACCGGTGATTCAAAGATTCATCCGTAAATCACATAGAAAAATAAATAAAAGAAAGACGAAAAATATAGAAGTAAAAAAAAAAGTTGGCCATAGGTTGTTGGATGTTGTGAACAGAGGGAGAACAGTGCAAAGCACTTGTCTACTTGTCTAGATACTTACCTAATTTGACCCCTTTTACAAATTTTCTCAAAACAAACCACAACATTTGGTTTAATTTATATTGAAATTGGGTTATGGATAATAGTATGCATTTCTTTGATTGTAATTAAAGCCAATCAACTATTCCCCACGCGAATAACGTACTTGACTCTTTCAGCGTAAACACCAAAAATTGAATTCTTGCAATAAAATATTGGCGAGGATTTTATACAATTTTTTTGCTAATTGACCAAAAAGAAAAACTATTTTGTACATCGATCAACCAACCGCAAAACTCATTCGTACCCCCTCCAACACTTCATTGATTATTGGCTATTATGCAAAAATTGCAAATATGCGGCACGTTTTCGTTGCATATGTAAACACATGAACTGCCCAAATTGCAAAAAAAAAGTTTTCACATTTATTCACCCGATGGAATTCAACTTGGTTGACAATGACCTCAGTCGAATAAATGCTAAAGAAAAAAAACAACAATTTTGTACACATACTTATTTAAATGTATGCGACAAGAAAGAAAACAGATTTATACGTTTATTTACTGAAACTTGAGTAGGAACAAATTTGTAAATAAAGTAAATTAAAATATGAGTCGTTTGGGCACGTGCCACTAGAATTAATAAGATTTTACACTAATTCATTTGTTGTTTGTGAAACCTTTTTTATGTGCAAAGTTTCACTATACCCAAACAAGTTTGATACAATACAAACTAACATAACTAGAACGGTAACTGCACCCGGATATTGTTATTGGAATTTTTATTTGTTTTTAGAAGAAAATATCTTCAAAGGTGGGATGCAGTTTTCTTAGTTTATTTTTTAGGAATTAGGTATATTTTGTAACGGAAATGACAAGCGCCAGTTACAAACTTTAATATACTAAGAACTTTGTTTGGGGTGAGAACTAAAATTGCATACGTTAATTTTTCCTAAAAAACGAATAACAGCCATCTGGTATAAAATAATCTTAAAAAATATTGGGTTTAATGGTAAAATCGAGAGGAATCCGCTAAATTCTATTTAATGAATTTGCAAAGTCCCTCGAACTATTTTAAAGTGAATTGAATTGTTAAGTAAAATGTGAAAAAATAAGAAATTTCTAAATTACTTACCATTTACAAATGAACTTCTATAATGTCCACATGTTAAATTCCTCCCAATTTTAGTTTTTCTTTTCCCACTATAATGTAGTTAAAATGATAACGTAATCGCCAACAAAATATGGTCCAGACGTTGACCAAAAATAAACCAGTCCCAAAACTGCTTGACAAAACTAAATAAACCAGCACAAAAATTAACTCGTTCGCTACCAGGGTCTCCTCGGAAAAACATCCACCTAAGCCCAGCATTTTTGTCTGGGTTATATGACATTAGGGATTATATCGCTTATGTGATAACCTCTGCCTCTGATAGCAAATCAACTTGTCACACATATGCTGGCAGCGAACGAGTTAAATAAATCGAAAAAATATTTCATTTATTTAAAACTTATTCGAATTTTTTGTAAAAACGCCGGCCACAAAGTCTGTACTAAGGCGCTTTCACGGAAAAAAGGAGGTTTATTTAAATAAAAATAAAAATTAAACGCGCCAAATGCAATTTATATGAACAAATAATTGTTATTCCAGGGCTCCATATGTCAGAACTTTATCCAAAAATCATTTTAGAATTCCATAATCGGTTGAGAAATAGGGAAGTTCCATCATACTTAGCCATATTCCAGAACTATATCCAAAAATCATTTTAGTATCCCATTTTAAATGCACCAGAAGAATTTCATTAAAACTGGTTGAGAAATAGGAAATATGGCCATATTCCAGAAATTCCTCCAAAAATCATTTTAGAATCCCATTTCCAACATACATGCCAAATTTCATAATAATCGGTTGAGAAATAGGCAAGTTCCTTCATACTTGGCCCATATTTGAGAACTTCATCCAAAAATCATTTAAGAATCCTATTTCCAACGCACATGTCAAATTTCAAAATAATTGGTTGAGAAATAGGCAAGTTCCATCTTACTTGGCTATATTCCGGAATTTCATTCAGAACTCAATATTTGTGTAAGGTTTGGGTCAAATTGGTCGAGTCGTGTGGATTTGTTTAAATATCATACACATATGCTGTACATACATACAAACACTCACTTTATTTCATAGATTACTCAACTGCTCACTAAACACTGGTCCAACACCATCTCAACCCCAATTTAACCCGCAAACTGACCCCAACTCAACCCTCAACCCAACCGCAAACTCTCTTTCAACTCAATCCTCAAACCAGCATATATAAAAAATTGGTTTACTATATCTTAACCCAACCACAACTCAACTCCAACTCAACTTTAACACAACCCCCAAATTGACCCCTAACTTAACCTTCAACTCAACCCCAAACTTAATACCCAACTAAATATTCAAAGCAGCTTATAGTATATAAAAAATGGTAAATATTTCTATAACCAGGTATTTTGGGTCAATTCGTATGGGAGGTATCCGACCCTCTTGACGCAGAGGTTCTGAAAGCTTTTCAAATCTCGGCCTTGACCATAGAAGCAGATTGGCGAAAAAAGAAATTCGAGAACAAGCCGTTCTCGAGATACCATGGGTACAGACATCCAGACATCCAGACGGACGGCCGCCTCTTTGTTTTTTGTTTTTTTTTGCTTTTTTAGACTCAGGGACTTTCAAAACATCGAGGAAATTGGTTTTGGCCCAATCAAGTTTTTGATCATTTTCGACAGGATTTCAATATTTTAGTCTTTTTAGACCGAAGTAATTTTAGCGGATGAGCATGAATAAACTGCACACATAGGCCTGTCAGAATATCATAGTGAGATGTTTTGAGATGTCGATTTTCTTAGATATGGATTAGATTATGATGATGTAACATCAGTTAATATTGTAAGTACACCGTGATTGAAGAAATTAATCATTAAGTTTAAGGAACAACACATCCGAGATTCAATTTTGTTGGCCAAAAGGAAGCAGCGTTTATCTACAGAATGTCTAGGGATATCACATTCAGTCAATATTTTTATAAACGAGAATTTGACGAAATATCGCAATCATCTCTATGCTGAAGCGAGGAAGTTGAAAAAATCAAATAAGATAAAATATGTCTGGGTCCGTAATGGAAATATTTTAGTTAGGAAATGTGAAGATGGTCATGTAAAGTTAATTAAATCGTTATCTGACCTTGTCGAAATTTAACAAATTTCACGTTAACTCTTTTTTCTTTTTTTTGAATGTCTTTTATAGTTCGTGAAGGTGATTGCGAGTTAATTAACGTTTTTAACTATACTGTATTTTCAAAGTTATATGTCATGCATTTAAATATCAGAAGTTTGCGGTCAAATTTTACTTCGTTTCTGGCCAATCTGTCTGGCTACTCTATCGAACCAGACATAATCTTTCTAATAGAAATTTGGGTCAATAATGATGAAGTGCCCTTCTATAAAATTCCGGGTTATAAGTTTTATAGTTGTTGTAATGATATTAAACGTGCGGGTGGCGTTGCAGTGTTCGTAAAAAATGCCATTCCGGCTGATTACTGTAATCATGATATAGCAACTGCGGATTGTATGGAGCTTAATTTTACTGTTGGTGATATTTTATTCAATAGCCTGTGTATTTATCGTTATCACTCTTACTCAATTGATGCATATTTAAATGAAATTACTCTGATCGGTGGGATTCTAAATTGGTTTTAGGTGAAGTTTTGGGATATGGCCAATTAGGATGGAACTTCCCTATTCCTCAACCAATTGTGATTTAATTCGACATGTGCGTTGGAAATGGGATTCTAGAATGATTTTTAGATGAAGTTCTGGATGGACAATTTGAATGGAACTTAGCTATTCCTTACCTGATTTTATTGAAATTTGGCACGCGCGTTTGAAATGGGATTCTAAAATGATTTTTAAATGTAGTTCTGGAATATGGCCAATTAGGATGGAACTTGGCTCTTCCTTAACCGGTTTTGGTGAAATTTAAAATGCGCAATGGACGTGGAATTCTAAAATGGATTTTGTATGAAGTTCTGGAACACGGCCAATTATGGTGGTACTTGGCTATTTCTTAACCGATTTGAGTGAAATTTGACATGTGCGTTGGAAATGGGATTCTAAAATGATTTATGGATGCAGTTTTGGAATATGGCCAACTAGCACGGAACTTGGCTATTCTTTAACCGATTTGAGTGAAATTTGACATGTGCATTGGAAATGGGATTCTAAAATGATTTTGGATAAAGTTCTGGAATATGACTAATTGGGATGGTGCTTGGCTATTCCTTAACCGATTTTAGTGAAATTAGCAACGCGTGATGGAAAGGGGATTGTACAATGATGTTTAGGTGAAGTTCTGGAATATGGCCAACTAGGATGGAACTTGGCTATTCCTTAACCGATTTGAGTGAAATTTGACATGTGCGATCAAAATGGGATTCTAAAATGATTTTTAGTTGAGTTTCTGAAATATAAAAAATTTAGATGGAACTTAGCTGTTTCTAAACCGATTGTGATTTAATTCAACATATGCGTTGGAAATGGTATTCTAAATTAGGTTTTAGATAAAGTTCTGGAATATGACTAAAATAGGATGGAAATTACAAATAAACCTCGACAGCTGCATGGATATTTTGCTATTCCTTAACCGATTGTAGGATTCTAAAATAGTTTTTAGATAATGTTATGGAATATGGCCAACAGCAAATAAAGCTCGACAGCTGCTTGGATTACGGAAACTGCCAAAGACAATAGCTTTTTAGGTTACTCATATTGATATATTTAAATATATCAATATAAGTAACCTAAAATAATAATAATTATTATACATCATCGGAATCATCCAAGACACATTCTGCGTTCAGCAATTTCCAAACAAAACAAAAATAATTGATTTAAATTATTTCCGACATATGTAAAATATTTGTCAAACCAATAGAAAAGTTATATCTGATTAGACGTTCGACGATGCAAAAGCGAAATATGATTTTCAGCAGAAACCAATTTTTGCCTTCCGCTGAAAATCAGGTTTTGTTTTTAATTTTTTACCATCTTTCAGGCGAAATATGAAATTTATTTTCCCATTTTCTCGGCTTCGAGGCTAGCACTATTTTTTTCCAATGAGGACTAGTTAACTCAAATTCAGTTGTAACGGTATAAGAACTTTCAAGCTTAAATCTCGGCCTGCTGCCGTTAATCGTAATTTATTGAACACGCAATCTTGGATGATTCAAAATTTGTTGATGAATTTTCATATTTCCTTGGTTTATTAATGAAAATATTCGAAATTTATACGATTGTGATAAGCACAAATTTCTTCAATGCGTTTACTAACGGGAATGATTAAATCTTGCTAGTTTCCGCTCAAAATCAGTATCGCAATGGAACGTGTAATCAGACATAACTTTTCTATTGGTTTATAAATCATTTTATGTCGGAAATAGTCTAAATAAATTATTTTTGTTGTTCAATTTGGAAATTTTTGAACGCAAAATGTGTCTAGGATTAATCCTTATAGTGTCATTTAGGGGTATGGATTGATTTTCATTTTCCACAATTTAATGAATGAAAATTATTAAAATTTATATTTTTGTGATAACGACAAATTTCTCCATTCTATTTACCAACTAAAAATATTAAGCTATTTGGTTAATGTTTTCTGGTTTCCGCTGAAAATCAGATTTTGTTTTTGTATTTTTTTTTACCGTCTTTCAGGCGGAATATGAAATTTTTTTCCATTTTCTCGACTCCTGAACTAGCACTAATTTAATTCGAAAGTTTCCCTGCTCCAGGTACTCACATGATTATATTTATTGATTCATTTCTTTTACCTTAACTAGATCCTATCTATGGAAGGTGCTGTTTTATAAATGATTTCAATTGCCAATAAATGAGGAAAATTTGAAATTTCAAATTCAATAAGCTACCGGAAGATATTAATAAATTTGAAATTTTTTTTGTTGTTATTGAACACAGCTACGTATCCCAGGGCTAAGGTTTTATTTTTTTTTCGATCAACCCTAATATCTTGGCGTAATGATTCTTTTATTGGAACAAATGGAACATATCAATAATTATTTTTACTTCAAATTCAAATGCTGGTCGTTTACTTTTTGGTAATATAGATACAAATTCATTCAGAGTACATATTAGGTGTAATGAAAATACGAGTTCCAAAAAAAAAAAAGATCGGTAAGGTTCGGACCCGAACTCCATAAGCATTTTTGTTGTTTACAGAACTATATACTAACATGCTACTAAGAAGAATAAAATATTCTTGCGGTACTAATTAAAAGTTTTTAAATTTTTTGTATATGTATTAGTTAATCCCATTCGCATCGTATGTATTTTACAAGTTTCGTTTTTCATAAAAATCGGTTAACAAATAGCCAAATTCTATCTTCTTCATTCACGACTTTGTGCATGATCTAAACTATTGAACCGCAACGCCGACTTATGCATCAGGATGTAAGACCGTGCGATGAAAGAACTTATCATTATTCACTATTGTGACTTTTATTTAAATCACGAATTTCAGTATATTATTCACATACATATGTATGAGCCAGTTTGACAGCATTTCAGTAGTAATACTTTTGTATTCACGGAGTAAATACACTAAATTCGGTAACTTCATTTACTTTTCTAAAAAGTGGGGTAAATGGAGTGGAATTTTTTAAAGTTTTGCACGGATTTAGAGAACAAATCAGTGAAATGTTATGTCTGAAGAAGGATCACATTGATGTGACTTATCAACAGTTATGGCTGGAAAATATTCAAGATTCATTGGGAATTTTCGGAAAATTCAATTTTCCGAAAATCATTAGAGACTTTATTGCTTAGATCGCTGCAAAAGTTATTAGATTACTTTCATTATTAAATCTATTCCAAATTTGTTTGTTTTATAATTTCAAGAAAAGTTAAATTTTATGTATTGTATTTACGCCGATTTTCCTGGAATAGAGTTTATTACTTATCCGAATTAGATCTCTCTTTGCTGCTTAACGGTAATAATCCAAATATTAATAAAAATACAATTTTTTAATCTAGAGTCGAAAATATGCCAAACCTAATTTAATTTCACTTTTACGATAACTAATAATAAATATTTTTGTTTTCAGAGTTTACAATAAAGATATCATTATCATATACTAAACTTTTGACATAAGTCAAATTGAATATAATCAAACATTATTTTCGTGGTTTCGTCTAGATATATTTGGAAATATGTTTAAGACTTTGAAAAATATACAAAAATATAAATCTCTTGAGATATTCACAAAGTACGAAGAATGAAAATGTAACTCTATACTATACCCAACTCTGAAATTTATGTATGTTCATAAGTATACAAAAATACACCCCCATATCTAACGCGAGCACCAAACTTTAGAAAAAAAATTGAAAAATAAATCATTCGCGACTTAAATAATTTTTCTTTGTTTCGTTCGGTTACATCGTTAAAATGTCTTATACATTATTTCCAAACAAACAATAATCGTTTTACTTATATTTTGAAAAGACAATCATAATCCTTAAATGAATATTTTATGTGGATTTTATTTTCTGAGTACCGAGTGTATGTGTGCAACCAAAAAAGTTTACATAACACAAAATAAATTATCTGAAAAGTATACAAAGCACCTGACTCCTTTCCTATTTTTTATTTTTACAATGAATTATACCACAAAATTTAATTTGGTTCCTTTATTTAAAAAGTTTAATTACATTTTAATGCGCGAGATTTGTTCAAAAGATTGGATTTAGAGTTGTTATAATATTTTGAATCGATATATGAGCCCTACTCGAACCGTTACAGATCAACCAACAAAAAGTTCAATAATTTTCCATTCATGCGTGTTCTATATGAACAATGGCAACAATATAAATTCAGTCATTATCTCATTTAATTAACCGCATTTTTAATATGCGGTACAGTCGTCAGTGTACACATATATACTATAGCTATAATCCCTCATCTTTTTGCCAATTTCTATTGTATTATTGTCTATTGAATTAAAATTATTTTTGATTTTAAATTAAAATATATTCCAGACTTTACACAATTTATATTTTGTTCGTGTTCTGGTGTATGCCAGACATGATCTCCTAAAACCGAAAATACAATTATGTACTACATAAAATTTAGTTGAGGTTTATTTTTTTTTTGTTGGTAGATTTATAATATGTAAGCGTATATAGAATGCGTAGGATAGCTGAATTAATTAGAGACAATGCACACGGTAGATAAATTATATAAAATACTGTATGCTGTAATTATAATTACTTTAGAATACAATAAAATTTATTTTTAATGAGGATATCCGCAGAATTTTAATTATTTTACATAGTTGTGCTGCTCCATACCTGAAAAATAGTATTTTGAGATTTTTTGGGTTTTATTTAGACGGGACCAACTTTTATTCTCTGTTTGATTCACTATATTCTTGTAGCAATTTAGCTTTCTATTCTTAGAAGTTCTTTCGATATTTTAAAAGTTAAATAAATCCTGTAAGTTTTGTAAAAAATGAAAAATTTTTAGTTCGCAATAACCCTTTTGTCAAAAATAATCCGTACATATAAAATAAATTTGTACGAAAGCCGATTTCTTCTAAGGTTTGACAAGTTTATAATTTTTTAAATTAAAAGTTCCAGGAAATTCGGACTGAGGTCCGTGAGGGTCTCTTATTTTTCAGCATTATCAGTCAGAAATACATCAAAACGTGGTCTGTGAGCGAATCCACCAACTGAACGTAAAAAATCGATAGTGCAGATTGCGCAATTAATATCTCAACCGATTTCAACGGAAATTTAAAAAGATGGCTTGAATTATAGAGATTTGTCTCTTTGTATTCTAAAAAAAAATTAAAATATCAAGATCCGATGATAAACTTACGGATTATCCTTCTTTGAATCCCTACAATTAGATTTGGTTGAGGTACCGTTAGAAAACCTGAACATTCATAGAGCTTACCAAAAACAGAGATCATCAAATGTTTGCTTAGGTTTTTGTTATTTCTGGATTTAATTTACTCCATCGGATGTTTGAGTGGTTTCAGCGTCCGCTGTGCACCTTAATAACTGAGTTTTGGAGAAATTTTAACTTACTAAAATTTTTAATTTTGCGTTACCTTTAATATCAGAATCCAATTCAATTTTATTCGATGCCCTCCAAATGTCATTTCGTTCTTTAAAACCTTTTATAGATAACTTCTTTCGAACTTAATTTAACTTGATTCTGTTTAGGTATGCTTAAGTTATTTTGCAACAAAATACTTTTGCGTAGCAGCAGAACATTATGAACGCATCAACCGAACCCATATGAGGCCGCAAAATGTCAGAAATCATGATTTTCTTTCCTTACGCCAATCGTTACGCTAATTTCTTCAATTTCATATCAAACAACTGGGTATATCTGTCTTTTTCGTATTTTATTTACCACCACATTAAGTTAGTCTGAATTGTGTTGGATAGAAGTTGTGGAAGCGTACAGATTAGTAATCAGTAAATGTACTAAACTAAAACACTAAACTAAAACAGTAATTCCAAAGAGATCTCAAAGAGTACATCGATCATGCTGGTTAGTTTTATTCCACAAACAACTTACCCAGAAGAAAGTCAAAACTGGTTTCATCCTGCGACCTATTTGTAAAGTTGAATTTTTGTAAAAAATGCGTGATAATTTGTAAAACAGTGACTTAGAAATTTAAAGATTTGTTTATTCGCGTGAAGTTTATCCTAAACTATCCTAAAAAAAAAAAAAAAAAAAAAATAGGATCGTTTAGGAAAAACTTTACAACACCAGTGCAATCAGGAGTACAACCACTCAGGCATTAAGGATCAAATCCATTTCTATGTGGACCTGCAATAATATATGTATGTGAAGTTGGCCCAAAATTCTATCCCAAAGAAATGCTATGGTAACACTAAAATGGCAATTTATACTGTCAGCCCAAAAAAACTTCTATAACGACCAATATTTACGAAACCGTAGCCCAAAAAAAATTCTATCATTACAAAATTTCCAATGTCAGCCCAAAAAAACTACTCTCATGATAGCTAAAACTTTCACGACAGTAACTCTCAGCCCAAAAATAAAACTATCGCGAAACTAAAGATTTAAAGATGCGTTAAATATAAAATATAATGATTAGGAAGTTATACAAAAATTTCGAAATTTAATTCATATTATATGAATTATTATTTAATAAATTTAAAGCACTAAGCTTGATAGTTAAACTAAAATAAAATTTTATTTTATTTACATATATTTAATTTTTATTTATTAATTTCCATATTTTTAAATTATTACTTGTAATCGAAATCGATTCGAATAAAAAACTTCAATAATAATTTCACTATAAGAAAATTAATAAATAAACAATAAATATAAAAAAAAATAATTTATTATTTATCAATTTAAAAGTGGAATAAGTCACAAGAAAGAAGCAGAAAATTCATTCGAGATAGCAGTAATCAACAATCTTCTAAAATAATTTTATAAAATATCTATTATTTAACTTAATGGTTGTCAGAAGATGCCATGAATGGACAGAATGGCCCATATTTTTGGTGCTGTCAAGAAATGTCACTTCTTCATATTTCTTAAAAGTTAGGGTGTTGAACATCGGTCTGTCGACGATTTTCTAAAAGATATAATCTTTACCTTCAAGGATTCAATGAATCAGACCAATGTCATTGGGATTTCATAGCCAGAATGGCCCATACAGATAGTCCAGTCAAGAAATGTTACTTCTTCGTCATATATCTCGAAAGTTAGGGTGTTGAACATCGATCAGACTATGATTTTCTAATAGATCTGATCTTTATCTTCATGGTTCCAATGAATCAGACCAATGTCATTGGGGTTTCATAGCCAGAATGGCCCATACAGATAGTCCCGTCAAGAAATGTTACTTTTGCGTCATATATCTCGAAAGTTAGGGTGTTGAACATCGATCAGACTATGATTTTCTAATAGATCTGATCTATATCTTCATGGTTCCAATGAATCAGACCAATGTCATTGGGATTTCATAGCCAGAATGGCCCATACAGATAGTCCCGTCAAGAAATGTCACTTCTTCGTGATATATCTCGAAAGTTTGGGTGTTGAACATCGATCAGACTATGATTTTCTAATAGATCTGGTCTTTATCTTTATGGTTCCAACGAAGCAGACCAATGTCATTGGGATTTCATAGCCAGAATGGCCCATATAGATAGTCCCGTCAAGAAATGTCACTTCTTCGTCATATATCTCGAAAGTTAGGGTGTTGAACATCGATCAGACTATGATTTTCTAATAGATCTGATCTTTATCTTCATGGTTCCAATGAATCAGACCAATGTCATTGGGATTTCATAGCCAGAATGGCCCATACAGATAGTCCCGTCAAGAAATGTTACTTTTTCGTCATATATCTCGAAAGTTAGGGTGTTGAACATCGATCAGACTATGATTTTCTAATAGATCTAGTCTTTATCTTCATGGTTCCAACGAATCAGACCAATGTCAATGGGATTTCATAGCCAGAATGGCCCATACAGATAGTCCAGTCAATAAATGTTACTTCTTCGTCATATATCTCGAAAGTTAGGGTGTTGAACATCGATCAGACTATGATTTTCTAATAGATCTGATCTTTATCTTCATGGTTCCAATGAATCAGACCAATGTCATAGGGGTTTCATAGCCAGAATGGCCCATATAGATAGTCCCGTCAAGAAATGTCACTTCTTCGTCATATATCTCGAAAGTTAGGGTATTGAACATCGATCAGACTATGATTTTCTAATAGATCTGATCTTTATCTTCATATTTCCAATGAATCAGACCAATGTCATTGCGATTTCATAGCCAGAATGGCCCATACAGATAGTCCCGTCAAGAAATGTCACTTTTTCGTCATATATCTCGAAAGTTAGGGTGTTGAACATCGATCAGACTATGATTTTCTAATAGATCTGATCTTTATCTTCATGGTTCCAATGAATCAGACCAATGTCATTGGGATTTCATAGCCAGAATGGCCCATACAGATAGTCCCGTCAAGAAATGTCACTTCTTCGTCATATATCTCGAAAGTTAGGGTGTTGAACATCGATCAGACTATGATTTTCTAATAGATCTGGTCTTTATCTTTATGGTTCCAACGAAGCAGACCAATTTCATTGGGATTTCATAGCCAGAATGGCCCATATAGATAGTCCCGTCAAGAAATGTCACTTCTTCGTCATATATCTCGAAAGTTAGGGTGTTGAACATCGATCAGACTATGATTTTCTAATAGATCTGGTCTTTATCTTTATGGTTCCAATGAAGCAGACCAATGTCATTGGGATTTCATAGCCAGAATGGCCCATATAGGTAGTCCCGTCAAGAAATGTCACTTCTTCGTCATATATCTCGAAAGTTAGGGTGTTGAACATCGATCAGACTATGATTTTCTAATAGATCAGGTCTTTATCTTCATGGTTCTAATGAATCAGACCAATGTCATTGGGATTTCATAGCCAGAATGGCCCATATACATAGTCCCATCAAGAAATATCAATTCAACGTCATATATCTCGAAAGTTAGGGTGTTGAACATCGATCAGACTATGATTTTCTAATAGATCTGATCTTTATCTTCATGGTTCCAATGAATCAGACCAATGTTATTGGGATTTCATATCCAGAATGGCCCATATAGATAGTCCCGTCAAGAAATTTCACTTCTTCGTCATATATCTCGAAAGTTAGGGTGTTGAACATCGATCAGACTATGATTTTCTAATAGATATGATCTTTATTTTCATAGTTCTAATCAATCAGACCAATGTCATTGGGATTTCATAGCCAGAATGGCCCATATAGATAGTCCCGTCAAGAAATGTCAGTTCTTCGTCATATATCTCGAAAGTTAGGGAGTTGAACATCGATCAGACTATGATTTTCTAATAGATCTGATCTTTGTCTTCATGGTTCCAATGAATCAGACCAATGTCACTGGGATTTCATAGCCAGAATGGCCCATATAGATAGTCCCGTCAAGAAATGTTACTTCATCGTCATATATTTCGAAAGTTAGGGTGTTTAACATCAGTCTAGCTATGATTTTCTTATAGCCTCTTTTGTTAGTTTTAATAATACATGTTAACTTGCTTAATATCATGCTCTCCGTGTCAGGAAAAATCATAATATAAAGCGGGTAGTGATAATAGAGGAAATTCCGCTTAACATCATGTTACATGATATTAACCGAGTTCTCGCTTTATATCACGATCCATTTGGCCGTTTTTTGGAACCACATCCGGAACTCATGTCGGTTTCCCATTTTCATCATACAAACCAATTTTCATCCGAATCTGTTGAAAAATGGCTTAGTTATATTTTTCCAGATCCCACTTGCCCATTTTCCAGAACCACATCCGGAACTCACGTTGAAATCCTATTTTCATTATACAAACCGAGTTTCATCTAAATCAGTTGAGAAATGGCTTAGTTCCATTCAAATTGATCATTTTTCAGAACAACATCCGAAACTCTTGTTGGAATCAATCGGTTGAGAAATGGCCCAGTTCGGTTTAAATCGGGTATTTTCCACAACCAAATACGGAACTCATTTTGGAATTTCATTTTCATCATACAAACCGATTATCATCAAAATCGGTTGAAAAATGGCTTAGTTACATTCAAACCGGCCATTTTCCAGTTCTCATTTGGCTATTTTGCAGAAACATATCCGGAACTCATTTTGTAATCCCATTTTCATCGTACAAACCGAGTTTCATCCAAATCAATTGAGAATTGGCTTAGTTTCATTCAAATTGGCTGTTTTCATGAGTTTTATCCTGTTCCGTGACATCTTGTTTTGGGACATCCTGTAGTGAAATGCGCCGTTCCGAACTGATCCCATACTTATCATAATTAATTAATATCATAATTAAAAACTTAAAACTATGCAATAAACTCTATATTAATAAATTTATTTTTTGAATAAATGTTATATTTTTCCACCAAAAAATATCAAAACTGATGTAAGGTCTCATTTAATACTGCAAATTAGTTTTCTTCAAAATTGAAAATTTCGTGTGTTACATAATTACATAATTTTGCTTGCGGTGTTTTCATTATTAGATTTGCTTTTATAACGTTTTGTCCGTTACATCGACTTTTTGGCATGTTGTTTTGTATTACATTTTTAGATATTTTATTATTTTCGAATTCTTTTCCCTAAATAACGGTAAATTATTTACCGTTGATTTTTAGTGTTCTTTTGTTTTTTTCATATTTAATTTTTTAAGGCTTTAGTAATAGTTTGTTATAATATTGAATTTTTGGTGTTGGTTTCTCATTTTCATATTTAATTATTTAAGTTTTTAGTAATAGTTTCTTATATTATAATATTGAATATTTGGTGTTGGGTTTTCTTGTTATATTTGATTATTTAAGTCTTTAGAAGTAGTTTGTTATATTTTAATATTGAATTTTTGGTTTTGCTTCTTATTTTCATATTTAAAGATTTTGTGATAGTTTCTGAATTTCAATATTAATTAGGGGTAACAGTTTTTTTTTTGAGAATTTAAATTCTTATTTTACTCAATTATATTATAAACTCTTGATATTGTTTACTTTTTTCGCACCGTGCACTTTGATTTTATGTTTATTTTGGTATAGATACTCCTATTCAATTGGTTCTCTAAATTTTATTTAAAATGAATTCGAAATTAATAAGCGATCGTATCCGAAACCGTAAATCATTTAAAACTAAGATGAATTATTCAAAATTAAATGAATTTACATTGCTTAATGCTGTAATTTCGGTAATGGGTAGTGATTTAGCTTATATAAAAATTCCACGAAGTAATTGCAAATCTCTGCAAGATTTATGTAATAGTTTAAAAATAAAAAATAATAGTTCTAATAGATTAAAAATTTATCTTTTATGGAATAGACAAATTAAAAACAAAGATATTGATATACAAGTGTTTAATCAAATCAATCCTTATGAAAATGAATCTATTTTATGTGATCCTGAATCTACAAATTATATTGAAGCTGATTTAAGTTTTCCAATTGTTACAGGAATTTCATGCGAAAATCGAAAAAATAACATTTTAACCATGTCTGTTCATCATGAAATTATACCGGAGTCTGAACCATTGAAAACAGTTCCAAAATCAATAAATATGGAAACCAAATTAAAATTTAAAAAAAAAAAATGTTTGACTTATCTCCAATTCAATAAAGTACTTGAGGTATCCGATCAAAAATGGACCGAGATTTTCGATGAATCTACTCGAAGTTTTGATAAATTTACATATACAAATGTATTTTCTGAATTGTTATGTAATATGACTGGTTGTTTAATTAATATTAAAGATTCAACTAGTAATAAAAAAAACATTTCGCTTCGAGCCTATTGTGGACACGGGCACAATAAAACAAACTTTTCATGTCGGAAATATCAATTGTCAAATAAAGACCAGCTAAAACCCAATATATTCAAAATAAAATATTCTGCTAACAAAATTGTTCATCCATTTATGAAATCTAAGACAGTAACGAAGTTGCAAAGAACTAATTTAAAAAAACAATTGCTTGATAATTCAGTGGAACAATTAAATGAGTCATTGTTCAAAGAAGAGGACACCGATTTTGTAGAAAGAACAAATACGGTCATAAAGTGTAAAAGTGTCGATGTGCTTCGAAAGATCAAGTCTATTGCTTTAAAAGAGCAAGATAATAGTGCAGATGACTTGAACGATATTTACGAAGAAATAAAACTACAAAAACTAACACCGCATGCGCAATATATACAACGATTATCGTTATGTCCATTTTATGTAGTATGTTTTAGTAATATGCAATTAAATCTTTTAAAAATGGCAAAACAGCAGCTTGAAGGAAAAACACTTGTAGCCTATATGGATGCTACTGGTGGACTTGTACGTTCGCCAAATAAAGAAAGTCCAACTATATATTATTATACTATAATCATACCTCTAAAAGCAAATTTAAATGATCCGTCCGATCCTTTCCCCATTTTAAATTTTGTAAGTGCAAGCCATACATACATATGAGACAATATTGACTATATTAAATATTTTTAAAATTTTCATTATTGAAGAAGCTAACAAATGGCCAATATTTAATGTGATAGTAACAGATTTCAGTTACCCACAAATAAATGCAACCTTAAAATGTTTTAATGATTTAAGTATTGTACAATATTTAAAACTATGCCATCAACAAATTTTTTCTAATAACATCGAGAATTTTTCACATTATGTAAAAGTTCATCTATGTTGTTCTCATTTGATGAAAAATATGACGCGAGATATAAACGCTCATTTTCCAGCATCATCAAAATCAAATAAATATACAAAAGAAATTATATCCTACTTTTTTATTACAAGAGATTATACTAACTTAAAATTAGTCTTCACAAAGTTTGTTGTTTTATTGAAGTCAAAATATACTAACCAAAATACTATCGATGCGTTCAATGTAATTTATGAATTTTTCTATACCAAACTATATTGCTGACTCAGAGAATACGAATGATATTGATGACTTTTTATCAAATAATACTCACGAGTTATTTTCTAGGACTATTTTCGAACAGAGTCCCTTTTATCACGACTTTAACGAAATTTATAAAAACTATATACCTGATGAGAACAGGCAGAAATCAATAACGCCTATCAATAACTTTTACAATCCTAAATTTTTGGAGCATTTTATTAAAAAGTATTTTACTTACTTACCAATGTGGTCACAATTTCTAATTGAAGATGACAGACTTAGTAATAGTCATGTCGAAAACTATTTTTCAATTCTGAAAAGGCGCTGTGGCAAAGCATCACATCTAGGCAAACTTCCTACAAAATGTTTAAGGATTTTAAAAGAAATCAATCAAAGAAATATATACATTTTTGAACGTTACAAATCAAAAATACCCAAAAAAAGTTTGAAAAATCTGTCACTAAAGCCAGTTAAGGGTATAACTTTACTAGACACTTTAAAAAAAAAAAGAAATTTGGAAAAAGAAACCAATCAATAATAGATCGCAATCCAATTTTGATTTAAAAAATATTATAGATTTTAATAAAAAATCGAAAGAAGAACAATTGGAGCTATCCACGAAATTACTTATGAATCAATCTGATTCTAAACAATTGAAATCAAAAAAAGAGAAGAATGAAGAACCGCTACAATTTAGATTCATTTATAAAAATACATGCGCATTTGACTCATTTATTCAATGTCTTTGCAATGCTAACCGTTTCATGATTTCTTTTGAAGAATTAAACCCGATACAAAAATTGGTTAACGTAATGTGTGGAGAACACCATTCTTACCAATTAGAAAAACTACGTCATGATGCTTTATTTGATATAAAAAAAAATTTAAGATACGATTTGGGACTTAAAGTAAATTGCGAGTCAAATATAACATTAGTGTCTGATTATTTGTTGAAAAAAGAACCTAGTCTTACAGCAGAATTTTATTGTCCCAAGTGCTTCAAAGAGACAACCGAGAAACGTCCTTATATACAAATAGATATGCAGTTATTCGAAGAAACTGGCATACAAAATTTACAAAATTGTCTCATTACGTTCCCTCCGAAGCCGTGTTGTAGTGAAACAATTTACGCAAAAAACGTCAAATTAAATGGATTCGTAGCACTAAACACAGAATATTTAAACTGTCATAATCAACCGATGGTTCAATTAAATGATATTCCATCAACAATATTATTGGATAGAGTAACATTCAATTTAAGTTCCCTGGTAAACTACATAGCCAAACAGAAACATTATACGGCTTACTGCAAAAACCAGAGTAACTGGGAACTTTATGATGATTTGAGCAGCACGGTTATTAAAATAAGAAGTGTTACTCATAAGGTTAAACCGCATTTATTAATATACACTAAGACATAAACAAACATTTTATTTTAATATACATATTTAACTTAATTTGTTAAATTTAATACAAAGTAAATTTAACAATTAAATCAATTTATAACCTAAAAATATATCAAATTCAAACAAATATTTGGTATTCATTTTTTTTTTTTTTTTTTTTTTTTGAGATAAGTCTACAATTACGACTTGAAAGTTTTAAGATACAATGAGATAAGTCCAAATTACGGACTTGAGAATTTGAGACATCAGACACCACAACACAATATTCAGTCGTGACAATTTTTCTCGTCACCGAGAATCGAACCTTGGACCCTAATATGCTAAAGTGGTTGCTTTACCACCGCACCAATCAGAGCGACATTTAGGTTTCACAACGTATCACCAAAGAATAGTTACATATGTATGGGAATTAAAACCCCTTACTATTTAATATACATTATACTCACAAGTGACTAGTGAATAACCACTTTTGTCTGATTCGTTACAACCATCAAGGTACAGATTAGATCTATTAGAAAATCATAGCTAGACTGATGTTCAACACACTAGCTTTCGAGATATAAGACGAAGAAGTAACATTTCATGACGGGACTATCTACATATATGGGCCATTCTGGCTATGAAATCCCAATGACATTGGTCTGCTTCGTTGGAACCATAAAGATAAAGACCAGATCTATTAGAAAATCATAGTCTGAACCCTAACTTTCGAGATATATGACGATGAAGTGATATTTCTTGATAGGACTATGTATATGGGCCATTCTGGCTATGAAATCCCAGTGACATTGGTCTGATTCATTGGAACCATGAAGATAAAGATCAGATCTTTAAGAAAATCATAGTCTGATCGATGTTCAACACCCTAACTTTCGAGATATATGACGAAGAAGTGACATTTCATGACGGGACTATCTATATGGGCCATTCTGGCTATGAAATCCCAATGACATTGGTCTGCTTCGTTGGAACCATAAAGATAAAGACCAGATCTATTAGAAAATCATAGTCTGATCGATGTTCAATACCCTAACTTTCGAGATATATGACGAAGAAGTGACATTTCTTGACGGGACTATCTATATGGGCCATTCTGGCTATGAAATCCCAGTGACATTGGTCTGATTCGTTGGAACCATGAAGATAAAGATCCGATCTATTAGAAAATCATAGCTAGACTGATGTTCAACACCCTAACTTCCCAAATATATGACGAAGAAGTGACATTTCTTGACGGGACTATCTATATGGGCCATTCTGGCTATGAAATCCCAATGACATTGGTCTGCTTCGTTGGAACCATAAATATAAAGACCAGATCTATTAGAAAATCATAGCCTGATCGATGTTCAACACCCTAACTTTCGAGATATATGACGAAGAAGTGACATTTCTTGACGGGACTATCTATATGGGCCATTCTGGCTATGAAATCCCAATGACATTGGTCTGATTCATTGGAACTATGAAGATAAAGATCAGATCTATTAGAAAATCATAGTCTGATCGATGTTCAACACCATAACTTTCGAGATCTATGACGAAGAAGTGACATTTCTTGACGGGACTATCTATATGGGCCATTCTGGCTATGAAATCCCAATGACATTGGTCTGATTCATTGGAACTATGAAGATAAAGATCAAATCTATTAGAAAATCATAGTCTGATCGATGTTCAACACCCTAACTTTCGAGATATATGACGAAGAAGTGACATTTCTTGACGGGACTATCTATATGGGCCATTCTGGCTATGAAATCCCAATGACATTGGTCTGATTCATTGGAACTATGAAGATAAAGATCAAATCTATTAGAAAATCATAGTCTGATCGATGTTCAACACCCTAACTTTCGAGATATATGACGAAGAAGTGACATTTCTTGACGGGACTATCTATATGGGCCATTCTGGCTATGAAATCCCAATGACATTGGTCTGCTTCGTTGGAACCATAAATATAAAGACCAGATCTATTAGAAAATCATAGTCTGATCGATGTTCAACACCCTAACTTTCGAGATATATCACGAAGAAGTGACATTTCTTGACGGGACTATCTATATGGGCCATTCTGGCTATGAAATCCCAATGACATTGGTCTGATTCATTGGAACCATGAAGATAAAGATCAGATCTATTAGAAAATCATAGTCTGATCGATGTTCAACACCATAACTTTCGAGATATATGACGAAGAAGTGACATTTCTTGACGGGACTATCTATATGGGCCATTCTGGCTATGAAATCCCAATGACATTGGTCTGCTTCGTTGGAACCATAAAGATAAAGATCAGATCTATTAGAAAATCATAGTCTGATCGATGTTCAACACCCTAACTTTCGAGATATATGACGAAGAAGTGACATTTCTTGACGGGACTATCTATATGGGCCATTCTGGCTATGAAATCCCAATGACATTGGTCTGATTCATTGGAACCATGAAGATAAAGATCAGATCTATTAGAAAATCATAGTCTGATCGATGTTCAACACCATAACTTTCGAGATATATGACGAAGAAGTGACATTTCTTGACGGGACTATCTATATGGGCCATTCTGGCTATGAAATCCCAATGACATTGGTCTGCTTCGTTGGAACCATAAATATAAAGACCAGATCTATTAGAAAATCATAGTCTGATCGATGTTCAACACCCTAACTTTCGAGATATATGACGAAGAAGTGACATTTCTTGACGGGACTATCTATATGGGCCATTCTGGCTATGAAATCCCAATGACATTGGTCTGCTTCGTTGGAACCATAAATATAAAGACCAGATCTATTAGAAAATCATAGTCTGATCGATGTTCAACACCCTAACTTTCGAGATATATGACGAAGAAGTGACATTTTTTGACGGGATTATCTATATGGGCCATTTTGGCTATGAAATCCCAATGACATTGGTCTGCTTCGTTGGAACCATAAATATAAAGACCAGATCTATTAGAAAATCATAGTCTGATCGATGTTCAACACCCTAACTTTCGAGATATATGACGAAGAAGTGACATTTCTTGACGGGACTATCTATATGGGCCATTCTGGCTATGAAATCCCAATGACATTGGTCTGATTCATTGGAACTATGAAGATAAAGATCAGATCTATTAGAAAATCATAGTCTGATCGATGTTCAACACCATAACTTTCGAGATATATGACGAAGAAGTGACATTTCTTGACGGGACTATCTATATGGGCCATTCTGGCTATGAAATCCCAATGACATTGGTCTGCTTCGTTGGAACCATAAAGATAAAAACCAGATCTATTAGAAAATCATAGTCTGATCGATGTTCAACACCCTAACTTTCGAGATATATGACGAAGAAGTGACATTTCTTGACGGGACTATCTATATGGGCCATTCTGGCTATGAAATCCCAATGACATTTATCTGATTCATTGGAACTATGAAGATAAAGATCAAATCTATTAGAAAATCATAGTCTGATCGATGTTCAACACCCTAACTTTCGAGATATATGACGAAGAAGTGACATTTCTTGACGGGACTATCTATATGGGCCCTTCTGGCTATGAAATCCCAATGACATTGGTCTGCTTCGTTGGAACCATAAAGATAAAGACCAGATCTATTAGAAAATCATAGTCTAATTGATGTTCAACACCCTAACTTTCGAGATATATGACGAAGAAATGACATTTCTTGACGGGACTATCTATATGGGCCATTCTGGCTATGAAATCCCAATGACATTGGTCTGATTCATTGGAACTATGAAGATAAAGATCAGATCTATTAGAAAATCATAGTCTGATCGATGTTTAACACCCTAACTTTCGAGATATATGACGAAGAAGTGACATTTCTTGACGGGACTATCTATATGGGCCATTCTGGCTATGAAATCCCAATGACATTGGTCAGCTTCGTTGGAAACATAAAGATAAAAACCAGATCTATTAGAAAATCATAGTCTGATCGATGTTCAACACCCTAACTTTCGAGATATATGACGAAGAAGTGACATTTCTTGACGGGACTATCTATATGGGCCATTCTGGCTATGAAATCCCAATGACATTGGTCTGATTCATTGGAACTATGAAGATAAAGATCAGATCTATTAGAAAATCATAGTCTGATCGATGTTCAACACCCTAACTTTCGAGATATATGACGAAGAAGTGACATTTCTTGACGGGACTATCTATATGGGCCATTCTGGCTGTGAAATCCCAATGACATTGGTCTGATTCATTGGAACTCTAAATATAAAGACCAGATCTATTAAAAAATCATAGTCTGATCGATGTTCAACACCCTAACTTTCGAGATATATCACGAACAAGTGACATTTCTTGACGGGACTATCTATATGGGCCATTCTGGCTATGAAATCCCAATGACATTGGTCTGATTCATTGGAACTATGAAGATAAAGATCAGATCTATTAGAAAATCATAGTCTGATCGATGTTCAACACCATAACTTTCGAGATATATGACGAAGAAGTGACATTTCTTGACGGGACTATCTATATGGGCCATTCTGGCTATGAAATCCCAATGACATTGGTCTGCTTCGTTGGAACCATAAATATAAAGACCAGATCTATTAGAAAATCATAGTCTGATCGATGTTCAACACCCTAACTTTCGAGATATATGACGAAGAAGTGACATTTCTTGACGGGACTATCTATATGGGCCATTCTGGCTATGAAATCCCAATGACATTGGTCTGCTTCGTTGGAACCATAAATATAAAGACCAGATCTATTAGAAAATCATAGTCTGATCGATGTTCAACACCCTAACTTTCGAGATATATGACGAAGAAGTGACATTTTTTGACGGGATTATCTATATGGGCCATTTTGGCTATGAAATCCCAATGACATTGGTCTGCTTCGTTGGAACCATAAATATAAAGACCAGATCTATTAGAAAATCATAGTCTGATCGATGTTCAACACCCTAACTTTCGAGATATATGACGAAGAAGTGACATTTCTTGACGGGACTATCTATATGGGCCATTCTGGCTATGAAATCCCAATGACATTGGTCTGATTCATTGGAACTATGAAGATAAAGATCAGATCTATTAGAAAATCATAGTCTGATCGATGTTCAACACCATAACTTTCGAGATATATGACGAAGAAGTGACATTTCTTGACGGGACTATCTATATGGGCCATTCTGGCTATGAAATCCCAATGACATTGGTCTGCTTCGTTGGAACCATAAAGATAAAAACCAGATCTATTAGAAAATCATAGTCTGATCGATGTTCAACACCCTAACTTTCGAGATATATGACGAAGAAATGACATTTCTTGACGGGACTATCTATATGGGCCATTCTGGCTATGAAATCCCAATGACATTGGTCTGATTCATTGGAACTATGAAGATAAAGATCAGATCTATTAGAAAATCATAGTCTGATCGATGTTCAACACCCTAACTTTCGAGATATATGACGAAGAAGTGACATTTCTTGACGGGACTATCTATATGGGCCCTTCTGGCTATGAAATCCCAATGACATTGGTCTGCTTCGTTGGAACCATAAAGATAAAGACCAGATCTATTAGAAAATCATAGTCTAATCGATGTTCAACACCCTAACTTTCGAGATATATGACGAAGAAATGACATTTCTTGACGGGACTATCTATATGGGCCATTCTGGCTATGAAATCCCAATGACATTGGTCTGATTCATTGGAACTATGAAGATAAAGATCAGATCTATTAGAAAATCATAGTCTGATCGATGTTTAACACCCTAACTTTCGAGATATATGACGAAGAAGTGACATTTCTTGACGGGACTATCTATATGGGCCATTCTGGCTATGAAATCCCAATGACATTGGTCAGCTTCGTTGGAAACATAAAGATAAAAACCAGATCTATTAGAAAATCATAGTCTGATCGATGTTCAACACCCTAACTTTCGAGATATATGACGAAGAAGTGACATTTCTTGACGGGACTATCTATATGGGCCATTCTGGCTATGAAATCCCAATGACATTGGTCTGATTCATTGGAACTATGAAGATAAAGATCAGATCTATTAGAAAATCATAGTCTGATCGATGTTCAACACCCTAACTTTCGAGATATATGACGAAGAAGTGACATTTCTTGACGGGACTATCTATATGGGCCATTCTGGCTGTGAAATCCCAATGACATTGGTCTGATTCATTGGAACTATAAATATAAAGACCAGATCTATTAAAAAATCATAGTCTGATCGATGTTCAACACCCTAACTTTCGAGATATATCACGAACAAGTGACATTTCTTGACGGGACTATCTATATGGGCCATTCTGGCTATGAAATCCCAATGACATTGGCCTGATTCATTGGAACTATGAAGATAAAGATCAGATCTATTAGAAAATCATAGTCTGATCGATGTTCAACACCATAACTTTCGAGATATATGACGAAGAAGTGACATTTCTTGACGGGACTATCTATATGGGCCATTCTGGCTATGAAATCCCAATGACATTGGTCTGCTTCGTTGGAACCATAAATATAAAGACCAGATCTATTAGAAAATCATAGTCTGATCGATGTTCAACACCCTAACTTTCGAGATATATGACGAAGAAGTGACATTTCTTGACGGGACTATCTATATGGGCCATTCTGGCTATGAAATCCCAATGACATTGGTCTGCTTCGTTGGAACCATAAATATAAAGACCAGATCTATTAGAAAATCATAGTCTGATCGATGTTCAACACCCTAACTTTCGAGATATATGACGAAGAAGTGACATTTTTTGACGGGATTATCTATATGGGCCATTTTGGCTATGAAATCCCAATGACATTGGTCTGCTTCGTTGGAACCATAAATATAAAGACCAGATCTATTAGAAAATCATAGTCTGATCGATGTTCAACACCCTAACTTTCGAGATATATGACGAAGAAGTGACATTTCTTGACGGGACTATCTATATGGGCCATTCTGGCTATGAAATCCCAATGACATTGGTCTGATTCATTGGAACTATGAAGATAAAGATCAGATCTATTAGAAAATCATAGTCTGATCGATGTTCAACACCATAACTTTCGAGATATATGACGAAGAAGTGACATTTCTTGACGGGACTATCTATATGGGCCATTCTGGCTATGAAATCCCAATGACATTGGTCTGCTTCGTTGGAACCATAAAGATAAAAACCAGATCTATTAGAAAATCATAGTCTGATCGATGTTCAACACCCTAACTTTCGAGATATATGACGAAGAAGTGACATTTCTTGACGGGACTATCTATATGGGCCATTCTGGCTATGAAATCCCAATGACATTTATCTGATTCATTGGAACTATGAAGATAAAGATCAAATCTATTAGAAAATCATAGTCTGATCGATGTTCAACACCCTAACTTTCGAGATATATGACGAAGAAGTGACATTTCTTGACGGGACTATCTATATGGGCCATTCTGGCTATGAAATCCCAATGACATTGGTCTGCTTCGTTGGAACCATAAAGATAAAGATCAGATCTATTAGAAAATCATAGTCTAATCGATGTTCAACACCCTAACTTTCGAGATATATGACGAAGAAGTGACATTTCTTGACGGGACTATCTATATGGGCCATTCTGGCTATGAAATCCCAATGACATTGGTCTGATTCATTGGAACTATGAAGATAAAGATCAGATCTATTAGAAAATCATAGTCTGATCGATGTTTAACACCCTAACTTTCGAGATATATGACGAAGAAGTGACATTTCTTGACGGGACTATCTATATGGGCCATTCTGGCTATGAAATCCCAATGACATTGGTCAGCTTCGTTGGAAACATAAAGATAAAAACCAGATCTATTAGAAAATCATAGTCTGATCGATGTTCAACACCCTAACTTTCGAGATATATGACGAAGAAGTGACATTTCTTGACGGGACTATCTATATGGGCCATTCTGGCTATGAAATCCCAATGACATTGGTCTGATTCATTGGAACTATGAAGATAAAGATCAGATCTATTAGAAAATCATAGTCTGATCGATGTTCAACACCCTAACTTTCGAGATATATGACGAAGAAGTGACATTTCTTGACGGGACTATCTATATGGGCCATTCTGGCTGTGAAATCCCAATGACATTGGTCTGATTCATTGGAACTATAAATATAAAGACCAGATCTATTAGAAAATCATAGTCTGATCGATGTTCAACACCCTAACTTTCGAGATATATCACGAACAAGTGACATTTCTTGACGGGACTATCTATATGGGCCATTCTGGCTATGAAATCCCAATGACATTGGTCTGATTCATTGGAACTATGAAGATAAAGATCAGATCTATTAGAAAATCATAGTCTAATCGATGTTCAACACCCTAACTTTCGAGATATATGACGAAGAAGTGACATTTCTTGACGGGACTATCTATATGGGCCATTCTGGCTATGAAATCCCAATGACATTGGTCTGCTTCGTTGGAACCATAAAGATAAAGACCAGATCTATTAGAAAATCATAGTCTGATCGATGTTCAACACCCTAACTTTCGAGATATATGACGAAGAAGTGACATTTCTTGACGGGACTATCTATATGGGCCATTCTGGCTATGAAATCCCAATGACATTGGTCTGCTTCGTTGGAACCATAAAGATAAAGACCAGGTCTATTAGAAAATCATAGTCTGATCGATGTTTAACACCATAACTTTCGAGATATATGACGAAGAAGTGACATTTTTTGACGGGACTATCTATATGGGCCATTCTGGCTATGAAATCCCAATGACATTGGTCTGATTCATTGGAACTATGAAGATAAAGATCAGATCTATTAGAAAATCATAGTCTGATCGATGTTCAACACCCTAACTTTCGAGATATATTACGAAGAAGTGACATTTCTTGACGGGACTATCTATATGGGCCATTCTGGCTATGAAATCCCAATGACATTGGTCTGATTCATTGGAACTATGAAGATAAAGATCAAATCTATTAGCAAATCATAGTCTGATCGATGTTCAACACCCTAACTTTCGAGATATATGACGAAGAAGTGACATTTCTTGACGGGACTATCTATATGGGCCATTCTGACTATGAAATCCCAATGACATTGGTCTGATTTTTTGGAACCATAAAGATAAAGATCAGATCTATTAGAAAATCATAGTCTGATCGATGTTCACCACCCTAACTCTCGAGATATATGACGAAGAAGTGACATTTCTTGACGGGACTATCTATATGGGCCATTCTGGCTATGAAATCCCAATGACATTGGTCTGATACATTGGAACCATGAAGATAAAGATCAGATCTATTAGAAAATCATAGTCTGATCGATGTTCAACACCCTAACTTTCGAGATATATGACGAAGAAGTGACATTTCTTGACGGGACTATCTATATGGGCCATTCTGGCTATGAAATTCCAATGATATTGGTCTGATTCATTGGAACTATGAAGATAAAGTTCAGATCTATTAGAAAATCATAGTCTGATCGATGTTCAACACCCTAACTTTCGAGATATATGACGAAGAAGTGACATTTCTTGACGGGACTATCTATATGGGCCATTCTGGCTATGAAATCCCAATGACATTGGTCTGCTTCGTTGGAACCATAAAGATAAAGACCAGATCTATTAGAAAATCATAGTCTGATCGATGTTCAACACCCTAACTTTCGAGATATATGACGAAGAAGTGACATTTCTTGACGGGACTATCTATATGGGCCATTCTGGCTATGAAATCCCAATGACATTGGTCTGATTCATTGGAACTATGAAGATAAAGATCAGATCTATTAGAAAATCATAGTCTGATCGATGTTCAACACCCTAACTTTCGAGATCTATGACGAAGAAGTGACATTTCTTGACGGGACTATCTATATGGGCCATTCTGGCTATGAAATCCCAATGACATTGGTCTGATTCATTGGAACTATGAAGATAAAGATCAAATCTATTAGAAAATCATAGTCTGATCGATGTTCAACACCCTAACTTTCGAGATATATGACGAAGAAGTGACATTTCTTGACAGGACTATCTATATGGGCCATTCTGGCTATGAAATCCCAATGACATTGGTCTGATTCATTGGAACTATAAAGATAAAGATCAAATCTATTAGAAAATCATAGTCTGATCGATGTTCAACACCCTAACTTTCGAGATATATGACGAAGAAGTGACATTTCTTGACGGGACTATCTATATGGGCCATTCTGGCTATGAAATCCCAATGACATTGGTCTGATTCATTGGAACTATGAAGATAAAGATCAAATCTATTAGAAAATCATAGTCTGATCGATGTTCAACACCCTAACTTTCGAGATATATGACGAAGAAGTGACATTTCTTGACGGGACTATCTATATGGGCCATTCTGGCTATGAAATTCCAATGACATTGGTCTGATTCATTGGAACTATGAAGATAAAGATCAGATCTATTAGAAAATCATAGTCTGATCGATGTTCAACACCCTAACTTTCGAGATATATGACGAAGAAGTGACATTTCTTGACGGGACTATCTATATGGGCCATTCTGGCTATGAAATCCCAATGACATTGGTCTGATTCGTTGGAAGTATTAACGTAAAGA
The DNA here is from genome assembly GCA_958295665.1 of Tipula vernalis. Classification (NCBI taxonomy): domain Eukaryota; kingdom Metazoa; phylum Arthropoda; class Insecta; order Diptera; family Tipulidae; genus Tipula; species Tipula vernalis. Next base: position 77,042,971 of record OY282559.1, on the reverse strand, counting down.
TCAGATCTATTAGAAAATCATAGTCTGATCGATGTTCAACACCCTTACTTCCGAGATATATGACGATGAAGTGACATTTCTTGATGTGACTATGTATATGGGCCATTCTGGCTATAAGATCCCAATGAGATTTTGCTTGTTTTTTACACGCAAACCTAACTTTACAAATTGCTAATTTAATCTCTTTTGAAATTAAACAGAAATAAATAAGACAAATTTATTTTACATTATAATTTCGTTATATTTCGAGTACAAATTAATATTTTTCTGATTTTCTGTTTTCGTATTATATGTTTGTAATTGATTTCATATTTTTTTTAATGTTATATTATGTAGTACTAGATATTGTAGATGCAAAAACAAATTTATTGTAATCATTATTCATAAATTTTATTTTTTCTATCGTGATAGCTTTCCTTATATCATAACATGTATAATGGTATTGCCAGTACTTAAAATTTAAATTTTTTGGGATAGAATTTTGGGCCAACTTCACAAAGGTCAATAATACAGGAGACTCATCTTTTTTGTGTAACAGAGATATCCTTAGTACCACCGATTACTTGATTTCATTACTATCTTTTGAGGAAATACATACTGATCATACTGATATTCCCTCCAGAGAGGACTGAATTAGTGAAGAGATGTTGGAGCCTGAAGTTTTGAACTTCTTCACGGATGGTTCGAAAATGGATGGTAGGGTTGGTTGTGGTGTTTCTGTGAGAAACTAAATGTGAACCTCCCGTTTCGTCTACCCGATTATTGCAGCATTTTTCAGCCTGAATTCACTGCGATAATTGAGGCCGAGGATTGGTTAAGGTATAATGTAGTATCTGTAAGGGATATTCGCATTTTTACGGACAATCTACGACCTTATTTTCTTACGTCGAATGTAGCCCAGAGCAGTCTCTCATCTCTTAATGAGATGGCAGATCAGTTTAACATCCATTTAACGTAGATGCCAAGGCACTTCAGCGTTGCGAAGAATGAAAGGGTAGATGAACTCGCTCGGCAGGGTACAAGTTGCCTGACTTTACCAAGTAAGGTAAATGTTTAAATTCAGCTCGATCATTTGAAAAGTTATAGAGACTAGGGTGTTTAGTATAACAAAATCATATTACGGTTTCCGTTTATGTCTTACGTAAATTTCCCAAACATTTTCCGCAACTTAGAAAAACCGGCAAAAAATACTAAGTATATTTTTGAGTAACTGTGAATGTAAACTAATAGAAAAACATCATCATTTGAAAAGTTATAGAGACTTAGGGTGTTCAGTATAAAAAGACGTATTGAAGGACTTTAATCCAATCAGGACCGCAACTGCCTCATGCTACACATCCGGTCAAATAATGACCATTTTGCATCAAATGTTTCGTGGAAGTGTCATATCAATGTTCGTCGATATTATGGCCACTTTGATAGCCCAATTTGACACCTCTACACTTTTTGTTGTTAAAATTGCCAAGATTTTGACCGAAATACTGCCGCCACGTCATGAAAAATGCTCAAAAATGAACCGAAATTTACATCAATGCTAGAGGTTGCCACCTAGCGGACACATTTGTTCGTAAACATTTAGTTTGTCTGTGTGTAAATCAATAGATGTTTTCGGCTTTTTTATAAACAAACATATTCATGGCAATCCAAATATTTTCGATTTGGTAAATCAGAAAAATAAAGAGGCCAAAAAAAAAATATCATTTCCGTCTACCCCCTCCCCCTCCCCCTCCATAATCTTAGCCCAAGGGCCAAGAGTTGTGCCAAACACACAAATTAGGTTTCTCCGATCAAATGTTTGGGAAATTTACGTAACACAATATCGGAAGCAGTAATATGGTTTTGTTATACTAAACCCTCTTAGTCTCTATAAATTTTCAAATAATGACGTTTTTCTGTCCGTTTACATCCACAGTTACTCAAAAATATACTTAGTATTTTTGGCCGATTTTTCTATGTTGCGGAAAATGCTTGGGAAATTCAATGTATACAGAAATTATCAACATAAATTATCATACAGAAATTAATAATGGAATATTGAAAAACTATTTCATGATAATATTTAGACGTATCAATACAAAAGTTTAATGTCCTTTACTTAATGAGTAATGTATAATTTATTCGTTAATGCGTTGTTTTACTCATACATTCTCACAATTTCTTGTTTTTGTGATTTTAGCAAAGTTTAGGAAGAAATTCACAATCATATTTGTTTTAGGAAAGGGATTCGGTTGAATTTTTTTTATTTAATAGTTAAGAGTAAATTTAAGCATCACGACTAAATTATTTTCAAAATTTTAATTATTTTTCTTTTTTTTTTATATTTTTAGGTATGTGGGTAATTTTGATTATAAGTACAGTTGATACATTACACAGGTAAGCGTATTTTAACATTCCGCAATAACATTGCATTTGGTTGTGGCGCAATAGATACAACTGTAACCTTTTCGGCCCTAATTAGTAACTCGACCAAATTTGATTTGAACAAACAATTGCTACAAAATGCTTTCTTAGTTTCAGGGATTTCAAATTTTTAAAGTATTAAAAATGTTAAATTTTTAATTACAGAATTTTACTATAACAATAGAAGCATTTTAGAAAATTTAAAAAATTAAGAAATATACAGAATTCAAAGACTCTAAAGAGTATAGGGAACTTAAGTAATTTAAACGCTTAAACGATTTAAATAATTTAAAATATGTACAGAAGAATTAAAAGAATTTAAAAAGTTTAGAGAATTTAAATTTCTTTTTTAAATAGTGTAAACAATTTAAAACTTTTAAAAATTTAAAGAATATGACGAGTTTGCAAAAATTTATAGTTATGTCTAAAAATTTTGCAAACTTTTCAAGAAATCAAAGGATTTAAAAAAATTAAAGTACTTAAAGAATAAAAGAATTTGTAACGAAACGAAGTGGAGCTATGACTCAACTATCTACATTAAGTTCAGGATTGAAACACAACTACCAAATCACCTCAGTTAGCAGATATCCGCGTCATTTTATTGTCTCTGGGCGGTCGTTTTGCCGGCTAAAGTTCAGGGGAAATGCGTGGGTTTTCCAGAGACATGACGCGGATCTAGTTGGACCGCAGGATGGGAAAGAAAGGGGTAGGAAACAACAGCTGATTCTTTTACTCACCTATATGAACTATACATACCTTGAACTCATCTCGGAAAATTTCCTCTACTCGGTCATCTCAATCATTAACAATATGGTGAATAACGAACGAAACCGATTTTTTTTTTTTTAAATGACAAGAACAACATTTAGAAAATAAAAATCTTTGTTGAAATATGCAAGAATTAAGCAAAAAGCAAAAAAATATAAAAATAGACATCGAAGATTATTTTCCAAAAAAAAAACAAAAGAAGAAAAAAAATTCTTAACATCTAAGATTCCCCTAACCCCCCTAACCCTAAGCTAACTAGCTATTCTTAAAAAAAAAAAAAGGAGATGTAAATTTGCAAGAAAGTAAATTTTATATAAACATAATTCAAAACCAAAAATGTAATTAAATAAATCATAATAGTAAAAAAAAAATAATAAAAAAAATGAAAATACAAATTTAGTAAAAGAAATTAACTTGCGCTTGACCAACTGTACACGTGATGCGGCTGCCGATAATTTATAGATGCTGACGTCATTAACATGATGACGCGATGCAAAGTTTAAGTTTATTTAGTTGGCAAAGTTGGTGATATTATGTCTGAACTAAATTTGCAATTTATTCAGTTTTTAATTAGTTCAGAGTTCAGCTATGAATGTTTATATGTTCCTTAGTATATGGATAATAGTTCGTTAAGAAAACATATAAGCTTTTACAGAACACTATCAACAATTGAACTGGATGATAGTTCCCGTTATTTCACTGACACCACTTATTATTGTTTTGGGTTAAATCTTTTTCTTTTTCGTTGAATGAACACTTTTCACAATAATAAGCATATAAGTACTTTGATTTAGTCGTAATTAATAGTTTTCATTATACTTTAAACTAATTCATTTTTTTTTTATCACATAATTTTAGTCCATTCACTATCAACTGAAACTATACACACGATAAACAATTTTAATAATTAGAGACTATTTTATCCATTTAGTTTATTATTTTATGATCACGTTTAAGAATTTTAGATCATTCAAAAAAAAATCAACTGTTTTTATGAATTTAAATTGTTTTTCATTTTTTTTTTTCATTAATGTTTTGTTTTGTTGGTTAAATAGTAACTGAATTTTATGTATTATGATTAGAATTAAATCACTTTAAAGTTCATTTGTTCTTACTACACAAATAGAGTAGTCTTATAAGAATCTTATATTTGGTAAACTTATGCACTACTTATATTTTTTCTGGTTCATTCGAGAACAATAAGTTGTTGTTAGTGTACTTTCAAAACCCTCGGTTGCAACGGCGAGGAAAAAAAATGAAATATTTTTTTGTTTTTGTGTCATTACAAATTTAAAAGATTCAAATTATTTAAAAATTGAAAAAATTTAAATAATTTAAAATTAAAGAATTGAAATACTACAATATAATAATTTAAATAATTTAAAAGCTTTAAAGAATTTAGACAATTTAAAGAAATTAAAGAATGTGAAAAGCTCGAGAAATTTAAAGAACTAAAAATATCAAATATGATTTTAAAATTTATAAAATTTACAAAGTTTCAAGAATCTTAAAAATCTTAACAAATTAAAGAGTTTGATGAATTTAGATTCTTTGAAGAATTTTAAGAATTTAAGAATTTGAAGAATTGAAAAATTAAGTGAGTTTATTTTAAAATTTCAAAAATATTTAATAATTAAAATAGAATTTAACAATTGGGAGTATTTGAAGGATTTGAGGGATTCAAAGAACTTAAATAGTTTTAACGGTTAAGAATTTAAACAAAGACAAATTTTAGAATTTATTGAACTTAGCGAATTTTAAAAATTCAACGATTTATCGGACAATATAAAAGAATTTAGATAATTCTAAGAATTTTCAGAATTTTTTTTTTAAATTTAAAGAATTTTTGAATTAAAGAATTTTAAAAATAAAAGAATTTTAAAATTTAAAGAATTTGTAAAATTTTAAGAATTTTAAAAACTATAAAAATTAGAACAACATAAGAATTTTAAAATTTAAGAGTTTAAAAAATTGAAAAAGTAGAGGAATTTGAAGCATTAAAAAATTAAAAGAATTAAAACTAGCTATTGAAAAAATTAAGAATTTGACAATTTAAAGATTTTGAAAATTTAGGTAGTTTAGAGAATTTTAATAGGGCTGTATAGAAATTTAAGATAAGATTTTTGTTTTTAATTTAAAGAGTTTAAAGGATTTTAAAAAATTAAAGATTTTAAAAAATCTTATGAGTTGGAAGGATTTAAAGAATTAATTTAATTTGGAGAATGGTGAGGTTTAAAAAATTAAAAAAATTAAAAAATTCTTAGAATTTGGAAATTTATATAATTGAAAAGTCTAAGAAATTTTATTTTAAGACCTGGGCGATTGTTTTTTTTTTTAAATTAACCATTAGAAGATTATGAGAAATTGCAAAAATTCGAGAAATTAAAAAAAAATAAAGAATATACGAATTTAATGAATTTAGAGAACTTAAAATATTTCAAGAATTTAAAAAAATTTGAACAACTTAAGAAATTTAAACAATTATTATTTAATTTTAAAGATTTAAAAAATTCTAAGACTTTAAGAAATAATTACAATAGAATTAAGATTTTTAAAAATTTAAAGAGTAAAGGTAGAGAAAGGGAATTTAAAAAATTAGAAGAATTTCACAGTTAAAGTTAAAAAATTTATAGAATTTAATGAACTTTAAAAATTGAAAAAGTTACAGGAATGTTAAGAGTTTTAAAATTTGATTTTTTTTTTGAAATTTAAAGAATTTTGACAATTTATGATTTTTGAAAGATTTTTTTACAATTTAAAGAACCTAAAAAAGAGTTTAGAAAATTTAGTTTAGACTTCAAAAACTTAAATAATTTAAAGGATTTAAAACTTTTAAAAATTTAATGAATGATGATGGTAATATGTTGATAATTTGCCCGATATTGATGCTTGCTTTATTGCTCAACATATTCTGGCGATGATTCTATTTTCCTCTTTTTTGTAGGATTGCTTTTCTTCATGATCCAATCAGATTCTCTTGCCGCTTCCTCTGCTTCAGTAGCTTCTATGTTTAATGTGACGTTTTTTTTTTTTTTGGTTTTCTTACCGCTAATGTCCACTGGCAACTGTATCCTATTTCTCAAATGTGTGATGTTTACTAAAGACTTTATTATTTTCCTGGTCTGATTGGATGTTTCGTTTCAGTTCTTCATTATCTCTTCTTATTAAGGTAATTTGGTTACTCAGCTTTAAAACTACTGCTTTTAGACTGTTTAACTGTGCATGAAAGTGTTCGTTTTTCGCTTTCACTATTCGAGTTAGTTGTAGGGGAATAAAAAAATCGAATCATATCTTCTATAGAAATTGTTTTTCAGATTGTAGGCGATGCGTATTTTCTCTTGTTATGTTTACTGCTACTGCAGCCAAGTTCGCCACTGCGGTAGCGGTGCTTATAGTGTTATATGTCCTAGCTGCCAAGTGCACAACTGCGGAAACATTGTGTTCGCTGGATTTCGACGACTGGCAGCCCACTTGCTTACTTCCGATGGTCGATGGTACTAGGTGTCCGAATCCCTACACCGTATGGTTTTCTGAACAACTACTTATGTTGGTTTTTTGATCAGGGTATCCTTCCGTTAGCTTTTTATACCTACTGTCTGGTCAGAAATCGGCTGCCTTTTATATAAGGTGCAGACGCCGTCTCAAGCCGCACCTTCTTTATATAAGATGCAGACGCCGTCTGAAGCCGCACCTTCTGGTAAACAGGCACTTTCCCAAGTTTTTGTCTACAAGCGTTATTTTCCTTCACACTTTCCCACTTATCCGCCCGCCACTTGGGGACGTGTTCAATAGGAGACTTGCAACATTGACGGGAAAAATTATTGAAGCGTTCTTCAAAATTGAAGGGTTTAATTTAACTTAAAGAATTTAAGGAATTTAAGTATTAAAAAATTTGGTGGTTTTACAGGATTTGGAAAAATTAAAATAAATAAAAAATAATTTAAGAATTTTGAGAATTTTAAGAATTTAAAGTTTAAAAAAATTTAAAGCATTTAAAGAACTTAAATAGAGATTAAATGAATTTAAAAAATTAAATTAAAAAAATGGAGGAATTTGAGATATTTAAAACCATTAAAGAATTTAACGAATTTAAGAATTTAAAGAAATACCATTCAAATAAGTTAGGAATCTGAGAAATTTAAAGCATTTAAATAATTAAAGAATTTGATGAATCAATAAATTAAAAAAATTTAAAAATTTAAGAATTTATTGTAGATAATTCAAAGATATAAAGAATTTGAAAATTTTAAAATTTAAAAAATTTTAAGGAATTAAATAATTTGATAATTTAAAGAATTTGTAGGCTTCGAAAATTTGGCTAGCATTGCTTTTAGCTGTCTCATTTAAAGTGGCGCCATTTATTTCTTGGTGTGGAAATATTAATAACTAAAAATCGCTGTTTATTTAATTAAAAAAATATTAAACCTTCATTTTCCAAAATTTGCAAACATAATACACAATTGAATAAACATTAGTAAATTTTATTTCATTCCTATTTTAATTTAAAAATAAATTAAATCTTCCTTTTCCAAAATTTGCAACCGTCGCCTGTCAAGTGAGACAGCTAAAACCAATCCGAGCCTTTAAAAAATTAGAACAACATAAGAATTTGAAAATTTTAATAATAAAAAATTGAAGATTTTGATGAAATAAAAAATTTAAAGGATTTAAAGAATGTAAAAAATTAAGACTATTTAAAAACTTCAAAGATTGAAAGAATTTAAAAAAATTCAAGAATCGGATTTATAGAATTTTAAAAATTGTGAATAATTAAAATTTAAATAGTTTGCAAAATTTAAATAATAATGAATATTTTAAGGGATTTGAAAAATTAAAGAAATTTGTTTTTGTTTTTAAACAGAAGAATTTGAAAAATTTAAGAATTTAAAGAATTGAAAAATTTAGTGAGTTTTTACAGGATTTAAAAAATGTAAAATATTTAAAATGGAATTTAAGAATTTGGAGAATTTGAAAAATTTAAAATACTTAAATAGTTTTAATGGTTAAAAATTTAAAGAAATACTATTTATATAATTTACGATTCTAAGAAATTTAAAGCATTTAAATAATTTAGGAATTTATTGAACTTAGAAAATTTTAAGAATTTAAGAATTTTGAAAATTCAGCGATTTATAAGAATATGAAGAATTTCAAAAATTTTAAAAATTCAAAGAATTTCGAGAATTTTAAAAATTTAAGAATTTGAAGAAATTGTTTTAAAATTAAAAGAATTTTATGAATTAAAGAACTTTAAGATTTAAAGAAATTGTAAAATTTTAAGAATTTTAAAAAGTTTAAAAATCAATTTGAAGATTTTAAACATTTAAAAATTTAAAGAATTTATAAAATTAAAAAATTTACAACTTAAGTTATTTAAAAAAATCAAGAATTTGACAATTTAAAGATTTTGAAAAATTAAAGTAGTTTAGAGAATTTGAGTAGTTTGAAAATTTTTATAGTTAATCAATATTTTAAAGGATCTGTAGAAATTAAAGAATTACATTTTGTTTAAATTTAAAGGAGTTGAAAGGATTTTAACAAATTGAAGAATTAAAAAAAATTTATGAATTGAATGGATTTGAAGAATTAATTTAATTTAGCAAACCGGAGAAGTTTAAAGAATTTTAAAAATTTTTAAGAATTTATGGAATTTAGGGAATTTTAAGAATTTATAGAATTGGAAAGATTAAAGAATACTAGGATTTTAAGAACTTAAAGAGCATTTAAAGAAATATAATAGGTTAAAATGTTTAAAGAATTTAAAGAATATAAGAGTTTAAAATCTTACAAAGTTCATTTACTTTATACAGATTAAAAAATTTAAAGAAATTAAGAAACTGGAGGCTTTGAAGAATCTAAAGAACTTGAAAGGTTAAGAATTTAGAGGAATACTATTCAAATAATTTAAGAATCTGAGAAATTTAAGGCATTTAAAAAGAAGAATTTATTGAATTTAGAGAATAAGAAAAATTTGAAGAATTTAAAAAATTCATAGAATTTAAAGAATTTGAAGAATTTAAAGAGGGAAAATTATTAGAAATTTTAGAAATATAAGATGTTGAAGACATTTCTTTTACAGCTAAAAAAATTTTATGATTTTAAGAAATTGAAAAATTTAAATAAAGAAAAGTTTAAATATTTTAAAGAATTTTGATTGAGAAGAATACTAGGATTTTAAGAACTTAAAGAGCATTTAAAGAAATATAATAGGTTAAAATGTTTAAAGAATTTAAAGAATATAAGAGTTTAAAATCTTACAAAGTTCATTTACTTTATACAGATTAAAAAATTTAAAGAAATTAAGAAACTGGAGGCTTTGAAGAATCTAAAGAACTTGAAAGGTTAAGAATTTAGAGGAATACTATTCAAATAATTTAAGAATCTGAGAAATTTAAGGCATTTAAAAAGAAGAATTTATTGAATTTAGAGAATAAGAAAAATTTGAAGAATTTAAAAAATTCATAGAATTTAAAGAATTTGAAGAATTTAAAGAGGGAAAATTATTAGAAATTTTAGAAATATAAGATGTTGAAGACATTTCTTTTACAGCTAAAAAAATTTTATGATTTTAAGAAATTGAAAAATTTAAATAAAGAAAAGTTTAAATATTTTAAAGAATTTTGATAATTTTAAAATTTTAAGAATTTATAGACTTCGAAAATGTTTAACAATTAGAACAATTAAAAAGTATAAGGAATTTTATTTTCTGTGAAGAACTGAAAGAATTAAAACATTTAAAAACTTTAAAGGATTGAAAGGATTTCAAAAGTTCAAGAATTGGAGAATTTAGGAATTTTAAAAATGTGAAGAATCTAGTTTAGAGAATTTAAATAGTTTGAAAATTTTAAATATAATATTTTAAGGGATTTAAAACGAGGTAAGGGATTAAAGAACTTAGATTTGTGCTTACAATTATAAGCTCTACTCTATAAGTCCTACCATTCCAATTCCATCCGGTTTAAGCAACAACATAAAAACCGAAAATTGGTGACCCCTACATGACCTTGGGCGCGATTATCCAGTAAATCCACGGTTGAATTTTGCCGTCAATTGGTCTATCGCTTTCTGTAGACTGCTTAGTGAAATTTCATTCTGTCTAGGCTCGGGTTTCGGTATGGGAAAAGGTCTCGGTTGATTTCAAATATTTGGTCCGCAAAATTAATTAGCTCGTTGATATCATCTTCCTCTCGTATTGCTACTATCGATCGTATATTATTCGGTAATCGCCCTAACCACAGTGTTTTAAGTAACTGAGCGTTTACAGCTGTGGAAGTCCCAGCTTTTTCTTTGAAATATCTATAAAAGTCAGAGGGTGAAAAATCGCCCATGTCGGTCGATTTGAGGAGGTTCTCGATCCTACTTTGCTCCGACAACGATCGTCTTTTGACGATTTCATCCCGTAGACTTTCATACTTGTCATTTAATGGGGGTTTTCGGATTATTGCGGCTACCGTGGCGATCACATCCATCGGTAAATGAGCTATCGCGAAGTTAAATTTCTGTTCGTCACTAGTAATTCTTTGAACTTTAAACAAGGATTCTAATTGCTTGAACCAAAGTTCAGGTAGATCCTTCCAGAACTGCGGAATAGGCACTTCTGCAGCATTCACCGTAATCTTGGTTTCTGGAGTTTCTACCTTGTCTCTGTCGACTTTATTATCGTCCTCTATATCAGACATTTTTGGTCATGAAAATTAAACTTCCAAATTAGAAAATCTATAATTTTGTATTCTAAATTAAATAATAAATATATAGCAAGTGTGTGTGAGTTTATTTTTATTATATTTGGAGTAAGATATTTCTGAATTTGAAAGTGGTGTATATGCTTACAATTATAAGCCGGGTTAAACCTCTACTCTATAAGTCCTGCCATTTCATCCGGCTTAAGCAACAACATAAAAACCCACAGATTTATTTTAAGATTTTTTTCTTTTAAATTGAATAATTTTAAGAATTTTGAAATATGGGACTTAAAACAATTAATTCAATTTAGAGACTTTCAAAAATTAAAATCATTAAAAATTTAGAGAATTATGAGAATATATAGGAATCTGAAATGTTTTTTTTTAGAATGGAGGAATTTTATGAATTGCAGAACTTGGAGATTTTATTTAAATTAAATTGTTTGAAGAATTTAAGTAATTCAAAAATTAATAAATATAAGAGTTTAAAAATTTAAAAACTTTACGAAATTTGTAAAATTTTAAGAATTAAAAAAATTCTAAAAATGTAGGAATTAAATAATTCACATTAAAACAATTTAGTTTGATGAATTCCAAAATTTAATGATTTGAATTTGAAGAATTTAAAATGATTTAAAAATTTATAAAGTAAAAGAAGAGTAAAAGAGTTTAAAAATTAGAAATATTTGAAAGTTAAAAAACTTAAAGGATTAAAGAATTTATTAAAATTCAAAATAGGTATTTCAAAAATTTGAATAGGTATAGGATTTCAATTTTGATAATTTCAAAATATTATAAGATTTAAACAATTTAAAAAATTGGAAGAATTTAAAAATGTAAAGTTTTTAAAAAAATTAAAGAATTTGGAGAAAAGAATTTATATATTTGATGAATTTTAAAATTTAAAAAATTTAAAAATTTGAGGAATGTAAATAATTTTAAGAGTTTAAATGATTGAGAAATTTATAGAATTTCAATGATTTCTTCAGTTTGGTGCTTTTGTGACAAAAATTTAAAGAATTATAAGATTTTGGCGGATTTAAGATCTTAAATATTGTGCAGTTTAAAATTAAGAATATCCGAATAAAAGTCCTTTTAGAGTTCTTACGTATTTTAGAGTTTAAATAATTTAACCAACCAACTTCAGGATTTTTTCAAAATTTAAAGAACTTAAAAATTTTAAATAGTTAAAAGTACTTAAATAATTTTTAGAAAGCAATCAATTTAAATTAAAAAAATTCAACAGATTTAAATATGTTGAATTTCATGTATTTGAAAAAAATTTAAATTACTTGAAAAATTCAAAGAACTTAAAACATTTAAATTTAAAAATGTAGAGCTTTTAAGGAACTTCAAGAATCTCTAATGTTTAAGTATTTAGAATGTAGCCTTAAAGAAATTTAAAGAATTCAAAGATTTTAAAGAATTTGAAGAATTTACAAGCTTAAGCCATTTTTAAAACTTATAGAATTCAAAGGATTTAAAAATAGTTTATAGAATTTAAAGATTCTAAATTCCGAAAATCTTGAATTTCACAAGTTTTTTTTGAAACCGAAAATTAGCCTCTGCTAATAAATATTAATTAAATTATTTAATTAATTAAAAATCACAAATTTGAAACCTTGGGCAAGGTAAGGTATTTATGTATGGGCTGAGCAAGTGAAGAATTATAAATTTAATATTTAGGTATTCGGTTATACTAAATTAAAAAATTAAAAAGCGTCGATTTGAGATTTTAACTAAGTAAATTTTTTTTATAAATAAACTAAGATTATGATTATGTGAGATACTACAACAAAATGGAATGAATTTGCGCAATTTTTTTGTGCATAATTCTGAAGAACATTATCAAAATTTAATTAAACTAAATTGCTTCTGTTGTAACATTTACACCATTTATAATTATCATAACATTAAATATTACATTAAGGGAAAACTTTTTACTTGACAATACAACAAACATTTTTGAACAGATAACGTAGCACTAATTTCCACCCTTTTAAAGCTCAAACAAAAACCTTTATGTGGAACTATAAGCATTACAAGACAATTAAGATAACACTTAAAAAACGAACTAAAAATAACTGTTTGCCGTCAACACAATTTTGAATCACTTTCACTATTTCAAGACAACAACAAAATAATTTCGACCAGACATTTTTATTTAGCGAGCGTTATTATCTCTCCCAGTCATTAGTGTCTGTCGCTATTAAACAATTACAACAACAAATATCTGATTTTTTTTTTTATATTTTCATTTTATTTATAAAATTATGAAAAACGAAAAATAAATTAAATTACATTTTCTTTAATTATTATAATTATTATTGCTTTTGTTGGTTTCGTTATCTCGTTTATAATAATAATTCGTAGATTTTTTTTTTGTTAGGTTTTGTTTAAGATGATGGCAAATAATTTACAATTTTTTTTAATTTCCTAATGTATATGTGTGTGTGTGTGTGTGTCTATGGGTGCGCTCTTTAATAAGTGTATCCTGTTTGTGAGTTGAATGATGGACGTGATGGTTGGAACGGTTGTTGTCCTTGACCTCCGAATCCTCCGGCACCACCTGCTCCACCATGAGGACGACCACCTTGTTGGCCACCTGATGAGTATCCACCTTGTTGACCACCTGATGAGTATCCACCTTGTTGACCACCTGATGAATATCCACCTTGTTGACCACCTTGGTATTGTCCACTTTGTCCTTGTCCACTGGCTTGGGCAGCAGCATTGATGGCAAGCGATTTTAAGATTGCTTCTGGGATTGGTGGTGGTGTTGGTAAATGATCACCTACAGCTTGGAATCCATTACCATCAGCTTTGTATTGTACTTTATAGAGTTGACCATCATCTCCGGTGTATGAGTATTCACCTTGGACAACTTGTTCTTCATTGTTCAAATGTCCTTCTTCGCGTTGCATGATACCATTGCCAGTTTCATAACTGCATTTATTAGAAAATGAATTAGTATTCAATTATCTTAAGATCGTATCAATCACTTTGTATACTTACTCGAATTGGTAGCTGCCATCACCGCTGTTTGGTACATTGTTATAACGAATGATTGGGATTTGTGGGCCTGATGGACCTTGTGGACGGTATTGTTGACCACCACCTGAGTATCCACCTTGTTGTCCACCGAATCCACCTGCTGAGTGTCCACCACCTTGTTGTCCACCGAATCCACCGCCTGAGTGTCCACCACCTTGTTGTCCACCGAATCCACCGCCTGAGTGTCCACCTTGGCCTGAGAATCCACCAGCACCTTGTGCGGCTCCACCACCGAATTGATTACCTGAGAATGTTCCTTGTTTGAAACCAGATTGTTGACCGGGTGGTAAATATTGATTGATTGGACGACCTGGTGATTGTAAAAATCCAGCTCCACCAGCACTGCCGGCATTACTTGGTGGTGGGATGTATGAGTTTGGTAGTTGGGCTGCGCTTGCAAATCCCAATACGGCAACAAAAGCGAACTGTGTATCGATATAAATAAAACAAAACAAAAAATTAACACACTTTATAGAATTATAATTAACACTGTATTTATATAATCCAATTTGTAATCCAATTTTGTATTTCATATATTTGTAATCCAAATTAATAAAAAAAAAAAACAAAAAAACTAAATCTCACCAATTTCATGATTAGTAAATTAAATTTATTATTTTTATTTAAATTAATTCTTATATTTAACTAAGTTAACTTAGTAAGATGAATTATTGAACTGATGCCTTACTGAAGATGACTTTAGGTTTATATACAAAAAAAAATTTGTTGAATTGTAATATACCTCTCCATCAAAATACGCGCGCAAACCCGGATTAAAAAAAAACTACACAAAAACAACAACACAAAACACAAATTAAACTTACCACCAACAACAACAACAACAATTACGAACAATAATAAACGTAATTTTCAAATATGATTTCGATCTCTTTCTATCATTCTAAAATATGATTGTATAATACGTAATCATTTAGGATGATCGTTAGAAAAAAAAAAAAAATCTTGATGATTATTTCGCGATCAATTTACCTATTTGATCATCGCCGGGAATGAATTTTTTTTTTTCTATTTTACAAAAACAAATTTTTTTTTTTTTTTTTTTTCTAAAGAGAATGAATCTTACTTAGACTTAGGCTTTAAAACGAAAAGTAAGTAAAAAAAAAAAAAAAATGAATGTAAACGAATTTCGATCATGATCGTTGATGATCATCTTGCAATTATATTTATTACGATGATGATGACAAGTGGTGGGGAAGATTGGATTGTAATTGAAAATTATCTAATATAGAAGAATTTTTAGTTTTTCAGTTTTTGATTTGTGTACAATACTTTGTGCGATCATATTTGTAACGAACCATATCCACCACCAACAATTTTTTTTGTGTTTAACAAAGTAGCAGTTATGTGCATAACAATTTTTTTTGTGTTTTTTTTGTGTTTTTTACGCGATCATATTTTTATTAGTTAGTTTGACGAGTGTGATCTTTGCGTGATGCATTTTTGGAGAGTGCGCATTTATTCTTGTAATTTTATTCTGTCATGTTCTGTGTTTCAATATTTTTGAAAAGCAACAAAGAAAAAATTTAAAGTTTAGCTTCTAGCCTTCGATCGATTGGAATTATTTTGAGCAGTTTTCCGCGTAAAATTGTTTCTAATTTTGTCTATTTGTTGCTTAAAATGTAGTTTGGTTTTTCAACGGATTTTATGTTATGCAAAATTGAAAGTGGTTCTGTTATAATGTAGAAAATGATTTTTGTGTGATACGAGTAGGTCAGGCTTTGGTGCTATTTATAATTCGTTTGTGATATTTGTGTGATATTTAACATGATTATTGAATTTTGGCCGTAATTCCAAAAATTATTTTTTCGTTTCATTGACGACGTTATTCTCTTAGTCAGGTTTTTGACAGTGAAATTTAAAAGTTATTTTTATAGTAGTTTTATAAGAAACACTCAGTTTTTTTAGTGTAATTAGTTTAAGATATTCATGCAATCTTAATACCCAATTTGTAACGGTTTTTTTTTGAGGGCTTAATTCTAATTCCTTCCAATGTCAATTAAAATTCAAAACCAAAATTAAAAGTAAGTTATGGGAATATTCTAAATGTCATCGAAACTCTAAATTATCTGTTGAAAATTTTTCGATTATTTCGGAATACAATTTATAAGGTCGAGAAACCTTGAGAAGCCAAACCTCGAGTATATTTGAATTTTAAGAAAGGTTACGCCTTTTTTTTGCGGTACTTTTTATGAAGCTAAGATGAATTTGGGAAATATAACAACAACAATAAAAATTAAACTCATATTTTCTTGACACGTGTTAAAAAAATCCGTAATGGTTTACGGAAAGAATAAAGTGTTCCCTTGCAATTATATTCCTTCGGCGATTCAAATAATTTTGTAGATTTCAAAGATAATTTTTTAAAGCGATCGCCCTACGACGTCAAAGACAATTTTTCTCTCGAGTGGTGACATTTGATGTCTGTAAAAAGGTGCGATTTTGAAATAGCATTGAAAAACTAGAAACACTATAAAAATCGTTAAGTAGCGCAGAATATTATAGAGAGGAGCACTGGGAAAGTTTGAACCGTAAGCAAATTCTGATGTTTCAGATCACAATGTAAAAAAAAATGACCAATTTTGCTAAACTACTTGTAAAATTTCCAAAAAATGAAATAGACGGCAACCAGTTTTAATTATGACTTGCGTTTCTATTTTTTTTAACTGATCTGTATTTTTTTATTGGTTACATATTCACTTATATTTTAATTTAATTATTATCTTAAATTGGACTAATCAAATTCGTCTGGTGAAATCGCCACAAAACACAAAGTAAACTTTCTGTTAATTAGATTTATAAAAAACACTCGATTTTAAAATTTTGTTTATATGCATTTAGATACGGTTGATGGATGGATCAGCTTTCGCTAGGTCTAACAGGTGGTGGTGTACTTATTTTGATTTAATCACGTCGTAAGGAAGTCATATGTATAATGTGTTCAACGTTGCCATCGAACGTAATTAAATGATGAAACATCACCCTTCTATCCCGCTCTAACAAGATTCGAACCGGGGATGCGTTGCTCTAAACGCCACAATATTAACCACGAAACAAGGAAATTTGTTTAAAAAACAATTTAGATGCATTAATGGTTGGAAATGTCTTGCATGCGGGAACTTCGATCTCTCCATATATTTTGTAAATCATTTGATACATAAACTTGATCATCATCAATTTCATTTAGACTACAACTATAAACGGTCTAATAAATAAGAAACTATTTGACTCTGTCATTGTTGTGGTCGACGTTTGATATTCGTGGGAATAGAACTTGGCCTTTTAGCTTATTTGCTTATTTCCTCTACGTCAACGGTCAAGCCATTGGTATGCTCTACTAGCAAAAAATCCTGCTTCCGTCCCTATCATATTGAGGCGCATAATATTTAAATGTCCATGCTTCGACCAAAAATTAGTCTTGTGATAGAGCATTAAATCTTGTCATGTATACAAATTTAAGACATCTTAAAATCGTTAAAATCTCTGCAGCGGTTTTAATCTACCTGATTTTCTAATCACTGTTACGCACAACTTCTATCTGCGAGTTGGTGAGCTTAATACTTGCTTTTCCCCTAAATTTCCAAAAATATTTATACTTTAATTTAGTGTACTATGGTTTGTTGTGAGAATATTTTTCATCAGACCGTAGACTATCGAAGGGCTCGATTGGAGTTCGTCAGAGAGCATGTGAATTTAATTCTCGAAAATTGGAAACCCGTTTTGTTCACGTGTCGAGATTTTCTCTGTATTCTTCAGATCGACTTTCAAGAGGTCTTTCTACGGTTAGTTGAGCTTTATGTGTAGTGCAAAATTCGTAAAATGACGTTATTCGGTGGCGGAACTGTTATGATATGGGGTGGAATTGCTTTACGAAAAAAATCTGTTTTTTCCTAACGACCGACTGTTTCTCTAAAATGGGCCAAAACATTTTTTTTCTTAATGTATCGGTATTGGTACGTTAATTTTGTTGAAAATATTGTACTAATTGTACTCTTCATAAATGGCATCTTCAAAGTTTTTAGTTTGATGGACTACAAAAATGTCGCGTCGCAATGGCTCTTCTTTCGCTGATATTAACTTGAATTAAGTTGCTCGAACAAATTGCAAATCGTTATCACCGATTTGAACACCCGTTATTTTTATTTTCTTCATAGAGGCGAGTTTTACTATTCTATTCTGTTTCTTGCTGGTTGGTGCTCATTTAATTTGGCCATACATTTGAAAATTTAGAGTAAAGAAGCTTTTACATGGTGTCTAAATTGTGCTTGAAATGTGGTAAGTTCTGCTTTTCCGTTATTTGTGACTACACGACTATTGTCATTATTCCAATTTAGAATCCTTTGATGGCTCATTTGCAGAGTGTTAACAAACAAATGTCTGCATACTTTATTCTGGGTGGTATTAGCTTTTCGAATGGCCGTCTGTCTTAGCCCTTTCACAAAAATTGTTTTTCAACCCAAGTCAAAGCCCAACATCTTGTATTAAATCGATCGTACTTTGGTTTTTCTGGGGCCAATAATACAGTAGCATTTTCAGAAGTATCTGTTAAGTCTGTAGCTGGAAAATAATTGTGTCCTATTATATCCGCGCACGCGGATTTCAATTCGATTCGAGAATTCTTCTTGGGGTTACGGGATGCTGTTTGTTTTTGTGAAGGAAGTAAAGAAAACAGAGCGTCTCCCGGTCTTTCTTTGTGTTTTTTCAGGTTTTCTATATTCGGGCAAATATAAAAATCTCTCGACTGCTAAATACGCCTTCATTCAAATTTCCAATACCAAACTTCGAAGGTAATACAATTTATTAAAAATCCCCCAAAAAAAAATCCCTGAAAATTTTTAATAAAACAAAAATTGCTGAAAAGTTATTGTATTTTGTTTTATACTCGAAAGGATGGGAGCTGTTACCCGAAACCCATGCATAGGTGATTTATTAAAATTCCTACATTCTTACAAAGTAAAACATTTTTCAAAAATTTGTGTTTTTTGATAGTTACTAACATACTAAAATAGAGAACTCCCCAAAGCCGTGTAACTATGGTCCCCTCTACGGAAGGATGGCAAGAAATTATGTAGCATCCTTTTGTTTTCATAATGTAGTTAATAAAGATTTAATGATGTCCTCCGTTTTAATGGTGCACTTTATTTTGTATTTATTTTGGGATTTTAATTTTCGATAATATGGTGGCAGAACGGACAAAAAGCAGTTTACGAATCAATTGCATTTTCTTAGGATTTCGGGATTTTGACCTTGTGACCTTGGAACTTCGGAATTTGATTCTCGGGGTTTTGTCTCTCTTCCTCAAGAAGCAACTAGTCGTGTGCTCCCAGAAAGTAGTCGTAGCACCTTCCTTACTTTCCAAGATACTAAGAACTGGCAAAGTTGTAAGCTTTTCTCAAATTGGTAACGTTATCCCAAAGAAAAATTCCCGAAAAACCAAAAAATCCCGGCTTCTAATGAAACAAATTGTTGGCCGCTCAGCATTAAAACCCCTTGCACAAGGACGATATGAAAATGACAGAAACGTTTGAAAAATATTCACTACAGTCGTATTTACGTGCGTCGATTTGGTTTACTATTTAATCAAGAAATTTAAAGGAAAGGAGGTTTTATTCTGGAAAGTGTATTGTCGTCTACCAAGTTTAGATCGTATGAGCGAAATAGTCTGTACTTTGTTTGATATCGATATTGCTTGTTCGGTTGTTGAATGTCCAGAAATGCTTGGAAGGGAAGCTAAACTTTTTCTCAGAGAAATTTAATATTGTCTACAGATTTTCTTTGTATTCCGTTTTCTAACGAACCCGACTTACCATACTTGACAAAAGTAATTAATTTTATTTTTATTTTTCCAGAGAGTTGTTAACCGTTTATTACAGAATTTATACACGAACGTGTAAATTTAAATCAGCAGCCGCCAACCGCTGATCTTCTTGCTTTTCTGGAGTAGGTTTGCCACTTAATCATTGTCAGATAATAATTATTTCTTACGAGGAGTCGAAAATTATCAAGTCCTCTCATCGGGCTTTGAGTGGTTGTTAACTACTTATGTATAGCATTCAGTCGCTACAGCCTGTTGAGATAACTGTTTTCGATATTATTCGATTGAATTAAGAAGCGTTTAGCGTTGGGCAGAGGTCCGAAATCCGAGCGAATGTAAATATATCGATAATGCAGATAGTGTATTGACCATCTCAGCCGTAAGTTACCAGCCGGCATGTTTCAGCCTAAACAAATCTTATATAAAATTAACATTTGTAGAACAATCAATACGCTGGTATTTTCATTTAGTGATTTTTGGCTGGGTAGGTTCATTTTGGTTTGTCACTGCTTATGTTAGGAATTTCACATTAAATCTCATGATAGGAGCCCAGGAAGCGTTATTTCTGGAAAGTGCATTTGAATTAAAAGTTTGTGTAAATTAAACTTATGAAGTCTAATGTCTGGAACGGCCTCTCTCAGGTAGGGAGTCCGAGAAAATTCGTTCAAATGAAAGGTTCTTATAACAATTTCTCGGGATGAACTGCACTCTAATTGAACCACTTTCCAGACTGTTAATGTTGCGGAATTTTTTTTTCAGCTGATATACGAGTACCAAAGACGCAATCTGCATTGCCAACATTTTTTTTACTTTCTTGTGGAAATTTCATCTAACTTTACCAGGGCTATTTTAGCTTCGAAAATATTCAATATCTTTGAATTGCTTAACCTTGAGACTCCTTTATTGTCAGATTCTTATTCTAGAAGTCTAATTTTATTTGAGACTTTCCTAAATTTATGAAATGAGCTTATCGAGACTATTATTTCTTTATTGGTTTGGTACCGATGTTATTCGAAATTCTCGACGTTTTTTAATATATTTGAGATTATTCCAGAATCTTAATAATTTCTTGATTTTCCTAAGCTTGATGGACTTTTTCGGGACTATTCTTGTTTCCCGATATTCCTTAAAATTTACCAAATGTTGAGTTGCGTCTTGTTACAGAAGTAACAATCTGCTTAGCGATGAGTTAATTAATTATAGTTAAGTTTGAACTATCCGAGTCCCTTGAAATAAATTTGGATTAACCCGGATAACTCGAATTTTACGGGTGCTTAGTATCGATATTATTCGATCAACGTTGAAGATTATTCAAAATTTTTGAGATTTCGAGATTGCTTGTTGATGCTACTCGTAACTCGTATAATGTTACAGTTAATTCAAAACTGTTGAAGATATTTGGCTTTTCTTCCAGATTATTTGTAAATTTGCAGATTAAAGAAGCAGTGGCGTAACAACAAGTAAAGCTTTTAGTGAAAAACTTATTTCTTCCTATTGTCTAACCTCGCATTAATCAAAAGTATTTGATTTTGTTTTTGCGAAAATGTTTTATGTATTTGCAAAAAATCAAG
Organism: Tipula vernalis; assembly: GCA_958295665.1. Taxonomy (NCBI): domain Eukaryota; kingdom Metazoa; phylum Arthropoda; class Insecta; order Diptera; family Tipulidae; genus Tipula; species Tipula vernalis. The sequence continues at coordinate 77,021,663 of OY282559.1, read as the reverse complement.
AACTTTTAATTGTTTTTCAGAAACATGATTTTACAAAGGGTGACGAAATTTTGTTGTTTTTTTCTCAAAGTTAATCATTAAAAGCTTTTAGTTTTAAGAGCTTTTCAAACCAAACCACTTAACTCTAAAAATTGATATTAAAAAGGAAGGTGGTATTTTAGGATAAATTTAAAATATTTGTGTTCAATGAGCTTTAAGCTTTATAACTAATTTAGACTTTTTGAGTTTGAACTTAACATTTGTGAGCCTTTCAATAATTTCAGGTTTTTGTCAAAATGTTTTATGATGAAAAGTTATTTTTTCCAAAAAATGTCGGAGCTTTCTAATAGAAAAGCTTTTTAAACTAAACCAGTTTACTTAGAAATTCGTTTTTACAAAGGATAACGGAACATAGGGATAATTTAGTATATTTGTTCTCAATGTAAATTATCAAGAGCTTTTAGAAAAACCAAACCATTTTACTAGGAACTTGGTATTACAATAAAAGCTTTCGAAGTTTTTTGAATTAAATCATTTTACTCTGAAATTTGGTATTAAAAAGGGCGACGGAATTTTGGAAATATATCTAGAATATTTGTTAACAATGAGCTTTAGGCTTGATAATTAATTTATTCTATATGTATTTGAGTTTAAACTTGACAGTTCTGAGCCTTTTAATAATTTCAGGTTTTTGTTACAAAGTTTCAAGAGCTTTTAGTTTTAGGAGCTTTCCCTGATTGAAACTTTTTAAACAAATTTTCCCAAAATTCTATTACCCTTTGTAATGGAACTTTTGGATAAATTTAGAATGTCTGTTTAAAATAAGCTTTAAGATTGGTAACTAATTTATACTTTTTGGGTTTGAACTTAATATTTGTAACCCTTTTCATAAGTTAAGGTTTTTGATAAAATGTTTTATGAACATAAATTATGTATTTGCAAAAAATGTCGAACTTTTAGTTTTAGGAGCTTTCACGTATCGAAGCTCGATATATAAATTTTGGAAGGTGGAATTTTGGAATAAATTTAAAGTATTTGTTTTCAATAAGCTTTGAGCTTGACAGTTAATTCATACGTTTTGGGATTGAACTTTACATTTTTGAGCTTTTTAATAATTTCAGGTTTTTAATAAAATGTTTTATGAGCATAAATTATGAATTTTAAAAAATGGTTAAGAGCTTTAGCTTTAAGAGCTTTAACTTATCGAAGCTTCTTAAACAAACCATTTTACTTCGAAAATTGATACTACAAGGGATGTTGGAATTTTGAGTGGGATTTAGAATTTTGTGATCAATGTAAATTATTAAGAGCTTTTCAAATCAAAGCATTTGATCAAATTTGATATTATATAGGAAGGTTGTATTTTGGGATTTATTTAGAGTATTTGTTCTCGGTAATTTTTGTGTCCTTCCATAAATTCTGTCTGTCGTTACAATGTTTTGTAAGCATAAATCATGTATTTGCAGGAAATTTCAAGAGCTTTCACTTATCGAAGCCTTTCAACACAAATCATTTTACTCAGAAATTTGATGTGACAAAGGGTATTTTTTGGAAAAAATTCAGAATATTTGTTCTCAATATAAATCTCAATCTCAATGGTTTACTCAGATTTAATTTTGTGGACATATTCAGGCCATCGTTCAAAAGTAGATGAAACAGAACGTGGCCCATTTGAATGTCCTCAAATAAAACGAAACGTCGTGCAATTCTATGCTATGACGGCATTTATCTCAAAAATGTCGAATTTTCAGAGTATATTGAATATTCTTGAAAGTTCTCAAATATCAAATTATCCGTAAGTATGTTAATCCAAAGGAAATCCTATAATCGTACAATGTAAATAATTTGGAGATTCTTGAATAATTTCGAATAACCTACAGGAAATCGGAGAAATATCGATATTTTGGCGTAATCTCATAAAATCTTTTAAGTATCACCACTTAGATTTATATGTGTAGCTCTGCAGGTTCCTACAACTCACAGCTATGTGCAGCATATTATCTTACAAAATTCGAATAAATTCGAAAACCTTTAAAGATCTCGAATAATAGACATTCCTATGTCGAAAAACTTAAGAAGTATAGAATAAACCGCGGAACAATCTCGATTACCCCAAAAAAATTCGAAAAATCTCTATATTATGTAAATGTCGATTGATTTTGAATAATTTCTGTAATACCGAAAAATCTGGATATTAATCAATAACATCGGAAAGATTTTAAAAATCTAGGAAACCCACGAAAATTTTTAAAAATTATATAAATTCGCTTTAATATGGAATTATTTGTCAAGTATCTTAATGTTACTACTAAGCAAGTTACGGCTAAGCTCGGATCTTCTCGAGTCTTCTTTCAATAGGCTCTAAAATTCTCAGATAACGTCGAACTCGAAAATCTCGAATAACAAACATCACGCATCATATTTCCATGATAAACTCCAAAAATCCCGAGAAATTTTGAAAAGTGATTAAAAAGTAAAACCTGAGATAAGCGGATATAAAACCGGGAAGCGAGAATTTCCAAAATCAGCAGAACCTCATCAAAAACAATAAAAAATACACCATCACCAACCAACTATCCATAATTTTGTAAAATTTTGTCGGACTTACATTTTCCCTCTATTTAAAATATTTTTTCAAAATAAACCTGTAAATTTCAATTTACTGCGGGTACCTACTTAAGTCACTGTAAGGTAGATTTTTTGATGAGGATGAATACAAATTGATGGACCTGAACCCATTTAGCAAATTTAGAATTTAATTTTAGCTATCTCTCGTGCCTTACTAACTGTGCTATTAAGTAATAAGTTGCTCAACTCTAAGTTGACCAGATTTTTCATAATAAACAATTTTGTTCGTTATTAGGTTAAAAACGTTTTGCAAGTACACGAAAATATAAAAGCTCATTTTCAAAATTCCTAGGCCCATATTCTTGAAATTAACCGAAAAAAACTGCCAGTGACTTTGGCATAAAGCGATTTAAATTTTCGACTGAAGTGACGTATTTCACTAGAAAAGCATGGGTAAGTTTTTTCGAGTGAATTTCAAGAATACGGGCCTTGTTCTGTTCATTGAAATCATCATGCACTTCTTAATATTTCTTGTTATAATCAACTAACAAAACAATTCGACGAATTATCAAAGTAAACATTTTACAGTTGGTAATGGTTTTGTTATTAAGAAACTAATGCTAACAAGACAAAACAATTTAAAAAAAAAGCGTAATCGGTATTGCAGTTGTTAATGAATGATTTTATTAAAATCTAAATTTATTGATTACTCAACTTCGCAAGAATTATGAATGTTTTACAATTTGGCGTATTATACGTAAACGCTTGACCTTATCTTGTTTTAAAATACAACTGAGACAGGAAATAAAGCCGAATACCATTTGGTGCGTCGTAGATCTGTATTGATTCTAAAGATCCAATTAAAAGTATTGAGACAAATTTAAAAAAAAATTATCTACATTTTCGAATAAGTAACAGTAGGTTTCCATCTTCCTCCCTCTTCCATTCATCGCCTGTCCTGTTTATTTGTTCTGACAAACGAAGTTTGACGTCATTTGAACTCAACTAAAATCGAATATGTCATAATAACGTAAAGAAATGTTAGATTATTAAAATAAACGGATTCTGCTAATCATTTAGAATGATTAAGGAAACCGAATGTTTTTTATGTGTTCAATTCAATGATTATGCGGAATATACAGTGTACACAATGAATAAATACTCCAACCACAGGTTAATGTCATGGTCATATAGTGAGATTAAGCATAAAGGTCAGGCGTATGTTTAAAATGATTGCAAAATTAAAGTTTTTCCTTCGGCAAACCTAGATATGTCGTCAAACATTATTTTGAATCCTAATCACTGTCATTCAGTAATGGTTGGAGCAGTCAGTGTACAACTATAAATAACTGCAGGAAAGAAAACGATTCAAAATTGGTTAATGAAGATGATTATGGTTTGTATCGGATATAAAGAATTTTGCACGACCTTCCCTTGGATGTAAAAATGAATGTTCGTTTTCATCAATCAATTTATGTATGTATACGTTTGTAATATGTTTGCATAGTTATGCTTTATTATCTCAAATATGTGAAAAAGAGAGTGAAGTTATATACTTTGATTAACGTCAATTTGGGGATTTAATTGAATTTTCTAAATTCATTTCTGTTGAAGTTTATTATAAAATACTAGAGTAATTATGTCGTGTTTAAGTTATCTCAGACTTTCAACCCGGAGAAATTTTGAAATACCACCATTAAATGGTTCTCTGGTAAAATCTCGTTATGTGCCTTAAAAATATGAAAATAAAATATTCCTGCCTATATTATGGTGTCGTAATCTTGGCGGGAATATTTTCTCTTATTTTTTTTTTAAAGCATTTAACCACATTACGATTATTTATGTAGCACATAGAAATGTTTATGAAATTGGCCCATCGGAAGCAATTCTTTGTTAAGATCTAAAGCGATAAGTGGTTTTTGAATAAACTCTTCAAATGGTGCGTAATAAAAAGAAGTTTGGGGGATTTTTTATATTCGAGAATTATCCAATACTTATTTGATGGTTTCAATATTATTCGAGTTTTGCATATCGTTGTTTTCTTAGCTCAGTGGTTGGCTTAAAGTTACTGACTCCGACAAATAGTTCGACAATTTTTCTACTTCTATAGATTTTTGTTAAGTTTTAACCCTAAGTTTATCGAGCTTTGAGTTGTAGGAACTTACAGAGTAACACACTGAGATTATTTCGAATCTCGATCGATTTTGGAAAATTTCGATATTTCTTTCGAGATTTGTAGGTTTTACAAAATACTTTAAAAATCCAACATTTTGGAGATTATTTCGAAACTGTTTATTGTAACTACAACTAAAAACTAAGTAAATTTGTAATAATGTAAACTATTTAGTGGTGGGCATCGTAAAATTTCTTTAGAATTTCAGCAAAATTTAAATTGCCGGTAAAATCTTAAGTTTTAGAAACTTGTAAAATTTGCCGGTGACATGTTTTTACCAATTTTAGTAGTGCCAACCAATAGCTAAAATAACTAAAACATAATCCAATTCTTCGAGTATAGAAAAGATGTGGCACCGACAAGGAGAAACAATATTTTCGAATATTTATCAACTTTTGAAATCATTTGGCATTTCCCCAACGAAGGTGCTCAAACCGAAAAAAAAATTTTGTGTGTCACTTATCATAATCCACTGGCTTCGCTATTTGGTCCCGGAAGGGTCTTAGCTATGAAGTATAATTAAATTTTTTGGTATGGAAACAGCCTGTAACTTGCCAGAAATATGTTTTGCTGCTGTGAGTTGCGTAAAATTGTGCTTATATGAGGCAAAAGTTGGATGTTAAACAAAAATGGTCAAATTTATATTTTATTTTAATCTAATAATGTGAATAAGTTCTGATTTTGCAAAAATTGTTGCAAAAATCCAGAATGTTTTTAATTTGAATTTAGTCTGAACGATTTGCTTCTTTTCAGTTCTGTTTTAGAGAAAAATACTTTACGTAACTGTTAGATACAAATAGGCAAAATATGTTCTCATTTTTCAAAGAATGTTGCTAAAATTCTGAATGTTTAAAAGAGTGACATAAAATTTTGCCCATTTCGTCGACCTCATGAATTTTATGGAAAAGTGGTCTAAATGATAGTTTAAGATAAGACATTACAAAGTTTCAAGTCGAGCATATTTTTTGTTTTGGAGATAAGACGAGTCAAAACTAACGCTTGACTTACCCGTGCTCTATTAAATCCATCATTCTTGGTCACCTCGTTCCATTATGTTACAAGTTTTTCCAAAATTATATTTAATGTGAAATTTTTCGCTGTTTTCAAATCTAATGTTAGATTTCATCAAACACGTAATTTAAATAAATTATAACCGATTTTTTAGAAGAATCGTGGAAAGCTGAATAAATAAGAAGTGCCCATCTCGAACCGAACTGTCGTGTAAAACTAACGTCTCTGACCGGTGCGCGGCGCTAAAATAAAATTTTAGTGATTTTTAGGCAGTTTAAGGGAACGTATATCTCGGTGTTTTGTTAGAATTGAATCTCCTATTTAAATAGAGTGAAATAGCGATCGATTTATTTCTTTTTTAAAGAGCGGTGACAATTAAATACAGCTCGACACGATATGTCTTGATGGCAGGAACTGTTAATTGAGTCATTCCCCATTAAAATTCGTCATCTGCTGGTTATGTTATACCATTTCGTATTTTAACCTTGAAATGACCGCCTTAAGTACCTATCTGAGTTGCCCTTCAAATAACCTTAAAAATGGATTTCAAGTTGAAACTTTAGGTCACTAATCGTTTACCTCCGAAAAATTTAATAAGTTTTCAATATTTTTTTGATTGGCAGCTTTCCTGACGAAATATTTGAGTGGGTTCTTTAAAACGGGTACTAGGTTACTACTTACATATATCATTTATATTGTTGAAATATCTTTTCGTTCTAGCAAATTTTCTTCGGTAAAACCTAAACGATGACTAAACATTTCATTGTTTGGCTCTATAAACAGATATGGCACGGTGCCACTCGGCTCGAGTATAGTTGAACTCATAGATAATTAAATGTTAAATATTGTAACTTATTTAAATCAAATTTTGAATGAAATCTAATGTTACATTTGAAAAGAACGGAAAGTTATACATAAATAATTATTTTGGAAACATTTTTAAAATAATTTTCAGTTATGATCTAGAGAAAAATACCTTGCTTAAATCTGTTTCATTTAAATAAAAAAAATATTGGCAAACTAAGTTCTGATTTTGCCAAAAATATTGTTAAAATCCTAGGTGCCTAGGGCCCATGATTTTTGGGGGCCCGTAATTTTAGTGCTCACCGTCTCTGGTAATGTTCAACAATGTGACACTGGACCCATGTGGTTACCAATGACGGGTAAGTTACCGATGACTTTTTCGGTTGAATTTCAAGAATGCCGCCGCTACATAATTTTCCAGATTTTTTTTCATATGATAAAACAGCTCGTCTGAATTCCTGAACTTTATTGTTCCTTGCTCAACTTCTTTCTCAACTCAGAAAAATGCTTCCAAGCCATAATATTTCTACATCCGTGCTTTATGGCTTCAATAGTCTATCTGAGATCTAATTCTTTAATTTTCTGGCATATCACGTCCAAATGAAACAAGATAAACTTCGAATCGTGGCTGCAGAGGACTTTTATCCAAATCGCCAATGGTTTGTGTAGGTATTGTTTTGCGAAATTAATCATTCGTTTAAAAATTTTGTTTGAAAATAATTCGCTTTTTGCTTGTAATGTACCTACGCAACCCAGATTCAAACAGCCGGCCTCTAGTTGACCTGTCCGGCCCACTCTGCTTAATTTGAGGTGTATGGCTCCATTTATTTTCCTGGTTGTCAATAAAGCTTAATCCTACCTTATCTATTCGTTGTTTTTGGAGTTCGGTGTTTTCTGACTCCGTTTTTGGAGATCACCAGTAGGTACCATTAAAAGTTTTAATGTCACCATAAAGAACCTTCCTTGAATCTGCTGCAATGGCCCGCATTGTTTCATTTCGATTGTAATATTTCCGTACAGCTACTAAAAAATGGCTTACTGATAAATTTAAAAAACTAAGTTTTATCTAGATTTTAGCAATTATTGGCAATGCCATCGCTCCGAACTAACAAAATCTAGCAAAACAAAATAGTAAACCAAAAACGCCTTAACTGCCTCAAGAATCAGTCTTATACCAAGTCAAAGGAGGTAAATATTTATTTTTAGCTAAATTTACTGCAAATTATTAAACCTCGTTTCTCGACGTCCCTGGATTAAGGAAATATTTTTCTGTGAAATTCCGTTAAGTCGTTACTAAATTTTACCGAAAAACCAAAAATTATTCAAATCAATGTCGAAATTTAAAAAAAATGAAGTTCTTTTAGGTGTTGATTTTTTCACTAGAACTATCAAGAAAAGAAAAGGCCAGCCTTCTCCATCAAAGGTCCAGATGTTGGGTTAAAAATTAATTATGAAATAAATGGTACATTACCGTAATTTCACCAAGCTGATTCGTCTGCTTAAAATCGCAGTTATTCCAATTTCCAACGCTTACCAAAAACTCGGATATTTAATGGCCGTATCACTTAGCGAGAACCTCGTTTCCCATACCGACAACCACCGATAACTCCCGATGTCTGTTTTTGTTTGTAAAATTTTTCAGACGAGAAAGAATATAGAAAGGGTTTTGACTACAAAACGGTAGAGCATCATAATTTTATAACTTTCTTTCATTTCATACTAAAACTCGAAATGAAATATGTGTTTCTTCATCAGGAAAGATCGACCCGGTTTAAAAGACCTTGACGGTCAATTGTTAGTTGTAACGTTTTTTTCTAAAAATTACTTTACATTTTTTTCTTCTAAAAACTGCTTTCAATCATGTCAAAGTAAGCAAAATTATATCCAAACAAAGTCAAATTAACAAAAACACTAGCATTAGCAACATTATTCCTCTTTAGACTCGACCAGCAGCAATTGATATTGCAGCAACCCTCCACTGCGACAAATCAAATGCCGCTAAGCCACTCTTATAACATTTATGACATATAGACATACAGTTCACGACACATTCCTCACTAAATCCATTCGAAGAGTTTAAGCAACACTATATCAATCCGACTACTAATTATAAACAAGCATTAAGTGAATCAAATTATAAATGTAAATAAAGTAAGGACACAGCGAATATACTCACCCGCCTTCGGAACCCGATTCACAATTTGTTAAAAACGGTTGGAATTGTTTTTTTTTCCTTTTTTGATTGGGTGCATTTCGAAAAGTGCCAAGAAAAGTTGTACCAAATTGAATTTCAGAGGTCCAAACATAAACTACAAAAAACCTCCAGGTTAAGTCCACCACGCCTTAAAATGAAGAATCTAGACCGAATCCAGGACAACCACAAATGTATGCCCTCCTCTTAACATTTGTAATTTACAAAACACAGCGCGATCCATCTCAATTTAACTCCGGCTTCAGAGCAAAAACACGTATACAAAATAAATTTTTAAGGAAAATTTAAAAAAACAAAAAACGCAGCCGTTTGACTCGAAAGTCATGGCCAACCCCCAGAATATTTGTGTGTTAAATCTATTTGTAATGTTAGGTTCTTTAAAAATATCGACTTTAACGAGATTTGCTATTAGGGTTGTTTGCCGTATATATCTACTACACCACAACGCACGGTATTCAACCGAATTAAGACCGTCGAGTGCTCCTTATGGTTCTAAATGGGTTAAGGCAACAACAAAAATAAAGGAGACATGAATTATTATTGTTTTGCTATAGTTTTTATTCACTCGAAAAAATTACCATGCGAGAAATCAGTTGGTCTCACGTTGCTAAGGGAGACATTCGACTACGTAACCAACAATGCAGAAACAAAAATTTTTGGTTATGGAAACCAAGGAGAAAAGCCTACTTTTCACACTTTTTGTTGGAAAACGATGTTTTTGCATCAATAAGTAAAACTTAGTTTAGGGCCCGAATTTTCCTATTGTTTTGAGGAGGCGTTGAAATGAAAGTTTGCCTAGAGCCCGGTTTTTCTCTAATCCGTCACTGGTTGGTTACATGTAAATAGAGATAATATTGGTAAAATAAGTTCTGATTCTACCATATAAAAAAAATGCTATATTTTTGTTGCTTATTCAGACTATTATCATAATATTTGACGTTTTTACCGTAATTATTAGCTGATGAAACAAAGAAGTAATTTTTTGTGTCAATAATCAATATTCCGTTCTTTAAAATATTGTTGAAGTCCTCGGCGAACGGGTCTAATTATTCTGGGGCAGATGAGATGACTTTTGGATTAAGCCTCTTATGAATATTAAATAAAATTGGCTAGATTCTGTAATTTAATATTGCCAAATTGATCATATCCATTTGCAAGCGTAATCATTCAGGCGAGCGTCTATTAATAACCACTTTCATCTAGCGATATTGGTTTGAGCGGTTGAAGTTGAATAAAAGTTAAAATATAAACATTTAATTTCATTGCTTAGTGTGACAATTTTAATTTTTAATTATATTTAATTATGTCGAAATAAAAGAACTTCTGGAAAATTTAGACCATATGAACGATTCTAAAATACTTTTACAAAAATTTAGGCAATACGATATAACTAAATCTGCTTATATGCGCGCGAGTGTTTAACGTTCTGGTTTAATAAACAGGAGATTAAATGTTCGAATTCCATCAGAAACTGAAGAACTGAAAATTTTGAGATAATTTTCCTCTAATTAAGAAAAAATTTTGGCAAAATTTTCTCTTCTTAAAACACTAGCAAATTAGTTTACTTGAGCATTCATTTGCTGTTTTTCAGAAACAATTCAGAAGTTGGGAAATCGTTGGACGAGGTGTATTGAGTTAAAACGAGATTATGTTGATGATTAAATAAAATGGTTTTTTGCCAAAAAATTGCGTTTTATTATTAATACAAGAAGCTTTTCAGTCCAGGTAGTAGTATGATTGCACGGTCATCAAATGCTTCAAAATGAATGCGGCTGTAAAATTAATATTAAAGTTAATTTGCTGATTATCACACCAATTACTTTTGGTCGACTAATGGTACCTTACGAAATCTGAAATGATAAAAACAATAGAACTAATAATACATAGTTTATTTCAGTTTATTGTGATTTTTATAGTTGGCGCGCTTACTTATATGAAATTACACCAAATATGATTGACATCACAAAGCATGAGTTATATTTCATTTATTAATTAAAAATAAATTATACAATAAAATGTGAACAATAATAAAATTTCAGAATGAGACACTCTCAGCTCAGCAGCTTATAATATACACATCTTGATATATAATCCGTAACTAATTGCTGTTCTTTTGTATTTTATATATTGTAGTTTGGGTGTCTGTCACCTCTCACAACACAACTCTATATAGACATCTATTGTATTGGTATAACATTTTGTAAATCATTCAAGTGTATTGTGATTGTTAAACAAAATCTATAAATTAACAATAATTAGCAAAAATAAAATTCATAAACACCATAAATCATTTTTCATGATTACTTGTAAATTGTTTTTTTTTACCCCAAAAATTGATTGAACCGGATACCAAATACTGATTATTGTATCTTCTTCTTTATGTAGGAAATAATACCATATCGCTGATTATCGCTGACGCATCATCATTTATACAACAAATAATTGCTAATCATAGTTGATTTGATAACCAAATAGATAAAATTACGTCTCTCTTAATCGAAACATAATAAAACAAAAAAAAAAATAATTACCACCTTTTTTTTTACAACAAGTACATACACAACCAACAATTAGAAGATACTTCACAGAGTATATTGTCTGAAGAAAAATTTTGCATCATTTTTAATTTGATTTAAAATAAAAATTAAATTATGCATATTTATATGAATACAATAAATATTTAATAAACTTAATTAAAATAATAATTAATTATGTTAATATTAAAAATGGGGGAGAAGGGTTTCTTATTTTATGTATAAATTTCACATAGTTTTTGTAACATTTGAGATTGGGCAAACCGGTCGAAACAATGTATCAAATTATTTGATCCATGGTAAAACACAACCCAGAAAATATGTGAGACGTTTTTGTCAGACTCAAAAAAAAAAAAAAAAAAACTCGTTACAATCCAAAATAAAGATTTACATAATCTTATACACCACTATTATATAACTGAAAAGTCTGTATCTCTGTTCTCGATCATCTCAGCAATGTCCACGTCTTTGTGCTTTTCAATTTTTACTGATATATTATGAGGCAGTACGGTGGCATTGATGTTTTGTATCTTTTGAACTTTCTTCAGAACAAATTTCGCAATCCCCAAGTTAGATTTGTATAGGCGACATCTTTACTACTTGTGGTCTAATCACAATCGGTTTTGATTGACTCAATTTAAAATGCCACTGCGCGGGCGATTTAATTGTGTGCGCTGCACCAATTTCTGAATAAACATTCAGGAGTTCCAAGATGACAATATTCTTCAATTCTGACAATGCTCTCTCTACGTTTTAATTTTTTGTTTTCTAATTGAAAAAAATTCTAATTAAATCTAATTGGAAACACGATGTTGATCTCTCCAGTGTTACACGAAGTTTCCATGATCAGTCTGAGCACATAGTCATCAAGGCGCAATTTTTATTCAATGTTGAAATTTGTACTTTTTAGTCTATTGTGTACAGCTGATGATACTTCATTCGATCTTTCTGGTCGATGGTTTTGGGCCCAAATATCCAGAAATACGTTATTTTTCAGTAACTTTGACAGTGACGACCCTTGTACTATACATAAATTAAATAAATAGTATTGCCTGCTGTACTACGCTGCCTGATCAGCCTTTTTGAGTAATATTATATAGCAATATTTAATTTTGAAAAACGAAAACTTCGAATAGGTAAAAATATCTTACAGAATGTTCTGTATTCTGGCATTTAAAACATTAAATAATACTATTTAAAATGTCAGCCCAAAAAATTTCGATTCTAGCAAAATTTATCACGACAGACTCTCAGCCCAAAATAAAACTATTGTGGAGAAGGAAACATACTCGAATAACTGAAGAGAACTTTCTAAATTTTCGCAACCCAACTGAGCATTTTCTCAAATCCTATATTATCGAGACCGAACTCCCGATGATTTTTTATTAAACGTATCGATTGCCAGTAATCTGTATTTGTTTCAGAATTTGCAGGCATCCTCAAATATGGTTAAAAATATCGTAATTCCTATTTAATTTGATTTTCGCAATTCATAACTGAGTATTTTCTGAAGTTCCCTAATTGTTGGCACCAATTTCCTCATTATTTTCAGTTAGACCTATTAGTTTCCTCATCATGAGAATGGCATGGTCAAATGTGGCTGCATGGCTCGTGAATCTTATTTAATCTGATTTTCATAGTTCAATTGAGCATTTTTTCCAGTACCACATTTGTTGCGAGTATTCTGGATTTTTTCAAAATTGTGTCATGGTGATAGCACAGTCAAATATGGCCGCAAACCCTAATAAGCCATATTTAATTTGATTTTCACAATTCATCTGAGTATTTCTCGAGTCCTGTATTGTTGGCGCTAATCTTCCGATAATTTTCTATTAGACTTGCCAATTGCGAGTAATCTGGCATTTTTCCAGAATATTGTCATGGGAACCTTATGATCAAATATGGCGAAAATTTTCGAAAACAAAATGCCAAAATTAAATTAAATATTACTCACAACGATATTTGGCCATATTTGACCATGTCATCCCCATGGCAAAATTCTGAAAATATTCCAGAGTACTGGCAATTGATACGTCTAATAAAAAAGTCATCGAGAGATTGATGCCAATAATACGGAATCTGAGAAAATACTCAGTTCGACTAATTAAATACGACTCACGAGGTTTTGTGGACATTAAATACTTTGCTATCTCCACGACAAAAGTCTGAAACAATATCAGAGTACTAGAAATTGATACGTCTAATAGAAAATCATCATGAGATTGGTGCTAGCAATACAGGATTGGAAAAAAAGAAAACTCCGTTCTCATTACTAGTAAAACAAATGGAAGTTCTTCAGACCAATTTTTTAAATTTCCTTTTGCTCGTAGCGAATCCTTCAATTGCCTATGAACTCGTTCAATTAAGCCGTAGCTTTCTGGGTGATAAGCTGTAGTACGAATTTTATTACTACCTAATACTTTTATTAACTCGGAAAAGATTTGGGATTCGAATTGAGATCCTCTATCAGTCGTAATTTCTGAGGGGCATCCGAACCGCGCGATGAATGATTTGATGAAAGCTTTTATAACCTTAGCTGCTGAATTGTCGATGATTGGTATAGTTTCTGGCCACCTGGTACAGTGGTCGATAATGGTTAACAAATAGCGAAACTCATGAGAAGGTGGGAGTGGCCCGACCAGATCCATATGAATTTTGTCGAACCTGCTATTTGGAAGTTCGAATCTCCCTATAGGCGATTTAACGTGCCTGTATATTTTTGATTTTTGACAACTCAAACAAGATCTAGCCCACGTTCCCACGTCCTTATTCATATTTGGCCAGAAATTTTTTCCATTCATGACTTTCGAGTCGCTCTTATTCCAACGAGAGATAAATTGTGAATATCTTCGAAAAATTTTCTACGTATAGGTATATAAGGACGTGATATTCCGGTAGATGTTTCACAATGTAGATGTCCTTCTATAGTTTCTTTTTGTTCCAAAATCCAAGAGGACTTTCTCGGGCGATGGAGTAATAATTTTAATTCTTCATCATCATTTTGAAGCAGAATTAATTTTTTAATGTCACATCCGTCTATATTTATCGCATTAATATTGTCAATTCCAGGTCATGAAATCTGCTACTATATTTTCTTTACCTGATATGTACCTGATGTCGTTTGTAAATTCGGCGATGTATTCCAAATGTCTTGTTTGACGTGGGCTCCTTTCGGTATGTGAATTTAATGCGGTGGTAAGAGGTTTGTGATCTGTTAATATTAAGGGATCATGTCCTTCCACGTAATGCCGAATATGTTTAATGGATTGATAAATTCCTAGAAGTTCACGATCGAATGCTGAGTAGCGCGTCTCAGCGGGCTGTAATTTTTTAGAGTAAAAAGCCAATGGCTTCCAACTAGCTTGTTTATGGTCGTATTATTGTAATACAGATCCTATGGCAATATTAGAGCTATCCGTAGTTATGCAATATTTAGCATTTGCATTTGGAAATGACAGCAAAGTAGTCGAGGCTAGTTTGGACTTAGCTTCCTCAAACGCTTCATTAATTTCAATCGGCCAGCTGAAATTCGCCTTTTGTTTATCCAGTTTTATCAACATGGAGAGGTGACTATAAATTGGAGCAAGGACACCAGCCAAATTGGGTACAAACCGATTATAAAAATTAATCATCCCAAGGAATTTTTGGATTTGCTTAATTGATGTGGGTTTAGGTAAAGATATTATGGCTTCTATTCTGTCCTTTCTTGGCAAAATTCCTTTAATGGGTATATTATGTCCAAGGAAATCTAACTCAGAGGTCCAAATATGCATTTTAACGGTTTAATCTTCACATCGTACGCATTCAATCTTTCGAGGACGGCTTTTAAATGAGACATATGCTCGTTTTTCGTCTTACTAGCTATTAGAATATCATCAATATATACAAATGCAAACGGCAGATCATTCAAAATGCAGTCCATGAATGTTTGGAATGTTGGAGCAGCATTACGCAAACCAAAAGGCATTCGTTTAAACTCAAACATTCCAAAGGGAGTTGTTATAGCAGTTTTATATTTATCACCGCTTGCAATTGGTATTTGATGATATGCTCGAATTAAATCGATTTTCGAAAAATATGTGCAGCCTTCTAAATTCATAGTGAAATCGTGCAAGTGTGGCAAAGGATACCTATCCGGAATTGTTCACGCATTTAAAAGGCGGTAATCGCACCGCATGGTCTCCAGTCGTTATTATCTTTCTTCTTGACTAAATGGAAAGGTGAGCAAACCGATGAACTCGAAGGCTGATATATTCCTAAATTGATCATGTGTTGGAATTCCGACTTGGCAATACTAAACTTAACTTTGTCTAACCGACGAGGACGTGAATAGGGTAATTGTCCACTTGTGTGCACGTTATGAACGACATTGTGTTTAATTTCTAAATTGAAATTTGGTGGTGACATAATTGCGGGGAAATCTTTAATAATTCTCCCAAATTCATCAGAAAACGAAAATAATCTGGGCGATATTGAATTAACGTGTGTAACGAAACCATTGGCCGATAAGGTTGTATTTCCGTCTAAAACTCTTTTACCTTTTAAATTGACTATCAAATTAAAATGTGTTAAAAAATCGGCCCCAATTATGGGATGACTTACTTCAGCAATAGTAAATTCATATAAAAAACTACGACGACCCTAAATCAAGCTTGAGAAGTTTCGAACCGTAGGTCCTAATATGCGAACCATTTGCAGCAACAAGGAAAAATTAATTATTTTCCTTATGATCTGGAAAATATTTACAAGGAACAACGGAAATGTCTGCCCCATTATCTACACTTGGGTGCAAAAAATTCGCGAGTGGTTGTGCCTGTTATGGAGTGGCCAGCTCGAAGCCTGGATGTAAATCCCATCGAACATTTATGTTACGAGCAGCAAAAAAGTGTTCGAGCCAGAGATGTTGTTTCAACGAGACTCCAGGAGCTGCAACAGGCGATCGCAGAGGAATGGGAAGCGATACCTCAAGCTTTGGTGAAAACTTTGGTGAAATCGATGAAACATCGAATGGAAGCTGTCATTCGGGCTAGGGGAGGGAATACTTACTATTAATAAAAATGTTTTTTTACTGATTTCCATGTTTTAATTAGATTTTTACCACTAATTTTCATGCAAATAAATTCACAAAAAACGTATACTTCAGATGTTAACCCCAAAAATTAGTTTGTTGACACGGTATAAATACAAAAATGGTACCACTGGATTGGTGTTGAAATATACTTTGAATTTGCATTCAAGAAAATTAAACAAACATTGGATTTTTTGACATTTTTGAAATTTTGGGTGAAAATTTATCTATGTGCGAATTTTTTGCAGTGTATTAAAAAAGTTATTTTCAAATTTTTGCATCTAATAAATAATCGGCGGCATAAATTTAAACATTCAAGCATTCGTAGTAATCGAAATTATTTTTTTGTTTCGTAACTGCATGGTTTTACGCACCTTAGCTTTATCTTTAAATCTATAGTGATAATAACAAAAAGGAAACTTATCGGCTTGCTTTTGTGAACGTGGTGAATAACTATGCGAATATCGTTGATTACGATAAGGGGACCTACCCCTACTGAAATTTTTGCTAACCCCTAATTCTTTGAATTTTTTGCTTACAATTTCTTCAATTTGCTGAAAAATGGTTGAACTGTTGTGGACGACTGTTTCATTAACTTGAGTTGGCATACTCATCTCATGTATTTTATCGGCCAACGTAAGTTTTTGATCAATATCATCGGTTGACACCGCTAAAATAGATTTAATGTTTGTTGGTAAACCATTTTACCAAACGAAACGCAAAAAATGTTGTACTAGAATTAAATGTTTTAGTCCTTTTTTTAAATATTGTATTATGACCAAATTAACCGCAAAATTAGTGTATTGCAAAACAATCACTATAGTTTCTTCTGACCGAGATAACAGGAGATCTGTTAGATTTTAAATAATAAAACAAAATTATTTTAGTTTTGTCACTTTCTGTACAGCAAAAATGTTAAGAGCCCTAATAAACTGTGTAAAAAAGTCTGGAAGGAATTTATTACTCGCGTATTGTATGAAGCCATTTCAAATAATAATAACCAAGAAATGAGGACTTTAAACCATTAGTTCTTATATTAAATACGGAATAAATTATTGTAAATCAATTGTTCATAATTCACTCAAACCCTCGCCTCCCCTCATCTCGTCATGGCAATTACATTTGTTTGTTGAGGACCCTCAAGCGAACTGGTATACATTGGGTTTTATGGGCTCTTAACTACCGAAACTCATAAAAGACTAATTAAAATTTATGAAATGTTGTTGGAATATTAATTGGTATGATCGTCAAATGTAAAGTATGGTGTAGAAAAAATGCCCTGTTCTTGAAAAATATCTTTTGAACCACAGGGGCTTAGAGCAATGATATATAAACTGTATTCAAGATCATTCAATTCCATATCAGAAAACATGTTTATCCTATAGTTTATTGTGCGACGGAATTATATGAGATTTCCAGAAATGTGGAATTAAAATAACTCCTGAACCACTACAGAAAGAACAAATAAAAATTCAACCGCTTGGGATTGAGAGAGAGCTTTCACATGATTTTTACATTTCTATCTGTAAGTAGTTCAGGAGTTACTCGAATTCTACATAATTTTTTTTTAGTAATATTTTTGGAAAACTCAGACAGCTCCGCTCCATAAGAAATCGATGGCAAACAAAGTATTACCGTGTATCTACAAAATTTATCAAAATCGTGTTATTGGGTTATCGCTAAGAAAAAGCCTGTTGCCTTTTTAATTAAATTTGTGACCACAAAACTTTCAAACATGAACAAATATTCAATTTTGCTAGCTTATTGTAGAGTATCGTCATTGCAAATCCGATCGGTTTTTTCACCTCCAGTAAAAATATGAAAAACGTAGATACACGGTAATGAATTGTAGCCATCGCAATGAGAGAATAAGAAGAATTTACATATTCACCTTTATAGGGAATTGAGTGATCTTGTACATTGTTTTTATTTCAGGACCCTAGCCCTCTCGCAGTTCATACGATATTTTAATTCAAAAATACGTGAACTTCGTCCATTCAGAATAGAACATTGGTTTAGAAAGATTCTTGCCAGATCACTAGCCAAGTTCGTGAGAACCTCTGACCAAAAATTACAAGCCTCACGAACGGCACCTTTTTTTTTTCATGAAACAGTGCCTGCGTATACAATGGCAACTGCTCCAAAATATATTATCGCAAATTTATTTCCAACAAACTGGCGTCGATGGTTACCCAACTTACGAGGAAGTATTCACATCAACATTAAATACTGTCATTCGGTACAGGTAATCAAAAATTGTGCAAGCACTACATCGATAACCTTAATCAAGCTAATTTCTCGGTCCAAAATTACAAAGATGAGATACAGAATTTTCTGAACGGTCGTTACTTAGGTACTTCGGAGGCAGCCATGCATCAATGATACCGCGCTGGTTTTCATTTAGCGGCTCATTTAGAAAATAAGCAACAGATGTACTTTATGGAGGACAACATCAACAAGTCCTGCAAAATCCACCAAAAACCAGTCTTACATGGAACGAAAACAAATTTTCCAGATAAAAGCATAGGTGAGACGTCAAGGGGCACCCCACTGGAAAAACATATACAACCCTCGGTAGAATGCAAGAGGGCCAACTTGACGGAAGGAATGCCGGAAACAAGAGGGCACAACTTGACGGAAGGAATGGCGAATTCTCTCTGTAACTACTTTGAATTAATTGTTGAAAAGTGCCAAATGAAAACGAATCTATATTGTTGACCAGCAAACAGGGACCATTGTTAATTCTGTAACAGAGGCAATCTCTGCAAGAGATCCAGGTAATCAAATTCTGTTGTTGGAACATTACCATTGGCTATGCGAAAGAGCGATGGTTTCTCCGCGAATCGGGTCTGCCTAGGAAATAATCAATATTGTTTTGTAAATGGCTGGCGAAATTAGAGATAACAAGTCCAAAGGCACCATCATCAGAAAGGAAGATGCAGTGAACTATCCCAAAGAACTGCGCTAGTTCTGCATGTTTTCTACCGCATAATCGTAAAATTAAAGTCGAAGCTCCCATCATGTTATTGCGCAACCCGAATGCACCTAACATGTTTATCGGCACCAAGATGGCAGATCAAACAGTACTCAGTACCATACTCGAAGCCATTACCCTCACTGGACGAACAGCGGGGGAACTAATTTACATACTTCGCATACACCGGAACCGGGTATCCTGCTAGTTTGTTATAAAGCCAAAAAAAGTATTCGGTAGTAATCGAGCAACTTTGATTTGGATCGCAATAATATCGTTCATGTTTTGCATGACACAACACATAAATTGTTTTTTTTTAAATTTGAATTTCTGTCATTGAGAATGTGTTCTCTTTCGAGTTCTGCAAAATTCGCGGACTAAGAACGAATTTCCTAGCATAATACCGTATAGTTTCCACTAAACCATAGCGATTTAACTTTTCATACCACACTGACTGCAATTAAAATATTGAACCCTAGTGATTCTTCATCAGTACCTAGAGTTCCTCTTTATCCACGTTTACGTATATCCACCACGATATTCCTTACTTTACCCCAGCTTTTTAGGGCAAAGTTCGAACGATGATTTGAACTGCTTATGGGTTGAACATCGGTTTTTGAAACTCTCTTCCTTTGTAGTTCCTAACGAAGCCTAAATATTTTGAACCACCAGCCGGTGAGGCTTATTACTGCGCAGTTTCCCGCGGAGATCGTGCTAATAGAATTTTCAACTTATAATTATAAAAATGCAGATCTGATTGATGAATGAAACAGTTCATTCTATCAGAATGGCAGTTGCTCTTAAAGAAACATCTCGCCAAAAATTTTTCAAAGACCCTTTAAACCCTTTTCAATAATAACCCTCAGACCTTGTGAGGCTTTGCTTATAAGGTCGAGGAAAACTACGATGGAAGGGTCGGTTATGCGACCTCTCATAGATGGAACAAGCATATTTTCCACTGCACAGGAAAAATGTAACTTTCACTTTCTTCCGGTTTAACAAATCCCTATCTAAAGCATTACTAAACTATTCTAATTAATTATATCACTGAACAATGGAATTGCTGCAATCATCACTCTGGTAAATCCTAGGTTATTCTGCTCATTATTTCGAAGGCATTTTATCGTATGCGTTACCAGCGTTTGCTGTATGAATTGAAGACATTTAACCTTGAATGAAAACGTTACCTCTTCTATCGATCCTCTTTCTCACAGGCGAAATGGGGAGGCTTTCTGTTGGTCTGGTTTCTATGATCTACTAGATACGGTCTGGGGACTAGAGTTTGATAGGACTAAAAAAATTCTAAAATTTGTATTTTTATATCGTGCGCGGATGTAAGGCGGAAACAATTTGGCAAGTGTTTATATTTATCGTTTTAATAAATTGCATCACCGAAAAAACCAGCCGAAAATACGGAAACATATAAAATTAGTAATGCAAAACCTTTTTTGGATCCGCATCATGCTGTGCGCATTTAGCGCAAAAAACTTACTACTGAGTTTTATTTATTATACCTGATGGATGGCATTGGCGTCAACACGTCTATCCAAATTAGGAATCCGTACAAGATTGGCAGTTCATCAAGCTTTCAACATGTGTTAAAATCATTTCGTACAAAAAAAAAATAATGAAAGTAATATTTCTGTATCATAAAAGTTCATTATAAGCAATTTCCAAATTCTTGCACTCTATAAATTAAAATTATATATGTTACAAAATATTCTGCAATTTGTTATCTTCAATCAAAAACTATAAAAGGAATTTCCCGCTCAAATGCATAAAGCACAACCAAAACTAATTTATATTGTGTGCGCGCGCGCGCAGCGCACTATTATTACCAATTAATATCACCCACTGTGTTTCAATTACACTTCTCTTACAACAATAACACACACACAACCAATTTCTCAAACATAATTCAAATATCATTTGCATTCTAAAATATTATTTTTAACTGATCATATACACAAAACACAAAATACTATATAAGACGAGCATAATATTGAGTCTGCATAATGATGTACAATTTTTTTTTAAGGTCGACCATAACCTCTTTTAATACGAGTACAACACTCGCGCACTTATAAAGTGTAATAGACTTTAAGTAAGATATTCTTTTTTTGTTATTCGCACATTCCTCTTTAATTCGCTCGTCGTCGTCATCGTATACATTATCTGGCAACTAAACCTCTCACTTTTATTTCATTTTTGCTTCAATTTTACCCATATACATCTTATTCAACGCAATTGGAGCAGTAATTCAAACAACAACAAAAACCAAATTTATTTTTTGTTTCTAAATTTAATTTTTAGTGAATGTAAAATGTAATTTTTGTGGTATTGTAGTCTGTATGTTGGATTTGAAATTAAATTTCATTCATAATAATTCATAAAGGCCGACATCATTTCTCTTAAAAGAAAATGAAACTGAAAACGAAAATGATTAAGTAAAAATAAAAAAAAAAAACAATTTAATTTGTAAGATTGTTAATAAATTAAATAATTAATTAATTAAATATTAATTATTTGTTTGTAATTCGGTTTATCGGTTTGTCATTCGCGCTTTAATTTGTAATTAATGATTTTTATGATTTTTATGGTGTATTGTTGGGTTTATGTCTTTATCGTGGTTTTATGTATGAGAAAAGTGTCGTAATGATTTGGTATACAAAATCTCTTTAATTTCTGCGAAAATTTGATTGGTAATCGTATACATTTAGGGAAATTGCGAAAGTCAATATTGATCTGATACTCGTTGGGAAGTTTTTTGTGGTCGGAACCAATGTTGTGCATCTACTCCTATTTGGAGATTGTTTACACGCAAATGTCGACAATAGCGTAGACATTAGTTTTCGAAATAAAATGTTATTTTTGTTGTTGGTTTTATCTTTGAATAGAGTTCCTGTATCTTATACGAAAAAATATTACGCTATATAAAGCCAGAATCGATGACATAAAGCGCAGAGGTCTGAAATCAAAGATATATTTTAGGTTTCCATTTAACAAAAGAAAGAAATGAAACACAGCATATGCTATCAGTTTGAATTACAATAATAAAAACAACCGAAGATTGTAACAGAATTTAATCCAGTTTCGAACTAATGAGCTTCTGATTATGAAAAAGTTAATCTTTTCATTAGGCCGCAGCGACTGGACTGATTGTACGATAATTTACATTCTATATATACAGAATGAACTGTGCAGGTTGTATTAGCGAATTATACTAATACAGACAAATTCTCTTGCAATTTTTCTTCTTCACAAGTGTTTGGCTGTTGCACTGAATTCGTCGATCGTCATCAATTTAAATAATTGGATGGAACACCATTAAATTTTTGTAATAACTTAATTTAGGTTAAGTTGTCAAACCCAACGTACAAACGTCACATAAATTTGCTTAATGTAATTAATACTAATAACCACGTCCAAAAGAGGTCAGTGTGAATAGTACGAAGAATGTATTATTACTTTTTTCATTATTAGCACTTTTTATATTATTATAAGTTAGTACTTTATATGTAATCTTTTATACCATCTGTATTTTATTAGTACTTTTTGTATTTTAATTAGTACTGTTTTTGTCATATCATTTTTTCTTTAGTCTTCGTAAAAAGGAGTGAGTGAACACAAGCAATTTATTTCATTTTTAGTTGCAATTAAAAATATTAAATAAAATAAAAATAAGCAAGAGAAAATAACCACATTTAATTTCAAACAACAAGAATGAATTTATAAAAGTCTGCACTTTTATTTTATTAGAAATTTTATGTTGTGTTTATTTATTTATTAATGTGTTCCAAAATTAAATTTTAATTAATTTATATTTTTTCATTTAATGTAATTTATTTTATTAATATATTTATTTAGGTACAATTAAAATTTCCTATTTTCTTATCACCATTTTATTTTAATTTACCGCCATATGACCGCCGCGGTTAGAAATCAACACAAGCGCGCTATCAAATGTTATTACTACCAAATCCGAGACGAGACTGATAATTTTATTTTATTTTGTGTTGTGTGTTGTATTTTTGTTTCGTTTATCTGTTTTTGTGATTCTGTTTTTTTTTTTCGTGTCGCGTGGTTAGTATGCCTGCATGAAGCCGACAGACAGTGCGCGTTGTTCGTGTGACGGCGAACGCATGTACCCATGCGTGAACCGCCACAGGACTCCCCCACGAGTGAATTTCCCCCTCTGTCTTGTAATGTGTGCGTATGTGATGTTTGCGTATGTGTGCAAGTGTCTGTGTGATGTTTGTATCGAGTGTTCGTATGCTTGGCGAGGCGTCCGTGTGTTCGGGTAACGAGTGTGCATGTACTTCTATGCTCGCGCGTGTATGCGAGTGCGAGTGTGCGCTTAAGCTCGTGTGTTTGACGAGTGCGCGTATTGCTCGGTATACTCGTGTGCGTGAGTGTGTGTAATGCTTCTGTGCGTGTGTCGACCGACTTACAAAAACCGCGACTTGCCAGTTCAACGGCTGACGTTTCCTTGTCTTGGTTTTTGTCCGTTCGGTATTGTGTCAGTTTCTGGTCCCAAAACATGCGCCAGACCAGAATGGTATGTTCTGCAATCCGACGTAACCTGTTTTGGGACCAGCTTCGGCCCTGTCAGTGTGTCCGTATTGGGAGTGTGGAGTGCGGTTGGGAATGGCTGGGTGGTCGCTTTGCCATGCGACAACTTGTGGAGCCATTTGAATGAAACAAACCAAAAAATAATATTTATTGAATTAAAAAAAAAAAAATGTAAAACTAAAATGAACCCGAAAAACAAAATGGTGAAAAATTTACATAATTTACAAAAGTAATAAAAAAAAATAAATGTTGTTATTTCCGATCATGTGGTTGTTGCTGTTGCTGGAGCTGCTTTGGTGATTGCTCTGCTGACGATGGCGGCGGTGATGATGCTGATGCCTTGTCAATGGTGGCCATGTTGATGACGGCTATGACGATGGTGTTAATTTTAGTAGTGCTGTCGGTCCCATTGTTGATGATGATGTTGCTGCTAATGATGGAGATGGCGGCGATGATGTTGATGACGGTGTTACTGGAGATAATGATAATGGCGGTGTCGGTGATGAACGGTGATGGGCGATGTTGGTGTGGCCGGTGATGATGTCATCATTGTCAGCTGTTGTGATGACGGTAATAGTGGTGATGATGTTGCTACCGGCGGTGTGATAACGACGACGATCAAGCTGTCGATGGCACCAATGATGTGGATACTGCCGTTGTCTCGCGCTACTACATTGTTGTTGATAACTTTGGTGTCCTTGATTTTTATTGCTGATTGCTGATATTAAATTTTTTTGGTGTGGCTCGATTACTTGTACTATACGTAGGTACCGTTTGTTGAAATATTACTTTTGTACCGTATGTAGATACTGTAAGATGAAACCGTAACTGGTTTTTATATTATGTAGTTATACAGCTGCTTGTATAGTGTGTTGACAAAAAAAAATATTGTTGATCCAAACAAATTTTAATTTTTCGTTGTACCCTGTGTTGACATGTGTATGTAAAGGTGCGTTGTGAACTGTTTATATCCAAATATCTGTTATATATTTGGTTATCGCCGTCGATAAATTTCTTGTATGAAAATAATCGCACTTTGTAGTAAAAATAATATGATAAAACACAATTGCCTCATTTACTTGTACCTGGTACATTTATTGTACCTGGCTTGACATTTTTGTAAAACCGTTAGTAGCTTTTGTTGCTGCGTTTTAAATTTTTATTGCAGGCAGAAATATACGTGCTTAAATGATTTTATATTTAGTAGTAACACGATGTACTTGAAAATCCCTAAAAAGGGTCGTCTGGAGGTCACTAATATAAAAGTCTGCACTTTTATTTTATTAGAAATTTTATGTTGTGTTTATTTATTTATTAATGTGTTCCAAAATTAAATTTTAATTAATTTATATTTTTTCATTTAATGTAATTTATTTTATTAATATATTTATTTAGGTACAATTAAAATTTCCTATTTTCTTATCACCATTTTATTTTAATTTACCGCCATATGACCGCCGCGGTTAGAAATCAACACAAGCGCGCTATCAAATGTTATTACTACCAAATCCGAGACGAGACTGATAATTTTATTTTATTTTGTGTTGTGTGTTGTATTTTTGTTTCGTTTATCTGTTTTTGTGATTCTGTTTTTTTTTTCGTGTCGCGTGGTTAGTATGCCTGCATGAAGCCGACAGACAGTGCGCGTTGTTCGTGTGACGGCGAACGCATGTACCCATGCGTGAACCGCCACAAATTCATGCAACCGGTCCGAAACTGGATTAAATTCTCTTACAATCTTCGGAACATATTGAAATCATTAAATTAAAATTAAATACCAATGGGATAAAAACCATAGAATTCTGTCTATCAGTCGGTTTCGTTGAATGATTGTTCGTAAATACTAATATACTTCTACGTGTTAATTTGTAAAACACATTAAAAATGGTTTAAGGACCGGTTGCATAAACTACTAACATTTTGGTCTTTATCGTAACTTCGTTAGAACCCGTTAAAATCTCAATTCATCAACATCATCAAGATTTTCTTCCTTGTCTTAAACTGTAACATCCTCTAAAGATCAATGATGGCAGTATGCGAATTGAGAAAATCAAAAATGTGATCGTGAAAGTGTTGATGCACCGGTTTTTAAAAAAAAAATATTTCGTCTGTTCAATAGATTTACTCCAACTCTAAAGTAATTTTTAATTCCAGTTTTGTAAACAAAAACTTGTTGTTGCAATTAAATCCTAGACCAGACTAATGAGCAAAAAGAATTAAGTATATTTTGTGTTTTTTTGTACAATATACATATGTTCGTCGTGCTGCAATTGGTCCAACTACCACGAAGGGGAAGTCAATCCAATATGCATTCGATGTGGAATGTGTGCCGCCAAGTTTTTAGTGGTTAATTGGGTCAACCTCTACAGGACTCCGCCGCAAGTGATTTTCCCTCCCTGCGAAACATTGTTGGGTTCGCTCTGGAGGCCTATTATGAACTTGATGCGAAGCGGATCGCATTTTGCATTTCTTGCGATTTAACAAATACGATCAGCTTCGCAAGAGCTCACTATGAAATATGATTATCGCATATCGCATTTCCCTTAAGGATATATTTTTGGGAAATTTATTTTCTGTCAAATTATTGTAATAAGTGAGGTAAATTGTTTATTGTTTGTATGAATATTCCAACAAAAATTATTTTTGGGTTAACAAAACCGTAAATTTGATAAAAAGAAGAAAAATATTAATTATCATTTAAATACATTTTATCGCTGCACAAAATAATGTTTCACTACTCAAATGCGATATTCGCCTGCTATTGAGCAGTCGCATTTTTCAATTTTATTTTCGCAAAAATCCGCTTTCATTTTCTATAATTTAGCGCATCATTCGACAAAGAGCGGATTAAATGCGAAAAGGGTGTTTCATAATACAAAAATGCGAAATCGGATGAAAATGCGAAATGCGATCCGCTTCGCATCAAGTTCATAATAGGCCTCCTGTCTGTATGTTCAGATCAGCTGAACAATCGCTCAATAAAAATGACCACTTTAGAGTGCATAAAATATAGTTGCACTTTACAAATAATATTTGCACAATTTAATTTATTTAATTTTAATAAATTTTATTTTTTTTTTTATTTAATTTTATTTATTTGTTAATATTTATTTATTTTGTTTTAAATTTATTTTATAAAAAAGTATTTTTCCATTTTATTTAAAATTAATTAAGCGCTACGAAGAGTACGCGTGCGGTTGCCACCAAGTCCGAGACGAGACTAGTGAGAAAAAAGAGTTAAGTTTATTTTGTGTTGAGCCAAGCACGAGGGGAATACTTGTAGGGGAATGCGTGCCACCAAGTTTGTAGTAGTTAATTGGGTCAAACGCTACAAATTTCTATCAGTACACTGTTAATTTAAAAATTTCACAAATGAAAACATGAATTTAAAATTGGTTTCAGCTAATAAAAATACCGAATCCTTTTTATATGACGGTTGAAGCATATGAATCACGTCCAAAAAAAGCTAAGTGTAAAGAATTTGGTATAGCTGCAATCTTAAACTTTTATAGTAACGAAAATATACGTTTAACCGAAGATCCTTCCAAAACTTTAGTCTCAGTTTTTTTTCACATTAAGGTAGATATTGTGCGGCAAACACTTGCTTTAATCATTTTCCGTTAAAACTAAATTCAGTATGATCATATGGATACATTTTAACGCCACTATGAACATAATTTATTAATAAACTTTAAAACTAAGGTTGAATCCACATTGAAACTACATTTTACGAAACTATTATGCAATATAATTTTGTGACAAACTAATATTTTTGATTTTAAGTTTGAAATATTCTTAGGATTATGAAATATTTTGGCCTCATAACGTAGGACGTACACCAATACATAATCCAAAAAATAAAAAATAAGTTCAATAGCATATTATTGATCTAGTGAAATTAACTCTATAAAATAGTAAAAAGATTAACTAAAAGAAAAACTAAACAATGACGGCAAAATTATCAGATTTGTTGCGTCGGCGTGGGTCGGCAAAATACGCTTTAACAAGAATGGATGGTTCGCTTTGAGCAATGGCGGACGTTACAATTACCCTTGTCGACTTAAACATACGTTTAGAGCATCTTAAGGAAATATCCAACAGTTTTCTGACCTTGATGACGCCATTGATGCACATGGTTCACATTCTGAATTAAGAGAATTTGAGCGACGTTATTTTGATCTTAAGGGCAAACTTCGTAATGCGGTAAAAAAGATCATCAAAAGGAGCATTAAAAGGAATTGGTCGAAGAACTATATAATACAAGTTTCAACCAAAAACTTAAAGACGATATTAAACTTCCCAAAATTAATATATCACCATTTTCGGGCGATTTTGTGCGATTTCCAACATTCAAGGAGGTATATCGATTCAAAAAATACCCATATCTGATGTTCATAACTGTACTCATCAGGTAGCTACGACCAAACCACAAAAATACAACTCTCGCCATTCACATTAAGTATCTGGGACTAGTGAATTATATTCACTACGTCAAAAACCCAAGGAGAAACCTCATTTATATGTGTATTATGCCCACACGAACATTTATTAAGACAATCGTGTTGATAGGACCTCCAGTTAAAAAATGTCCTGGAGTTAAAGGCTCCAAATCATGAGGATCAGATGATAGTGGCGATAGAGGGCGTGAATTGAGGATTCCCTCAATTTCCACGCTTAAAGTTGAAAATTGCTCTAAAGTCAGTATCTGGTCACCAACCACCTTTTTGAAGTGTCTCTTAAACAAACGCACTGCAGCCTCCCAGAGTCCACCAAAATGTGGGGCTCTAGGGGGAATAATGGTTTTCTCCATCTGTTGTAGTTGCTTGTTAGCCCCTATAAAATTCCCAATATTATCGCTTTATATAATTGAACTTCGTCCTCTTCTTGCAAAGAACCTCTTTAAACATTCGATAAATGATGCGCTCGTTGCATCCTCCACTAGTTCCAAATGTATTGCTTTACTCACAAAACATACAAACACGCTGATATAAATCTTGTGATGAGTGTCTTTACGTTGTCCTTTATATTTAACCAAAAACGGTCCGCAGTAGTCCACTCCTACCACATTGAATAGTCTTGCTGCCAACTTTAGTCTATCGGCTGGTATTACTCCCATTACTTGCTCTTCCATTTTAGGCTTAAACCTAATGCACGGCAAACATTTTCGGATGACTTTCTTAATGGTATTTTTTCCATTGATTATCCAGAATTGCTGACGAATTGATGACAGTGTCAGTTGAACACCAGAATGATTGTTCTTAGCATGAACATCTCATATTAGAAGCGTTGTAAAATGACTGTCTTGTGGCAATAATAATTGATGTTTCTGATCGTAATCCATGTCGCTCAGTTTTAGTCGGCCTCCAACTCTCAACATTTTTTCGCTGTCAACAAATGGAGATAAACCCGTCAACCTACTACCCTCTGGCAAAGGTTTCCCCTTAATGATTGAAATAATTTCTTTATGAAAGCTACAACTCTGAACTGTCCGAACAATTGCGATATTCAACTCATCCGCTTCTACGATTTTTCCTAGACAAATATTAAATCCTCTACATTTATTTAGGAATCTATAACAATAAGCTACAACACGCTTTAATTTAGGTAAACTGTCATATCTCTCTATATTAAAAACATCCACACCGTGAGTAACTACCAATGAAAAGTTGTGGCTAACCTTAGTTTCAGGCACTGCATGAACATTTTTGACTTCGACAATACTCAATGGCCATTCTGACTCTAACTTTATTAAAAGTTTAGGAGATAACACTCCTAATGGATCGAAATTTTTACTAATATCAGACAGAACTGATCGCTTAGTAATACTCGTTTCGCTAGCAATGGGCTGAACTAAATACTGAAACTCGTCCGACTTGTGCAACCATCTAATACCCAACATCATGATAGTTTCATTTATAATCAGATAATTTTTATTTTCTTGATCTTCTCTTTTAATTGTTCCTAAAAATGCCTCTGAATTCGAACACCATTTTCTAAGTTTCATTCCTGCTGATGCGAACATCCCAACTAATTCGTCATGAATTTTACATGCTTCGGTTAAAGTGTTACAACCTGACAATAAGTCGTCGACGTAAAAGTCCGTTTTTGTTATATGTGCAGCTAATGAAAATTTAGTAGCTTCATTGGTGGCCAATTGTTGTATTGCACGGGTAGCCAAGTACGGCGCCGAAGCTGTCCCATAAGTGAAAGTCTTAAGCTCGTATATTTTTAACTCATCATTAGACGACTCTCGCCAATAAATTTTTTAAAATTTGTGATCGCTACTATCAATTTTTATCATCCTATACATCTTTTCAACATCAGCTCAGAAAACTATTTGATGTATTTTAAATCTTAAAACTATGGAGAACAGATCTTCTTGGACGACAGGTCCGACCATAAGTAAATTATTCAACGATAAATGGGAAGTGGTCTTTGCCGATGCATCGTACACAACTCTACACTTAGTTGTACTACTAGAAGGGCGAAGCACTGCCAAATGAGGAACCACATACTCAGCACTACCATCAACCTCTTTATCATTGCTGACACACATGTGTCCAATTTCCTCATATTCACGCATAAAATTTATATATTGCGTTGTAAGTTCTACATTGTTCTGTAATTTTTGCTCTACACTAAAGAATCTCCGTTTTGCCATTTTTCGAGAATCTCCCAACAAATTAGGATCATGTTTAAATGGCAACTTGACTACATATATCCCACTAGCGTTTTTTTGATGTGTATCTACAAACATTTTCTCACATTCTTCTTCTTCCTTACTCAACACCTTTTTGTTATCACAGCATTCCAATTCCCAAAATTTTTCTAATAATTTATTATTATCTAATAAACTTTGATTAACTTCACTAGCTAAAAAGAAATTGCTGTTTTTACATCCAACGCCCACATTTCCACCAACAACCCATCCAAAGAGAGTATTGTGAAGAACTGGCAATCCATTTTCTAATTTGAATTTGTCTGATTTGAGAATGTCTCAGAAACATTCCTATTAAAATATCTACTGGTTTTGGAATATTAAATTACGGATCTGCTAATATAATGTTGGGTGGTAAACACCATCTTGAAATATTTATAAATTGGGAGGGTAACCCGTTACTGATTTCATCTACTATTAAAAAATTTAATTTTTTACTATATATATCAATCCTTGGTTGAATCGACATTTCTATTTTATGAGATACTTCTGTTTTAGAACCATTTATTCCCGAAATATTATTAATATCTTTTTCTGATTTGATTTGCAATCTTTGCGCCAACCCTTTGGTCATAAAATTACTATGAGACGCCGAATCTAATAATGCTCTATATAACATATATTTATTTTTTACGTTATTAAAATCATTGCAGTAGTTAAAATTACCTGACGATGTACAATTTCTTTGCATAAAAAATTTAATTTCGAAATTTCGTTGTCCGTTGCCTTTGAATTTATGTCGGTTTCAAGCACTTTATGATCCTTTAACGACTGGGTTTCCGCTTTGCGGCTCAATGACATATCCCTGTGCAAAAGCACATGGTGTTTCAATTTACACAATCTACATGGATTACACGAACAATTTCTTACCAAATGTTGGTCACTAAAACAATTCAAACATCTAAACGCTTTTCTAACTCTTTTATGCCTCTCTTCAGGCGACAAGCTACGAAATTCAAAACAATTTTCTATAAATAGGACAACTATCGTCATATTTAAATGCATCATCCGCTTTTGTGATAACCGCAAAAGTTTTTGAAGATTTAATAGTACCCTGGTTAGGTGAATTAAAATTTGATTTTTGTTTCAACAGGTTTGGCGGCTTACTATGGGTCTCTACTGTTGATAAAACACGACATCTATTTTGCAAAAATTCAGACAACTCTTTCCAAGAAGGCAGAGCATCTTTTTTCTGCTGAGCTTCCCATAATTTACGAGTATCCTCATCCAAACGCAAGGTTACAATGTGAATTATCACCATGTCCCAGTTATCGACCTCCATATCCAACTTTCGCAGCGACCGCAAATGAATTTCACAATTATCAATTAAATTTTGCAACTCTTTGCCAGTGACCTTGCTAACAAATTGTAACTTAAATAACTCTTATATATGTTTCTCGATCAATAATTTTTTATTTTCATACCTATCAAGCAAAGCTTGCCATGCACACTCAAAACCATCTTCAGAAAACTCTATTTTTTCTATAACCTTTTTTGCGTCTCCTACCACATACATTTTCAACTACCACATTCTCTCAATACACTGTACTGCGCCGTTATTCATGATCATTCCGCAAATGAATCTTTAAAACGAATCCAATCTTCTAAACTACCATCAATGGGTGAAGTTTTGATTTCGGGCAACTTAATGTTTGAGGAATAAATATTTGATTTTTCTCCCGATTCTGCAAAATTCTTTCCTACGTTACTGTTCTTATTAAGAGCAACCTCAAATTTGCTTTTTACCTCGAAAAATTTAATTTTAAATTGCTCGAATTGTTCATCAGTATCAGTCAATGCCTTTTCATCGTTCTGGTCAATCGCACTACACAATTCAGAATAAATTGTTGAATATTCTTCCAAAATTATATCGAAACTTTCGAGCCTAACTTTAACTATCGCTACGTTAACCAAATTTTGGGTATCCTCTATAAAATTTGATTGCAACGTTAATTTTCTTTTAGTCGCCGCTCTCTCTTGCACTAATTTATCCCGATCCGCCATCTTTGCAAAACTTCAGCAC
The DNA here is from genome assembly GCA_958295665.1 of Tipula vernalis. Taxonomy (NCBI): domain Eukaryota; kingdom Metazoa; phylum Arthropoda; class Insecta; order Diptera; family Tipulidae; genus Tipula; species Tipula vernalis. Next base: position 76,989,027 of record OY282559.1, on the reverse strand, counting down.
TACAAATTAATTATGTACCAAAATCTAATGGTTATCCTACTAAACTACGATTTCTAAATGTTGAACTATTTACTTTGCCGAAAATAATAAATTTCTAGATATATCTTACCAAATGCCTTCAACTATGAAACGCTACGTTTCAACCGGCTTCATCCATCCATCAACCAACTGTAGTTCACCGTTTTAGACCACCACGTTTTTTTCCAACACTAAATTCAGCTCGCTTTAGACCAAGATGTATTACCACAAAATCCACTTGTATTTTATGTCTTCAAAACTCAAATAAAAACTCCTTCGTATACTTTTCCACATATAAATTATTTTATTTAATTCTTTAATTTTTAATATATTCTTCGTAATGCACTTTATTTTTTTCTTCGTTTCGTTCTATTCCACTACTATGCCACGAATGACATTACATTTTCTTTTTTTTTTTCACTTTTCCCTACATACCAAAATTATATAAAACAAATTGAAGTCAACTTCATTGTGACAATTCTAAACCAATATACCAAAATTTACTTCATTCTTAACAATTTGGATGAAAAAATCATTTGAGATGAAAGCCCAAACACAATCTTCAACAACCCGATCCAGTTTATAGCCAAAAATGATCCTGCCCCAGAATTATCTTGTTTATCGGGAATTTTCGTTCTATCTAGTTAGATCAACTCGGTTGCCAGTATCATTCAAACGTCGTCGTGCAAGTTCTCCAAGTTTGATTGATCTTTAAAGGATAGTTGTTTAACTATTTGTTGTAATGCCAATTGTTCATGACATACAAAACAATTTATAGAAAAAAATACTCTTTCGAAGCAGAAGTGACCTCAATAAACGACACCTGAAAGATACAAAACATCAAAACTAGTCCAGACCCCATCAAAACCCTCAATAAACAGAAAAAAAAAATTCAAAAAGCGATCGACTTTGGAAACGCTACAAATCAAATCAAATAAAAATTAAATCAATTCAGACCATGCGTTTATCGGCAACAATTATGATTTGTTCTTCCAAGCAGCTCTCGTCTCATACAATCCCTATATCACTTCTAAATCCTTACGATTGCCTCACTCCTTGACAATGCGTATAAAAGAACCACCTTTGAAAATAGCTCAAAAAACAAACAAAAAAAAAATTTAAATATTTTGATACAAAGACATTTGCAATCAGCGATTCTCGATGGTTTCGAAAATTTTACGATGCCCTGGCAGCTGTTGATGATTGAAATCTAAGCCTAAACCACAAATACGTAAATTAAAGTGATAAATACAAAAAAAAAAAAATTTCATTGACTTATTTAAACCACAAATCTGAAACACAAAGCTGAAAACTGAGCCATTAAAGTCAACAATTGGCCTCAAAAGATTGCTATCTTTGTGTACTTTAAGCAGACCATTGTATTTCCTTAAGTTCTTAGCAACAGATTTATTTATTTTGCCCAATTTGGTTTGTACTGATGCAACGCTAACTCTTACGAAGATACCATTCGTGTTTTTATCTCTTATAAGACAATCAACTTCATTTTACCAATATAACCGGTTTTTTATGAATACCGCAACTTTACGCTTACCAACCTTCAATACGTACACATCCATATTGTTACATAGAAATCGTTTAGCTTTGTGAGTTTGTGGAATTCTCAAGGTATAGTTAAATTTTAAATTTCTCAAAATTTTTACAAGTCATTCAAATTTTTACAGTACATACTGATCTGTATTGTCTCGTCTATTTTAGAAATGCCATTTTCTAAATCAGCTATACAATTCTAGGATACGGAATAAACTCTTTCTTCATTTCTCTGCTTTCATATTCCATAGCCCTGGAGAACTTTGTTTTTTCTGCAGCAGTGATATGTTGCGATAGTGAAGAAATTATTGAACTGAGCAGACAAATTTTGAAAATTTTCCCATTTGGATTTGTTTCGTTGCTTCAAAAATGTAATCATTTCGAAATTTAGAATTTTGAAAAAATCTTCTTAGATGTTGGCCATTGTTAAACATTTTTAATTTTGATAATTCATTCTTGAGGCAAACAATATTTTTAAAAGCTCCCGTAATTTTTTGCTGTTCAACAGCTCTACATCTCTGTTTCCATAGTCTATTCTTAGTTGTTAGAAAGAATATTTTTTAGTTGTAATTCTTCCATTTGAAATTTATAATGTTTATACAATATTTCAAGCGCAGTTAGGCCTCACCGAAAATAAGTAAGTCTCACACATTTTACGTACTAAAAATAAATTTTGTGAGAACTCAATGCGATGGTTGTACCCAATATGTACATTTCTTTACAAATTGCAGTTATCGTGTTTCAATAAGGGAGATTGTTCTGTAACCCATCCTATTATTGTACCATAGAACAGCGGTAAAACAAAAATGATCTTGAAATGTGTATGTATGTTAAATGGTTTAGTTTAAATCAGAGTTTAAATTTATCGCTCTTCTCTTTATAAAAATTTTCGCTCTTGCTCCCAATAAATTTTTTTTTCAGTTTGCTTTTACGCTCTTACCGTCTAATAAACACAAAAAAAAATTATTTCGCTCTTTCAAAGTGATTTAAATTTTTATTTTTTAATTTTTCTCTTAAAACAGAGAGCGTAAAAGCTAAAAATATCGCTCCCAACGCATTCCACAGAGCCATTGAAGAAAAAACATAAGAGAGCAAAATTTTTTGTAACACAAGAATTGCTCTTTGAATGTCATTACATAAAGAAAGTTTGATAAACCATATTTAGATAAATTTCTGGAATATGGCCAACTAGGATGGAACTTGGTTATTTCTTTATAGATTTTGGAGAAATTTGACATGCGCGATAGAAATGGGATTATAAAATGATTTTTGGATAAAGTTCGGGAATATGGCCAATTATGATGGAACTTGGCTGTTCCTTAACCGATTTTAGAGAAATTTGACATGCGCGTTGGAAGCGGGATTCTAAGCCAACTCGGATGGAACTTGGCTATTCCTTAACCGATTTTAGTGAAATTTTGTTGTAATAACAAGAGCAAGAGCAATATAATAATATCGTTTTTATTCATCAGAGCAGAGCGTATTTATTTTCTTAATATAGCGCAATAACAAAGAGCGAACATATGATAACACAAACGCAATAGTGGAAGAGCAAGAGCCTTATTATAAAATTAATGCTCCAGTTCTTCAGAGCGATATTTTTTTTCAATATCGCTCTTCATAAAGAGCTCTTTAATAGTTTTTAGTATCGCTCTTGAAGACAAATGAAGAGCGAAGAACAAAATGAAATCCCATTTTAAACTCTGGTTTAAATATGTATAGGTTAATGACGTAGTCTCCCGTCTATTTTTGTTAATATAAAGGCCATACAAAATTTATTACAAATTGTTCGAGTCGGATCTACATCCATTTTGAATTTTTTGGAATTTTGAGAGGTTTTGTTTCTATGAAAAGCTATTAAGTGAATGTCATCTCTCTTATTCTCTGATTAACTTTAATCTGGTGAATATTTTAAAATAAATGGTGTACGTAATCTAAAAAATAAAAAATAAGTTCAATAGCATATTGGACGGACGTTACAATTACTCTTGTCGACTTAAACATACGTTTAGAGCATCTTAAGAAAATATTCAACAGTTTTTCTGACCTTTATGACGCCATTGATGCACATGGTTCACCTTCTGAATTAAGAGAATTTGAGTGACGTTATTTTGATCTTAAGGGCAAAATTCGTAATGTGGTAAAAAAGATCATCAAATGGAGCACAAAAAGGAATTGGTCGAAGAACTACATAATACAAGTTTCAACCAAAAACTTAAAGACGATATTAAACTTCCCAAAATTAATATATCAGCCTTTTCGGGCGATTTTGCGTGATTTGCAATATTCAAGGATCTCTACGAGGTATATGGATTCAAAAAATACCCATATCTGATGATCATAAGTTTAAATATTTAAGAGGATAACTGACTGGAGAGGCTGCTTCATTGATTACCAATATTCCACTAACCAGTGCGAATCACAACAAATTACAACTATTTCAGCAACTTTATTGGCCAAATTTTTTGCACAACCTCATTCCAAAGGCGATCCCAGAAAGTTACGGTTATTGGCTGATATTACCGATGAGATTTGGCATACAGTGGTACAGTCCATTTAACATTCTGACCTATTATGTATGTATATACTGCTTCTAGCATATTTTTTTCGATGTATCTCGGTTAAAATATCATATTCTGCGTAATACTTTTGTATATTTCTCCCCAAAAATGAAAACATTAAAATGTCTTACAAATCTATAATATTTGATTGAAGCGGATCTATAGTTAAAATGAAACTAGACTCGGCCGGTTCAATTGAAATAGCTGATTTATTTATTTATTTATATTATTTTACTAATTACTTAGTATTAAAATGAAAAGCACACATGAAAACAAAGTTTTTATTAAGAATTTAAATTATCTGTCCGTAATCAATGGATTTTTTCGGCTTTTTATAGGCAAATATATTAATTGTTCATGTTATGACATTCCCCATATTTTCAATTTGGTAAATCAGAAAAATAAATAGGCCAATCCCTCATAATAAATCTACAGAAAACAGTGGAAATATCATTTCCCCCCTCCCAGTTCTGTAGCCTAAGGGCCAATAGTTATACAAATGTATTACTCTTAAAAAATGAAAACCTTCCAGGAGTTTTTTATGTTGCTAGTTTGGTTTCGTACTGAAAGGTTGGTCTACTCATCAGGTAGCTACGACCAAACCACAAAAATACAACTCTTGCCATTCACATTAAGTATCTGGCCACAACGTAGTGCCATAGTGAATTAAATTCACTACATCAAAAACCCAAGTAGAAACCTCATTTGTGTACGAAACCAGACTTCCAACACATAAGAACTCAAGGAGGTTTCTCATTTTTGAAGAGAAATATATTTGTATAACTATTGGCCCTTAGGCTAAAGTACTGGGAGGGGGGAAATGATATTTCCACAGTTTTCTGTAGATATGTTATGAGGGATTGGCCTCTTTATTTTTCTGATTTACCAAATTGAAAATATTGGGAATGTCATGCACAATTAATATAGTAGTAAACAAAGTAATCGGAACAATAAATACTGAAGTTGCTTCCATTAAACTATTCTTTGGTTGTAAGATTCAAGTTTATGCTGGAATTTTATCCGATATTCTAAAGGCACATGTCTTAGCATATTTGCTATTTCAGACGGAGACTTGTAAATGATTCTGTTGGGTTAATTATTTTAACAATATCACATTTCAAATTTAACACAACCATATCTTGTGAAATTGCGCACTAAATAAAATTAGCAAAAACGTGCGCTGCGAAACTTCGAATTTTCCGTTATTATTTTACAAACTGTATCAATATGTTGTAAACTCGTTAATTCTGTACCGAATCAAAAAGTCGTTTTTATTTATTTACATATTTATTCACAAACGATTTGTCAAGTGTAAATGGTTTTGGGTAAATGGTGTAACACTTATGAAAAAAAAACATTAAATGAGTCGTAATCATGCCCACTTAGGTGTTTTGCAGTTGTGTTTTTGCAAATGAACAAACTTTCCTTCTAAAATTGAATTGCCATGTTATGTGCGACTGTACCATATAACTTTACTGTTAAGTGATGCTTATGTCTTTCGTAAATTAAGGGCAAACCGGTTAAATGAAAGGTTATTTTTTCGCAAACGTTTTCGTCGCTGCCACGGCCTCGCTTAGTGGCGCGGCAATTTTGGCAAAAATCAGACGCACAGCTGCAATTTTCTCTCTGATGTTGTTCTTTAGCTCCTGAATCATTCTTTGCTTATGGCTATAGAGGACCTTCACGTAAGCCCCCAGAAAAAGTTTAAAGATGCCAAATCAAACGATTTGACGACCAATTAATGTAAACTTTTAAGCAATTCATCGATTGTTCAGACACTTGTTTGTTTCGTAGCGCCGTTTTGTTGAAAACTTAAACACGCCTTCAAATACGAGAATTTTGTTACTTACATAGTTTTTAGTGTTGGCCTAAACTTTCACGTAAGGAGTGAAACGTATAAGATTTACAGAAGGCGAATTCCCGTAATAGCGCTGAAAAATTTGTAGCCTTTGTTGACCAGTATATCTGTTCACGATAAAATGTCAAAACAGAAGAATATTTTTGCCACTTCAGATTGTAGAGATTCTGCTCCGTATTTTTCGTTCAATTTTAACATCCGTTTATTGAATATGGAAAACACTTACGAGTACATACTTTTTTTTTTTTAAAAGTTCGTAATCAGATGATGAAAAATCCCGTTTGCATCCCGCCCCTATCGGGATTCGAACCCGGTACCACCCGAGCTGAATGAAGAATTTGTTAAAATTTAAATTTTTGAAAAAATTTAAAATCCTTCGGTTAGCGACTAGATATTATCATAATAAACAAGTAATATAAATTTGGTGGTGATCGGGTTGATAGTTTTTTAGTAATCGTGTCCACCGCCAAGGTACTTTCAAAAAAACACGATTCTGTGATAATCGCATTTAAAGTTACGCGTTTAAATATTCTTCTACGAAAAAAATTTAACAATGCTGTTAAAAAAAAAAATCGAGAAAATGTCGTTATTTCGCCCGCTAGTCGGGTTCATCTTCAAAAAAGGAAAGGAAATCCCTTAAAAATTACTTCCTTCATATGTACACAAATGAAAAAGTAAATCAATCACAAAACTGTATTGTACTAAAACCTACTAAAATGTATTGTACTAAAATCAACTTTTCATGGAATCATTTGAACAAAAATTCGATATGTGAGACAAAAACAATTTGAATGAAAAAATCATATGATATGACAGGCCAAACGAAATATTCAACAACTTTGATTGAACCTGTACCCGATCCAGTTTGTAGCCCAAAATGATCCTACCCCCTAAATTATCTTGTTTATTGAGAATTTTCGTTCTATTTAGCTAGATCAACTTGGTTGCCAGTATCATTCAAACTTCGTCGTGCAAGTTCTCCAAATTTGATTGATTCCTTAAAGAATAGTTGTTTAACTATTTGTTTTTCAAGAAGTTTAATATAGTTTTAAAGATATAGCCAAAATGTTGTTTAGCAAGTCAAAAGTGTTGTAATGCCACGTGTACAGACATACAAAACAATTTATAGGAAAAAAAATACTCTTTCGAAGCAGAAGTGACATCAATGAATGACACCTGAAAGACACAAAAACACCAAAACTAGTCCAGACAACATCAAAACCCTCAATAAACAAAACAAAAAAAAAAATGCAAAAAGCGATCGACTTTGGAAACGCTACAAATCAAATCAAATACAAATTAAATCAATTCAGACTATGCGTTTATCGGCAACAATTATGATTTGTTCTTCCAAGCTGCTCTCGTCTCATACAATCCCTATATCACTTTTAAATCCTTGCGATTGCCTCACTCCTTGACAAATGCGTATAAAAGAACAACCTTTGAAAATAGCTCAAAAAACCAAAAAAAAAATGTTTAATATTTTGATACAAATTTGCATATTAGCGATTCTCGATGGTTTCGAAAATTTTACGATGCCCTGGCAGCTGTTGATGATTGAAATCTAAGCCTTATATCACGTACACGCGTAAATTAAAGTAATAAATACAAAAAAAAAAAAAAAAATTGATTGACTTATTTAATCCACAAATGGGTATATAGTGTACTACATGACAATATGGGCAAAACCACTTAACCATCGTTGATGAGATGAAAAAAATTTATGTTGAATGACAACACCACGTTCAATATCAATTTAATATCAATAAAACAAATTCAACTGCAAAGATAATACACAATTCAATCATCATTTCCAAATCCATTAGTAAAAAAAAAAAACAAAACAAAACTGCTATTGAGACAGTGCATAACATAGTGCGCCCCTCCTACTCATCCCTCCCCACGAATTTATTTATTATGAGAACATCAAAAACATAATTACCGATTGTGGTGATTGCAAATCAAAAATAATTTTCATTTTTGTTTTATGATCTAATTTACAAATAAGGCGGTGTGCTAATACGGTTGTAAATGTCATCTGTTATACAACATTGCGTATAGATGATGTTCACAGGTTAGAAAATTGAATATTAATTATGTAAATATGTATGTATTGTGACCTCAGATGTAACACGGTGTAACCTAGCATTTGTGCGGCGACCGCGGTTTCTTTGACCACCCACCAAATAAAGGTTAGCTTTCGTTTCAAAAAAGACGTAAACATTTATAATTTATTTGGATTAAAGGTTATTGTTTATAATTTTTTTTTTGTTGCTTTATTAAATACATTTTGATTGACTTCAAATTTATTTTTTTTTTATCATGAATTTTGATTTAAAACGGACAAATCGTCTCACCATCTCTTTCTTCTAAGTACACATAATAATCGTTTATTACGTAATTATTTTGTTGTTGTTCTTATGTTTTTGCTTTTTATTAACTGATTACCGATAAATTAATTTCAATCAATATTTGATAGTTTTGTTGTATAATCGCGATGAAGAATATAAAAGTTGGGACGTTCTCGATGTATACAAATACTAAAGTAAAATTCCAAAACCATAAACTAGCTCATCCATTCGTATTATTTTATTACCATAAAAGTAACGATTTATTGGATCAATTAAAAAAAAAACAAACCATCATTAAAAAATTACTTTAACATTTTAAAATGCAATAAAAATTAGTAATTATTATTATTTAACAGCAACAACATTTTCAATTTTTGTGTTACAAAATCAATCAAATTGAAAAATATAAATCATAGCTCATAAAACAATATCGCGCATCAATTTCATGATCTATCAAACTAAAAAAATATTGAAATGCTTTTAGTTTCACACAAAACAAAAAAAAAAAATTTGATTTTCTTTTTGGTCAGACTAGACGGTTGTGCTTCTTTCACTTTGAAGGTATAAAATTGTATGATATAATTTTTGTATAATGTCAAAGTGGATCATCACACAACAAAAATTGTTGTCATGTTATTGGTGTTCTCATTACGAGAGTCTACAGTCTATTACGAGTTTTGTTGTTGTAATAATCCATAGTTTAATATGAAGTGATCGATGCATCTGTTGTTTAGAAATTAGCATCAAAGCTTATTGGGCAAAATTTGGCGAGTTGAATTTAATATCAACATAGAATTAAAATAAAATTCGGCAGAATCTATAAAGATATTAGAGAAGTAACTGCCATGAACCGATTACTTTCTTAAATAAAACCAGAGCCTTCTAGAGTATAGAGCCATAATCATAATGACGTATTTTTTAGAAGCTTTTTTAGTGGTATAACTTTTCATTGATTTCCATAGGAATCCATAGTAAAAATTGTGTTTTTTAGCTTCAAGTTTTTCAATGAAAAAAGCAAATATATTATAAAACGTTTATATAAATGTTTACTACATACCTTGAACAACAACATTCAATAAGACTATATTGTTATTGAATAAATATTAATTGCAGAAATATTCAAATTAAACTATGCCTAAAATATATTTTTCGAATTTCCATTTTTAAAAATAAATCAAAGTTGGCTCTGATGAATTAAAATAATATGTACTTACTAAATTTATCTTTAGTTTTACTAGTGTACGTAAGATGTCTAAAATATTTACAGAAAAATACGAAAAAAAATTATTTAATCACAAAATTATCACTCGTACTTAATATTTTGTGAATTTGTTTTGCTTTTCCTAAAATTTGTTTACTTGAAATTTCCTCAGGTGCTAATTTTTATTATGATTTTACCAAATTTTTACGGCCATCACTGCCATCTATGTAATGTATATTGACTTAATGACCAAACGAATTGTAATAAACTTTTATTTCAATTTGACCAGAATGGTGTTGTTATGAATTTTTTTTATATTTTGGTTTAAATAATTCAATTATTGCAAGAAAATGAAAACGATTTACTTAAACGACATTCATATATGCTGAAATTCAAATATTTATGAAAGTATTTCAGAAATCATAATTAAGAATTTGTAACGTTTTCATTTAAAAATTTGTCTTTGGGAAAAAAGTAATTTCCCATATGTTTTGTGTATTTTACAAAGAAAAGTTTGGTTTTTCCCCCCTTTTCTAACTCCCTTATAAAAGCTGTGTTTTTTAGACTATGGCTTTATACAGAGCCTACTCTATAAATAAGAGCCTCCACATTGACTGTATTTTTTACTAAGCTTAAAATAAAGTACATACAATTTTTTCTTTACTATGAAACTATATGGGAAAACGATTGTTTTCATTTACATTTTTAGTCTATAAGAAATATGAGCTTTTACATTATTTTTATACGAAAATGTTCATAAAACATGTAATTTTATTCGATTGAAAATTCGAATCATGAAAATGTTTATTTCTTAGTGAAAATCCTCTTGGAATATAAACTATTGCTAAACTTTTTTGGAATGTTGTTGTTGTAAAATACGTCATAACAATAAATTTATTAACAATTATAACCATCTCTTTTTAGTCTCCTTCTAAAAGCATTGCCACATGACAAAAATCTACCCGAATACAGATTCATATCATGTGGCAATGCTTTATTAATGACTTTTGTTTAAACCATAGATGTCGCCTACAATTAAAAACATATAAAAAAAAATCAAATAGGTGATCGAACCGGTCGGATTCTAAAATCGGTCTGATTTTTGATTCGGTTAACCATATTTTTGGTGGTTTTTGTCTATAGTAATAACTAAATTGTAATAATAATTAATTTAATATAATTTTTTTTATAAATTTACTAAAATTAAACCATTGCTATGAAAGAAATTATGTTAATTTTACGTAAAAAGTTTTCTTTGAAATCGTTTACTCAGTTCGAATCCCTGTTGTTTTTATTTGTGTGTTAAGTGACATCTAGGAATGGGAATAATAAGTAAGAGCTATTTTATTTTATACACCGCTCTCAAATGTGATGACAATTCAAATATTCTAAACAAAAACTTATTTTGAATGTGTCATTAATTTTTGGGAATAAAAATCGATGCCAAATATTGATCATAATGTATTTATTTTCAGCTGTGACTTAATTTAAATAATATTTTTAATACTTGAGAAATAAATAAGGCATTTATATTACAGTTAATGTTTCTTGGTTATGTGGTTTATTTGTGATGCATAACAATCTGGGATTGTTGATTTGATTTTTTTGATTTCTTCTCGCTCAATGCATATTATTAAAATTTTTTCTCTTTGACTCTCTTTGATTTATTTTAATTTTGGCTGTTCAACGTATTGTCTTTTTTTTACCATTGATTTTAGTTGTGAATAAGTGATGACGTCATTAAATAGAATATTCTCTTTTCAATACATATTGTTGTTGTTGTAGAACGTTTTTTAATTAATTTCCCTTATTTTCTTTTGATTATATCTGGAAAATGAGGAAGCTTGAGAATCTGTGCTTTAAATCAGTTAGTCATAGAGTTGATTATTAGTGATTTCAGAAAAAATTATTTATCTACGTTTAATTTTTAATTCATATTTTTTCGTCAATCGAAATCGCGTTTTTTCATACAAACTCTATGAAAATAAATTATTTTTTAGTGTTTCTATGTCCTTTATTTTAAGTTCATTTTTTACATGCCGGCTCTATTCATATCAAGATGGTTCTGCTTTATATAATCAAGGTTGCTTTGATAAAACGCGTTAAAATCACAGTTTGGCAAATTTGTGTAGAAAAGCATTTTTCAAGTAAAATATGTCAAAAAGTGTCAATGTAAAAAAATAAATAAAACTAAACAAACATCAATAAGGAATTAACTGAAAATTTAAAACATAATAATTATAAAAATTATCAATAAAGCAACTAAAAAGTTGAATAATGCGTAAATTACGAATTCAAACAATTTAAAAGACCTTTTGCGATAGAAAAATAGAGAGTACTATAAAAGAAACCTTAATTATACAAAGCCATAGTCTAAAAAACCAAGCTTTTAAAAGGGAATTAGAAACGAGGAAATGAACCAAACTTTTCTTAGTAAAACATAGAAAAATTTCAACATATATGAATGTCGTTTAAGTAAATCGTTTTCATTTTCTTGTAATAATTGATTTATTTAAACCAAAATAAAAAAAAAAAATTCTTAACAACAGCATTCTGGTCAAATTGAAATAAAAGCTTACTACAATTCGTTTGGTCATTGAGTCAATATACATTACATAGATGGCAGTGATGGCAGCAAACATTTTGTAAAATCGTACCAAAAATTACCCCCTGATTTTAAGTTGTAGGAAAAGCAAAACAAATTCACAAAATATTGTGACGGTGACACCTAGGGTGTAATAGAATAAGTTAAATTATTAGCTCAATGTTTTACTGTACTAAAATGGAATTTTCCATGATAAAATTGTTCTAAATGTTTCTACACTATTCTAACTAGAAATGTCATGAGCTTTCTAGAAATTTTGTTTGTGTATATAAAAAGGCGAACGAGATCGAATTGGATTTTTAGAATTTGGAACGTGATAGTGTAAACTTGTCAGATTATTAGTAGTATTTGGTAAGCGATAGTGTAAAGATTAAAAAGGAATTAAAAAGTGATTTAAAAAGTGTTTTAGTGCGAAATAAAAATTATAAGTGTACAGTAAAATTGTGTACAAATTAATTAAAGTGATTTTGTGAATTATGTTAAAAAACTGTGTTTTAATAATTCTTGTGTTAACTAAATAAATTCGTTCGTGATATATTGAAATGATTTTTGTTTTATTCACAATCCAGCGATACGAACTTTGATTGACATAGCAAAAACGTAACAATATTAAGAACGGGTGACAATTTTGTGATTAAATAATTTTTTTCGTACTGTAACGATGACACCTAGTGTGTAATAGAATAAGTTAATAGCTCAATGTCTAACTGTACTAAAATGTAATTTTCCATGATAAAAATTGTTCTAAATGTTTCTACGCTATTCTAACTGAAAAAGTCATGAGCTTTCTAGAAGTTTGGTTTGTGTATATAAAAAGGCGAACGAGATCGAATTGGATTATTAGTATTTGGTAAGCGATAGTGTGAAGATTAAAAAAAAAGGAATTTGTTGTGTGTCCGGTGTTGTGTTTCTAACACACGTCTACAAGCCCCTTTTTGAAAATATGTAGCACGTCGTAATCCCAAATAAAAAATAAAATTCTGCCCTTTTTTTCAGACGCTCAACTTAACGTTATAATTTTTTATTATTATTATTTTTTATTTAATTTAAGATACAATGTCCTCTGTTCGATCTCTAAACTACAATTTTCATTAATATTTTTTTTCAAGCAAATTGTTTATATAAAAAAATGACAGTTTACAATGAAGTATGCATCGATTAGAGTAGTTCCACTTGCAAATTTTTAAATGGTGTAATATATCCAAGTTCATCACCCATTCAATTGGTATAATGTTTGGTACACTGCACAATTTAGCTAGTGGATACAATAACGATAAATAATAATAAATTTGTAAAATAAAGTTGTATAGTTATAGTGTTTTATTCTATTGTTCACAAGTTGTCCAAATCCAACATATCGGCCCTATGATGACTCGGAGTTACATTTTGACTATTCAAATAATGGAATTGTCAATCCAATTCCAATGATGTGAGGTACACCGGTACATAAGTCGTAAATTTACTGTTCTGATGTCAGAGCCCCCTTGGTGCATGTATAAATAATGACTTGATGTAAAATTCAACAGTACAACAATAGCATGATGAAATACAGCAGGTTGAACTACGTGCATCGATAGATTAGTCTCGATCTATTGGCAGATGACAAAGTTTCGTAACTGATCGTTTTAATGTCCCGTTCGTAGTTTTTACCGACGCAACGCGCACTAAACCATCTGATCCAGGCTGAACTTCTGTAAGACGCCTTAATAACCAATGAAGGGAAGGAAGTCGTTCGTCTTTTATCAATACTGTTACCGCCACTCACACTGGTAACAACTGGAAGCCGCAACATTCCAACACACCTGAAAAACAATAACTATAAGTTATGTATGAAACTAAAAACTAAATTTAATGTACTTATCTTGTAAGTCAAACATAAACAAAAACAATCCATCGACTACAGTACTCACAACTTAATTAAACGTCAAATATTATCGGTATCACAGTGCACCACGGTTGTATATTGTCGTTATTACAGTGCACTACGTTAGTATTGTATAAAATAGTATTGGCCGATGACTGTTAGCTCATCTACTTAATAATTTTTCCGCTAGTCTTTTGTAATGATTAAATTAAATTCCCCATCCCTTTTCTTTCACTTCTTTTTTGTGTATACAACCAGTCACATCTATCTCATCGAAACACAATAAATTATTATACAGTTATATACTATAACGAAATATAAATTCACAAAAAAAAACACAAATTATATTAAAGTTTTATTTACAACTTTAACATTGGTGCCGAAACCCGGGAGAAATTTGTCCATACATCAGTTGAGAAAGCTGGAAAGCATCGAGTTGGTGTGCCGTATTTCGTATTTCATATCTGCACCGCGTGTTCCAGTAATCAGCAGACAAATTTCTCCATCAATTAAAACCAAGTAATCGCACAAGGTTAAGAATTACAGTGAATACATTGCAGTGCATACAGTGAAGTGAATATCGTGACTACAATGGGCGATGTAGACATGCTTAAACGCAAGCGTGGGCACCCTAAAGCCGCAATAACACGTGTGGACAAGGCTATTGCATGTCTCAACGATAACACAGCTGTAGAGGAGCTGTATATACAACTAGAGCTACCCGAGAAAGGTTATATACAGTTCAAAGAGTATGACGAGGACATCATTGCCATCGATGACACTTTGTCCGAGATTGACGCAATCGAACAACGGTACACCAAAGCAAAAGCAGCATTGCGGAAAGCAATTCACGGCCGCAAGCCAATGGTTACTGCAGTTCAAACGCAGCTAGACCACACTATGCGAGCTTTTACGACGCAGCAAAAAGAAATGCTTGACACAATGCGAGACCAGAGCTTCTCCGTAATCCCAAAGGACGATATTAAATTGCCAAGGATCCAAATCCCGTTTTTTACTGGGAAATATAACGAATTCCCATCGTTCAAAGATCTGTTTTCGTCATCCGTGCACAACAATGCAACACTTACGAACGTCCACAAATTCCAATATTTGAAGGGACTGCTACGTGATGATGCGGCGAACTTACTCCCAACACTAGTATTAGCCAACAACATAATACACATTCTCTTCTGCGGGCTTTCCATTACATAAATTTGCCTCCAACTCTCAAGAGTTGGTCTCGTCGTTAGCCAAAACTCACCAAGGTACGAGGGCACCAGTAGTAAGTCTGGATGGACCAAGCGAACATAAAATCTTGGGCCTACACTGGGATACAAAGGCGGACACATTTACGTTCCAAATAAATTGGTTACCAGAATCGACCACTCACACAAAACGAAGCCTGCTATCTGAAGCATCCCGTCTATACGATCCTTTAGGTTGGCTTAGCCCAGCAATCATTCCGGTAAAATCGTTATTCCAACAATTGTGGCTGTTGCACCTTGGATGGGATGATCCACTCCCACGTTCAACAATACATGCCTGGTCAAGCATCCGAAACGACTTCAAGCAGTTGGAAACCATTATCATTCCTCGTTTAATACTGCCTATGCCGCTGTACTGTACTGCAGAACAGTAGATGAATGTGGGAATGTACACATCCGCCTCATTGCCGCAAAAACAAGAGTGGCACCGATCAAGACGATTTCCATTCCTCGACTGGAGCTATGCTGTGCCTTGCTACTAGCTACATTGACTAAAACCGTCATCGAGTCCATGAAACTGCAATCTGTTCCGGTATACTCGTGAACAGATTCAGAGATTGTTTTGCATTGGCTGTCCCAACACCCATCCAGATGGAAGGTTTATATTTCAAACACAACCACACAAATAATGGAACGGGTGCCAACAACAAAATGGAATCATGTAGCATCCTCAGATAATTCAGCTGATGTTGCTTCTCGTGGGTGTTCTTCAAGTGATCTAGTGACCCACTCACTCTGGTGGAATGGGCCTCACTGGCTCAAAAAACCTAATAACACATGGCCGCAGAGAGTTTCTCACGATGCAACTATCCCGGACAAAAACGTTCTAGAAGAACGCACCGCTCTCGTTCACAAAATTACCATTGACACAGATCTAGTATCAACGATGGCGAGCCGAACTTCATCATACACCAAGCTGATCAGGATTCTAGTGTATATTGGACGATTCATTACGTTTTGTCAGCGCCAACGTTCAAAAACCTCAACCACCGTAGTTCAACGAGGTGTAATCAAAGCTGTGGAATATAAATGGGCAGAGAAGCAACTATGCAAAATTGTGCAGCAACATCATCTCGCAGAGAAGATCCAACTCCTCAGATCAAACCATCCAATTACAAAAGGACCTCTATCGTCACTATCGCCTTATTTAGATGATAATGGCCTGCTACGCGTTGGAGGACGTTTAAAAAATGCAGATTGTTCATATGATCAGAAACACCCGATCATTCTCCCTAACCATCATGTTCTAAGTAGAATGATATTATCCTATCTACACCTGACATACCTCCATCCTGGTCCATCATTACTTTCCCATCTGTCTCTACAATCATTCTGGATTGTTACTGTACGAAAATTAGCACGGAAGGTCACTAACGATTGTATTATTTGCCGGAGGCTTAATTGTCATCCTACCAACCAGATCATGGGGAACTTACCAGTCGAGAGAGTAACTCCAACAAAACCATTCACGTACACTGGAGTTGACATGGCCGGACCAATAGAAATTGCTACAAAATCTGGCAGAGGAGCAAATTCCATTAAAGCGTATATCGTTGTATTTGTTTGCATGTCGATCAAGGCAGTCCATCTAGAGTTAGCCGGAAATTTGACAACTGATGCCTTTTTAGCCGCACTCAAGCGATTCGTCAGCAGGAGGGGACTGCCCACTGTCATATCCTGCGACAATGGCAGCAATTTTATAGGCGCAAAGCGAAGACTCAGTGAAATACAGCAACAACTGTATGCAAGCACTGCAGATGCGGCAGTGCTTAAATTCACAACAGAACGGGGAATTGAGTGGAAGTTCAATCCTCCAGCGTCTCCCCACTTTGGTGGTCTATGGGAGGCCGCAGTTCGTTCAGTTAAACATCACCTTACACGGATAAATCGACAATCCAAACTAACATTCGAAGAGTTCACGACATTGCTGTGTCAGATCGAGGCGATTCTAAATTCTAGGCCTCTCACCCCGGTAACTGAAGATTGCGACAACGTTTTTGCAATTACGCCAGCTCAGTTTTTCACTACCGCTCCACGCTTATCAGTTCCTGAGATTGACAACACGGAAATTTCTGACAACCGTTTAACAAGATGGGAAGAACTCCAGAAACGAGTGCAAATATTCTGGAAACGATACACGCTGGAATATCTTAATAATTTACAGCAGCGGAACAAGTGGAAAAAAGAGCACGATAACCTACAAACTGGAGATATTGTTTTAGTTAAAGACACAAATCTACCACCTCTGTCATGGCCACTTGCTCGAATCATTAAAGTGTACACTTTACGACGACGGCATAGTAAGAGTAGTAAAAATTAAAACAGCAACATCAACCATGACCTGTTGTTAAACTAATTAAATTCATCGAAGTTAAGGAACAAATTCCTTAACGGGGGCCGGAATGTTACCGCCACTCACACTGGTAACAACTGGAAGCCGCAACATTCCAACACACCTGAAAAACAATAACTATAAGTTATGTATGAAACTAAAAACTAAATTTAATGTACTTATCTTGTAAGTCAAACATAAACAAAAACAATCCATCGACTACAGTACTCACAACTTAATTAAACGTCAAATATTATCGGTATCACAGTGCACCACGGTTGTATATTGTCGGTATTACAGTGCACTACGTTAGTATTGTATAAAATAGTATTGCCCGATGACTGTTAGCTCATCTACTTAATAATTTTTCCGCTAGTCTTTTGTAATGATTAAATTAAATTCCCCCTCCTTTTTCTTTCACTTCTTTTTTGTGTATACAACCAGTCACATTCGGATATTAATAGTTTTGTAAAATGATTTTGTGATGGTAGTATGATGGGAAATTTCTCATAGCTTAACGACGAATTTTTAAATCTGCCTCGAACACGCATAATACCGTTGACATCCATGAATGTATTCAAGTTTAAAAGCTTACTCTGCACCCCAACTGTTCCATCTTCAGATAATGATCTCATATCAGATGGAAAATCATGCTATTGAATTGTACGAATCCAAAAATTACGTGCAATATTTAGTTGACTAACTGTTATTGGCAAAGTTACGAGTTGATGACGAGCTCTTTTCGCTAGTAAATGAATTCGAGCTGTTATGCGTAGTAATTTGGTGTAAGATGAAAAACGTTGTAGAGTTTCAATTGTTTCTGAACTTATAATTCTTTGCACATTAACTTGAACATATTGGGGTTCTGAGATGTAATTGTTTGATTGTTGAGGCGCGTAAATTCCAAACTCAACGTTCATTCGTAGAATCGCAGGTCCATGTACAAGATGTTTTTCATAATATTTGAAACTGTCATACCTCGAGTACCGACATCAGTAGCCTTATTCTATAAAAAATAAGATAATGTTTCTACGTGATAAACAATGAACGAAAAGAGAATCGAAAAACAATTTAATATAATTTTAGTAAAAAATCACAAAGTTTACCCGTTTTCACGTTTACACATTATCTTATTTTTTACAGAATAAGGGTGCTGATGGGTTTAACTCACTAACTATATGTTTCCATTTGTCACTAGGAATGACTTCCTTTATTTTGATCACACGATTGGCTACGAAAACTTCCCATCGGTTGGAGTCACCGTTGAGCCAATGCAATATTATCTGCGAGTCTATCCATGCGAAGATATTCGGTATAGGCGACACCTTCCAATTTTTAATGACTTTGTCCATTAAAACAGATAGTAGCACGGCTCCCATTAATTCCAATCTGGGAATTGAAGTTGCCTTGATCGGGGCAATTTTCGATTTAGATGTGATAAGTTGACAGTGAAATTCACCCTGATTATTCTTGGATCGCAGATATATTGAAGCTGCATATGCATCTTTCGAGGCGTCACAAAAGCCATGAAGTTCTACTGCTGTAGATTGATTATCAGTGGAAACCCATCGTGGTATGTTCATTTTGGGAAGACCTTGGAGATTTTGTATGTATTGTTGCCAACGGAGTCGCAAATCTTGTGAAACTGATAAAGCCCAAAGGGTCATGCAGACGTGCGATCGTTGACAAAACACTTTGTTTTGTTACAACTTCATCTAATGCTGTAGGTAACTCGAAATTAAATTTGAATTGAAATTGATCAATAGTAGGCTGCCATGAAATGCCCAACGTTTTGACTGAATCCCCAGATTTAGCGAGAAAGGTAGCATTAACTCTCGATCCTCTTCTGGCACAGATTGTAAAATTTGTTCATCATTACTCACCCATTTACGAAGGTGAAATCTACCCTATTCACACATACCAATAACTTGTTGTTGCAGTAACAAAGCCTGTTCGGTGTTATCTGCACCTCCAAATATATCATATATATATGTATGAACAATTCTCTATTAAATGACTTGCAATTGGATATTTATCATGACAATCATGTGCGAGTTGTTTAAGTGTGCGTATTGCCAAGTAGGGTGCACAATTTGTCCCAAATGTTACTGTTTTCAACATATATTCTTGAAGCGGCTGGTGCGGCTTATTAAGCCAAATTACTCGCTGAAACTGTATGTCGTCGGGATGCACAAGAATTTGCCTAAACATTTGTTCAAGGTCGGCTGTGAATGCCACCTTATGGAATCGCCAATTAGTAATAACCGATGGCAAGTCGTTGTACATTGCCGGTTCAGCAAATAATACGTCATTTAATGAAATGCCATTTGTGGTTTTTCGGGAAGCATCAAAGACAATCCTTAGTTTTTTCGTTGAGCTTGAGTCTTTAAAGTTCGCGTGATGAGGCAGGTAGCAGCAGCTCACTGATATTCGACCTTCTAGGTATGACGTGTGATGCTCTTCGGCTGTGCTCACCGGCTTCAATTGATTTTGTGTGGAATAGTCATTAAATGTTTTTGTATATTTTGTATGAAAATCAGGATCGCGAATGAATCTTCTTTCTAACTGGGCAAACTGGTTGATGAACTGCTTCGCTATTTGTATGAGTATGAAAAAACAATGAACAACTTTTCACACCATTTTTCGTCAGAATTCATTTCTCGGACCGACGATATATCATCTACCTCCCAGAATTTTTCAATAGCTCATCAATTTCGACTTTCGTAACCATTGATTTTAGTTGTAATTTGGGAGCGCTGCATGAGTCAATAGCGCCCATTAGTATCCAACCGAATTCTGTCTTCTGTGCTGTAGGAAGCCCTTTACATTTTCGTAAACCATCGCAAATTATTTCCGCATATACGTAACTACCAAGAAGCAAATCAATTTTATCTGGTTTGTAGAACTGAGGATCAGCTAAAGGCAGCTCTGAAATGACAGTTGACCTCACTAACCATTCTCTGTGGTAACAGGCTGGTTAACCTTTTCATGACGAAGGCGAACACCTCTATTTGATAGGCATTTACCCTGGAGCGTAATTTCAGATGAACCATTTTATTGCAAGAACTGGCGGCGACATCACTGATTCCACTAATGGTTGCTTTCACTGATAACTGAGGTAAATTCAACCAATTAATTGCTCGTTGAGTTATTAAAGACGCTTCGCTGCCCTTATCGATGAGAGCTCGAAGCTCAACAAACAGACCTTGTGAATTCTGAACTTGTACTATGGCTGTTGATAGTTGTATTTGACGTTGAGCTAATTTAGCTAAGTGCATTTGAACAGGATACGATGTAACGTGAGTGGTAACAGCTTGTATTTCCGTTGGCGGTTAAGGGTTATCAACATGAATTAATGTATTGTGTCGTTGTCCACAACGGCAGTTGTATTTACTCGAACATGTGTTCACTAAATGATCATTTGCAAGGCAGTTGAAACAAATATCCTTTCCCTTTATAATATTTCTTCTTTCATATGTAGCCATAGCCAAGAACTTCGGGCATTTTCTCAAAATGTGGAGTTCATTGCAAACGAAACATGGGATGGTGGTGGTGGTGGTGGACTGTTGTGCACTCTGGTGTGCATTTTTGTTGATGTGAAAGGATCTTTACGCCTTTGGTAAATTGTGATTCGGATTGCGGTTGTTTAGAGCAGCTGCTTTCAGCCATGGCTTCTAATGTTTTGATGCGAGTGTCTAAAAATGATTGCAAAGTATCAAATGTAGGCAGCGTCGACGAACTTCCATTTTTTGTTTCCCCAAAACCTATAGTTTCAGTTGGTAATTTTTGCGTTATAAAATATACCAAAATCGGACCACAATGATTTAAGTCGATTTCAAAATTCGTTAATGCTTGACGACATTCACGCGATACACTCAGTAACGACCGTATTTTATCAGGATCCTCAACATTTATTTTGATTTGCGAAGAAAATAAATGCATAACAGATCTAAATAATTCTCGAGGATTTTCATAATGTTCCGTCAATAATTTCCATGCAGGCGTAAAATTCTCTTCAGTAGTTACCATATGTTTCAACATATCGAATGGTTCCCCTCGGAGGTTGCTCTTCAGATACCAGAATTTTTCAATTTACGATAGTTAATTGTTAGTAAGAACAAGAGACGAAAACATGTCGCGATAATGAGGCCAATCGGTATATGACCCTTCGAAATTTGCTATTTGAATTTTACACAAGCGAGCTGACGGATTCCTTTCATTTTGACACAATTTTTTAACAATAATTAAAAAAACACTTCATTTTAATATTCCCACAGTTTTACTGTTCACTTATAATTTTTATTTCGCACTAAAAAACATTTTAAATCACTTTTTAATTCCTTTATATTCTTCACACTGTCGCTTACCAAATACTAATCATCCAATTCGACTTTGTTCGCCTTTTTATATACATAAACCAAAATTCTAGAAATTTCATGACTTTTCCAGTAAGAATAGTCTAGACACATTTAGAACAGTTTTATATTGGAAAACTCCATTTTAGTACAGTAAACATTGAGCTATTAATTTAACTTATTCTATTACACCCTAGGTGTCACCGGACACAAATCACCTCCTCTGTATAGGGCCAGCCTCTCTAGGTGCACCACCTTCGGCTTTCCTCGATATCCCTTCTATATACGATAAACCACGTCGTTCATCCTTGTGATGACAGTGTATGGTCTTTCCCATGCTGGTTGCAGCTTCGGTGATAATACCTTTTTCCGTTGCGGGTTGTGAAGCCTTACTAATTTCCCTTCATGAAAACCTTGGTTATTTGCTCGTTTGTCATATCGAGCTTATATTCGGTCATTTGACATCCGTATTTTCCGCCGTACACACTTATGAATCTCATTAAGTACTTCTTTCATCAGGTCTACGTAGTCCTGTCCACATAAAGCTGCTGATGGAATAGCCCCAAACTTTAAATCTCCCGGTAATCGTAAATTATCTCTTGAATTTCTCTCTTGAATTTGCCTACAGCACAACAAATCAGAATCCCAATAAATGCATCCAGTGCATCTTCAGTAAATGGTGTGAATGTTTCCAACTTTTATACGGCGGTTAGGATCAGAATGTTGTTCAAATTGTTTACTGTTGTACAATTCGTAACTCTGTTTCCGGTTCGATTCTATATGTGATTATAGTCTTCAACACTTCCATCCTTCCAATACAGTTTCTTCTACCTCAACACTGTCATAAAAATCGTAATCATTTCTTCAATTTCCAAATCACCTATACCTTTGTTTATACCTTTTTTGTTGTAGAAGTGCGCAAAGTTATTAGATGGTTTGTTTAATGTACTAAAACGAACCCATCAAACTACGTGTGACGGTTTTTGTTCCATTAAAATTCTTCCATCGGTTGTCGCCGAATATTACTACCAACAGTGCGCTACCAACAGTTGAGAGATGCAGAATATGAGATCCTCTTTCATTTGGATAAATCCGTTTTTTTAAATCTTGTGGTTTTTAAGATATCTGTAAAAAACCAGTTTTTTACAAATAAATGCCAAATTTTCCATAACTTCGGCTACTTGGGCGGGTGTATAAGATATTTTTCGAATTCTACTCCCAAACTTCTACAAAGCCGCCTGAACTATGCCGTGATTCTATGGAAAAAGCATACAAAAAAACTCACACGAAATTTGCGAACAGAAAAAACCTCATGAAGCTTACGTGGAAAGTTACTCACACAGAAAAATTCCCACACTGCAAAATGCTTGTACGGAGAAATACGCACTCGGCAAAATGCACAAGATAAATAACGCACAAGAAAAAATGCAAAAGAAAATATATTTGATTTCGCAAACAAAATCTTTCTTTTCAATAAGAATAAATATTTCCCAAATAATAACGGGAGAGAGACAAAATCCCGACAGTCAAAATCCCGAGGGTATACAATTTCGAGGATTTCAAAAAATCTCGAGAATATAAAATCCCGAGCATACAAAATCCCGAGGATATTTAAATTTTACTTTAAATTAAAATTTTCCTTCACCAGAAGAGGCGGTCTTCGGGATTTCCTCGGGATTACAGAATTTTGTACCATCGGGATTTTGTACCTTCGGGACTACGTACTCTCTGTTAAGAATACCAAAACGCACCAATTGGCCAGTCTATAACGACAGACTTTTGGAAAATTTAACTGGTCTACAGACCACGATAAACTCTGTCGAAGAGCTCGAGAGAGTGATAAATGACGTTATAGAGGCAATAAATTATGCCTGCCACTCGAGCTCACCCCTGGTGCATATCAGAGGCACAAGTGATGTTCACTGGTGGAATAAAAACTTGGAAAACATAAGACGAAATGTTCGTAAACTTTTTAATAGTGCTACTCCCTTACCCAATACAACATAGCTCTTAGACAGAGCAAAAGACTAAGCTGGAGAGATTTCTGTAAAAAAATAGACAAATTACCTATGGCGTGTCGACTCCAGAAGGTACTCTCCTTGAAGCACAGGAATCCGTTGGGATCTGTAAGGAAACCAAGTGGATAGACAACCACACCATGGAGGAGACTCTGGAATGTCTAGTGAGAGGTCACTTCCCAGAATATGTAGTACTGAGGGATCAGGAAGAATCCGATGCAAGTAGCGTACATCCGTATCTGGTTCCAAAGGGGGCTCACAAGTTCTTGAGGCAGTTTTTCACGTCGGAGCGGATAAGTTGGGCAGTCAAATCATTTGGCCCTTTCAAATCACCGGGAGGAGTCTGCGTATACCTCGCCTTTTTACAACAAGGCCTGCAGTTTGTTGCTGCATGCTGGAAAAACAAATGCTGGAAACAGTTTCGGGTGCATTTTATGGACCTATTAGCCTCACATCATTTTTACTGAAAACCATGGAGAAAATTCATGGACTTTGTATTAGATCCTACACTCTCCAAAGATACCCTCTGAACTTTAGGAGCACGCCTACCAAGTAGGGAAATCATCAGAAACAGCTCTACACGAGCTGAAATCGGAAATCGAAGATACGCTCCGGAATAAAGAATTACTACTTTGCTTCTTCATTGATATCCAAGGAGCTTTTCATTACACTAGTTTCGAGGTTATTCAGGAATAAGCACTAACAAGGGGTATAGACCCCTCCACCGTAAGGGGGATAATAAATATGCTAAAAAAACAGGAGGATTACGGCCTCTTTTGGAGACAAAACCAACACCATAGCGGCCACCAGGGGTTGCCCCCAGGGAGGTGTTCTCTCTTGATATGGAATCCCCACTTAAATCATATTATAAACAAGGCGAATAAGGCCTACTTCACCTGCCAAAGAATGATTGGCAAAACGTAGGGACTGAGCCCACAAATGTTGGTTTGGTTCCTACATAAATTAAATTTAAAGGAGGAATTGATCCAACTATCAGATATGATGGTAAGGACAATCGACTGTCGGAGGAATTTTACCATTAGTTTGCCGGATAGGGTACTGGTAGAGAATGATATCTCCTCCCTCCCTCGCCATGCTTCTGAATGGTATACGGATGAGTCAAAAATAGACGGGGGTATGTGCAGGGATAGTCGGTCCCGACCTAGAACTATGCATATCGCTGGGTAGCACCCCCACAGTTTTTCAGGTAGAGACCCTTGCTATTGATGTATGTGTGCTTCAATGTCTCGAAAAGAAATATCAGAAGACCTAGATCTACATAATATCGGACTACCAGGCAGCTCTGCTAGCCTTAGGAGCTTCAGTGTTCAACTCGAAATTGATCTGGAGTTGCCACTGTAATGTATTACAACTGGGTAAAACAAATAAAGTCACCCTTTTGTGATCTTCTGGCCACTCCACCATTAAAGGAAATGAGGCAGAACACCGATGTGCAAAAATGGGAGCAAGCCGAGATTTCCTGGGTCCCAGTCCTAGTATTGCTTTTTCCAAAACCCACTTGGCAGATAGTATAAGGGACTGGGAGCAGAACTGTAGGAAATTACTCTAGGAGTCCTCCATTATAAAATGGGAAGGTCCCTTACGGACCAGTGCAGATTCTGTTACTGCGGTAAGGAGAAATCGGAACACCTACTCTTCATATGCGATTCTTTCATCCTGAAAAGATCCAAGCTCCTCAATGCCTACATAATCCAGTGGCGTAACGCCGACCCACTGGATATGCATCAGGTAGCGGCGTTTATCAAGGATATAGACCTACATTTCACGTAAGAATCTCAAGAGATGCACAATAGCCCTCAATGGTCGCAGTGCTCTGGGCTACAAACACCCACCCGTTAAAAAAAACACGAAAAAAATCAATCCTCGCGATTTTGTACCCTCGGGGTTTTCTAGCCTCGGGGTTTTGTATTTTTGGGGTTTTGTCCCTCGGGATTATGTCCCGCGGGATTTTGTCCCTCGGGAATATGTCACTAACCCAATAATAACATGGCAACTTTATTAAAAATAACAAATTTAGTCCATATTGTTTTAATCCCTTTGCACCTTAGAAGAGGGGGGCTGTGGCACGACAACTCTCGCTTTTCGAGATTTAAATAAATTTCAGAATTTATGGAAATATCTGCGAACATGATGGTTAAATTCTAAAACTGGTCGTTGTCTTTGAAATCATCTTCTTTTAAACCGGCTCAACATGACGAAAAAATATATATCACCGATCTGAATCTCCCAAACAAGGAATTTAATGCCTTTTAACTGTTCCTACATTTTGAACGTGATTTTAATTCGCTTAGAGGATGGGAGCTGCTACCCCAGCTTTTCGAGGGTTTCAAGAAACTCGAGGATTTATAGATATACCGAATATTTCACAAACATCCATTGTATTTAAATTTTAAAACAGAGAACTCGCCTAAGCCGCTAGCATTGGATATTTTTGCACAATCGCCCATAAAAAAATTCTTCATGTTTTGTTAAAATTTTAGGGATTTCTGCAAAATTTTATATTTTAAATCGATTCGTCGATGTTTCAGACACAGATCAAAAGGATACAATTGTGTAAATTGCACAGGAAAACACAACCCAGGCCAATGCCCCAGAAATCAGGATAAAAACTTACCACTCAAATGTGTGAACTGCGGAGGGGAGCACACTGCGAACTTCAACAGCTGCACCAAACGATTAAAAACCAACTATGAATTAAAAAAAAATCGTCCAAATCTCCTGGACACAGACCAGGGCACCGGCGAGAAAGCTACAGCGTTGAATAATAGCGAGTTAAATCAGTAGATTTTTTGGTGAATCTGGTATACTAACAAAGGATTTAAATGCACACCACGCCCTATGGCACTTTGCCGGCGCAAATCCTAAAGTACATCGATAGAAACAGCCTGCACTTGTTTGCCCCTAACGATCATACAAAAGGTAATGCGACTATAGACCTAGTGTTCATCAGGAACATCAATATATATCTTCCAAAAACCAAGAAAGCAATTCACTCCTGAAAACAGTAGGCCCATAAGTCTGCTAAGATCACTTGGCAAGATCAGAGAGTATCAAGACTATAATTCCAATAAAACAGTTCGGCTGCATCCCCAAAAAATACACGATGGAGCGCTGGGAGATATATAAAATGTTTTGGTATGTGACGAGGAGGTTGGATTCGGTGACAAAAGATAATTAACGTTAATTCTGATATTGTATTATTTGTGTTTTGTTATTTTGTATTTTCGCTCGAATGGTCCACAGTGATGTCAAGCTCCGAGTGAAGAATCATATTGGTCAATTCAGACGTTGCTCACATAATATTGTAAATCTGAAAAGACATTTTTAACATTGTGGATGCTCTCTAAATGAAGTAATTTAAATTCTTTATGATTTTTAACAGTATACTAGAGATGTGTAACTGGTTCTAATTGTTAAAGATCGAAGGATAGATAATTTAACGAGGGAACCTTTGAAGTTGTAGTACTCTGTGAGACATTAACGAACCCATTTTTTAACGGCAACCAAGCCTTTTTTAGGGGTTAAAACCAGCCTTTAATTTAACCTTAAAAAACGTTTTTCTCGATATATCCCGATTTCTACTCCACGTGGTTTTAATCTCTAAAAAGGGCTTGACTGCAGATTAAAAAAATGGTTTCGTTAATGTCGCACAGAGTACTACAACTTAGAATAGTTTTTATAATTTTTTGAATTTGACAGTAAAAATGGTTCTCTTGTAAGATTATTCGTAAGTCTATGATTTGGCGGCATGCGGTTGGAAGATTTACATTGTCGTGACCAATTGTATTATTGGGGAAGAGGTCTCAACATTTAAGAAAAAACCTGCCCAAAATAACAGAAAATGTTTGGAAAATTTTAAATGGTTGGTTTGGTGATCTTTAATCGTCGATTTGTGGGGAAAAGTGTCGTCCGAGGAGCCGGATTGACCCAATTTTTTATTTTTTATTTTACAACGGCATTTCATTGTGACATAACGATTTGAGAATTTAGTATTGTATACACAATAAATATAAAAAAAAAAATAAAAAAAGTACAGCAGGTAATCAACATTTAGACTGATACAGCCTAATGGATAAAGATGGCAGAATTAGACAATTAACCATTTTTCTTAATTTGTAATTTCTAAATTTTGGTTTCTCTTAAACCGTACAAATAAAGTTTTCTCAATTGGACGTAGTCCTACGTTAATAGGTTGTGTCTCGGACAAAAGTTCGTCGGTTTTTTTTCCTTGCACATTTTTCATGTGAGCATTTTTCTGTGTGGGCATTTTTCCTTGTGAGAAATTTTCCATGAGCGCTTTTTCTGGTCAAAATATTAAATATTTCAAATTTAAAATATTTTAATTTGTTTTATGCAAGCAATTTAATATAAGCAACACTGTCATATTTACCGTCATGTAATTTGCGAATTGCTGAATTATAGAGATGTGTTCTATTACGGCCAAAAGATCTGTAATAAGGAACACCATTTATAAACAACGGGCGAGTTCACGTCAACTCGCAAAAGTATTATGTGAAAACCTTTATGCATAAGCAAGTATCCATTGAATCATTTCAACCTTCTTCTCTGCGCCTGACAAATCAATGCAGATAGAAGGCTGCCTGTCGCTCAGTATTGCGGTTACATTTTTGGTTTAAAAAGTCAATAAGTTGTTCTATATTGGGTTTGGAAGATAAACCTTACCGACATTAATTGTTTAATTCAAAATTTAAATTTATAATTTATTTGTTGAAATTTCAGTACTCATACACGGAAATTTTGTTGAAGATTTCATATTTAAACTTTTGTGAATGGTCACGGCAAACCCGGTGAACAATGTAAAGTGGCATCGCTGATGTTTTCACATCAAAAAAAATTGTTTGCACCAGTATAATTTACGGATAAATAGTTTTAATTTAGCAACCTTTAAATTCTTGTAATCAATCTTGTTTCAAAAATTCTTTGCTCTGAGGTTCGTTAATCTATAAATTAATAAATTATGTAGTCAAATTGAAGAGTTAAAAATATTGCGTTACGTTTTGTTTTAAATATTTCATCTAGAAACACTTACTACAAAAAGTACCATATTAACAAAAAACGGTCGTACAATATCACTTGAAACAACCACTTAGAGTACATGCGATTACATTTCAAACGTAAAATAATTTAAGTTTTACATTTTTCTCCTTTATGATGATATCACATTTCTATATAAACGAGGTAACCACTTCAGACAATTGGGTGTCACAAAAAAAAAAAAAATACAAATTCCAAAAAGACTGAGAATACTACAATATTTAATTTGTCTTAAGATTAAAGTGCAAACCATTGTGATTTATGTACACACTATACAGATAGATATTCCGATCTAATCAGCCATCCCCATCACACAGACACAACATTAACTAATTAAATTCCCGATGATGTAGCACAAAATTGAAAATTCTATTTTTAGAACACAAAAATTCCAATTGACAGAACAAACTAAATTTAATTATCTTCCTGTTTCCACTTCAATCACGAAATTGTACGTAAGGCGTTCGTTATTTTCTCTTATTGTTGCTGTTGTACGCCATTTATGCTTTATCACAATTATCTCCAAATATCTGTGTTATGTATTTTTATTTGAGAAGAGCTTTTGAGCAAACTTTTTATTTTATTTTTAGTTTAGTTGTTATTTATTGATTCAATTACGACAGAACATAAAACTAAATATTTATGCAGTAAATGTATGTACTTGTGAAAATATGTGTGAATTACCCGCCGTGCGCCACACACGAATTTTATGACCCCCACAATTAAATTTTGTAATCATAATAAATTATATAACGGATCTGTACAATAATGCGCGCGAATTATAAAATAAAATTCATTTTTATTAAATGTTTTTATATTTACAACAAAAACAATCTGGTATTATTAATTTTTTTTTGTGGGGTTATTAATTAACGATTTAATTTAATGTTTGCGTTTTAATTATTTTTTAATAGTATTTAAATAAATTAAAAATATTCACTTGGTCGGTTTTTTATAAATATGGATTTTTATTAATTAAATGATATCAATGTTTGGTTACGAACAGCGCTGGCTGTTGGATTAACATGGGATTTTATGTTTTGTTTTTCAATAATATAGATCTGGCTATTTTTTTAAAATCATTTTTCTTCCTTAGTTCGACAGAGTGAATAATTTGATCGTGGTATAAATATAAAAGGTAACAACTGCTTTTCATGAAATGTTCATAGTACGATTTATTTAAGATTTAGATATTTGCCTTCTCGAGAGATGGATGGCTTGGTATATTACTAGGTATCGTTAGATACTAAAATAAAGTTGGAATTGTTCGATCAAATCCACATTTTAGTTTGCGTTTATGTTGTGACGAATTTTTCCATTTCTCCACCTCAGTCAGAAATTTATCTTCCCGATATTGTTTTATCCATAAATCAAACAATTGAGACCCTTCCACCAGATTTTATGTTTAACGAGTAGTTGTGGTGATATTTTCCGATAGCTGCAATCAACAGGGTTGCTTGCGGTTTGGAGCGTTTTTCTAAATTTGACGTGATAATCTTTCTAACATGTAACTGAAACTTTTAACAATGAAACTAACGAGTTAAGATTCTACATTATTATTGCCACACAGAAAACACGCGTATAAGGCTGTAACGTAAGTTTTCTCGTGAAACAGTTCAAAACCTTCTTCGATAGCCAGAAGTCAGACGGAACTAAATCAGGCGAAAAGGGCGGTTGCCGAATGAGATCTGTCGAATTTTCGACAAAATAATCAAGACAGTTTGAGTGATGCAAAAATCAAAAGTTGTCTGCTTAAAATTCTGACCCATACAATATTTGCGTAATGTCAACAAGATCTCTAATTGCAACTTCTTTGCTAAACTTTTTAAAAATCGGAAAATGCACAGATGACAGGAAACAACTTGTCCCATTAGTAGCTGATGAAAGATATTGACTAAGAAAAAAAACTGCTCGTTTGGATAAACCCGCGCGATTTTAATGGAAAAGTTTTACTACTTTTTAATCACAGTAGTACTAATGGGTCGGGATGATGGCTCTCGTGCTTCATTTAATGCCACATTTTATTTTATTTTTAAATGTACGCTAAGCTGTATTACACGAGTCCCTCGCCTAACCATAACACAGATTTTAACCTGATTTTACTTACCGAAAACCAAATTTGAAGGTTATATTCTTAGAATCGCGCTTGTGCTTTTGGTTATTTCCCTATCTTTCTATGAGTCGTTATTTGCAATGCTAACGTTTTTTTGTATGATCTGACATTTTTTAATGTCATTTTCAAACCATTTTAGCGCTGACTAATTACTAGGGCTTCGTAATCAATTATGATTAATTCGGTCTAATTTTGTTGAAAAATTCCCTAGATGTGCCTCATGGAGCCCAGATATTCTCACTAAATTTTTAAAAAATATTTAAACAATTAATATTTACAGTTAGGTTAGATTGGAATGACTGCTTAGGCACACTTAGCATTCGGTGATGGCCCATTGTCTTAAAACAGGATATATACCATTAAAATCCTAATTCCACTGTGAAAAATTGACTGAGCTGACTTGAAGTTGGAAGAAGACAAAAAAAAATAATCCATCAGAGAGACAAAAACAAAGTATTTTGTTATTATTTTTTTTATAGCAAATTTTATGGATACATCTTGACAGCAAACAAAAACATAACCAATAATTATTAAAAAAAATTATGAATTAGTGTTAATTCGAGTATTTTTACGATTCAAAATAATCAAAAAAATTAATTATTATTAATGCTCATATCAGAATTATTATTTCGAATATTTTCGATCACACATTAGACTTTACCATAAATATCGCAAACTTTAAAATTGCCTTAGTGTTTTGACAGCAAACAAAAACCTAACCTAGAATAACCAAAAATTATTAGAAAAATGAAGTATTAGTGTTAATTCGATTATTTTCACGTTTCAAAATAATCTAAAAATTTAATTATTATTAACACTCATATCAGAATTATTTTATTCAAATTATTTCCGTCATAAAATACAAAATTTAAAAAAATCTTTCCCATAAAAATACCAAACAATTAAAATTATCAGCGGGTGCGAGAAATATTTTTCATCGGTACACAATATTTATGTACATGTATTAGTTGGACTGCCATTAAATGTTCTCGATTTGATACTTTTATTTTTTAATTTCGACCTCAGTGCACTAACACAGATACACATTTTTTGTAAGTAAAAACTTGACTGACTCCGTTGTGTGTCTCGTTCACACAACCACCGATTTTATATTTTTATCTCAAGTTATTTTTACTGACAAACTTTGATTCACAGTGGAATTGAGGCATTACCCGTTTTGGACCCATTTTGAGCTACTTATGTAGCTTAAAACATCAAATACTTTACTGTTTTCGAGATCCGACAAGTTGTTCTTCTTGAACTTAATCAAGTGTTTGTACCTTCCGAATGCCAATGCTCGACATGACCTAATGAAGTCAACTACCTCCAGACACAGCATTGTCCCGTGAGAATTCTTACGACCGTTTTTGAATCACGTCTACAGGGATATTAATGTTCTAGTGCACTCGAATTCTTAGCTTTGGTCAAACTTGTCTTGCTTCACTACTGGTGAGGGTGTTAGTCCACCTTTCCTCTGCTAAGGCTGGCACCTGTTTCCTAAGTGCCAGTTTTAGCGGTGTGATAGGTCTCCTCTTTCCGGTTGCAGCTGGAAGTCGTACCTGCAGTTCCCCATGACTCCCGAGTAACCAGGGACCCACATTAACTGAATGCTAAAATGCTCATCCATTTCATTAAGAGATGAGTGATAACTCATCAAATGAAATGTTCACATTTAATTTATCATAGAATACTCCAACTCTTACTTTGCCGATTAGCTTAAAGTCGTCCATGAAGAATTGCAAAGCTTGGTCTGAAAGACCTTCTCGAAGCGTATAGTAAATATCATGTAGTCAAGATTCGCTAGCTCCTTCTTTAACGATCTAATTATAGTTGAGTGTAGCGTTGAGTGTATAGCCGTATTTAATGTCGACCGGCATTGTAGAGCCAGTATACCAACTCCTGCTTCCAACCCTACCTAATACCTATGGCATTCCCGTAGCAGTACATAGTTATAGTATTTCTTTACTCTTTGCAAAATGTTGAGCTTCAACTAAGCATATTGTCCAAGATAACGCCCAGATATCTATAAAAGTAAGTCTCGTGCTGTTTAAGACAGGAGGGACAACTACCGGGATTTTGTACAATTAATGTACGCATGCTGAGACAGTGCCGCTTAATACTGTTAAAGTTAGCCGACAGTTGCCAGCCGAAAGTGAAAAGTCGATAATGCAGATTGTGTTAGCCCATCAGAAGGTAAAACAATGGTAATGCAGATTGTCTAATCCCAGCCGAAAGTTTTCAGTCGAAAGTAAAAAAGTTGATAATGCAGATTATGATATAACATTCTAGCCGAAAATAAAAAATTTAGTAGTTATCAGCCGAAAGTAAATAGGATACATAGATTTAAATAAAAAATTTTGTAAATAAATTTACGTGTAAAACTTTGCATAGTAGAAAATATCGAAAAATCAGAAGAACATACAAAATTGGAATAAAATCAGCATCTAGAGTATATATCTAAACTGAATCGTTTTTATGTGATTTGTCAATAGCTATCGAATGAAAAAATTATGTTCAAGTTTCCCGTGGGAAATCTCGGAAAATTCGATTTTCCAAAAATTATTAGAAAATTTGTACAAAATCAGCCTCTAGAGTGTTATGTCTGGAGATGGATTGCATTGATGTGACTTGTCAATAGCTATCGCAGGAAAAAAATTCAGTTAAACTTTCTCGTGGAAATCTCGAAAAATTCAAAAAAGTTTCCAGCCGAAAGTAAGAAATGGATGAATAAAATCAGCCTATAGAGTGTTATGTTATGATTTTTGGAAAATCGAATTTTTCCGAGATTTCCCACGGGAAACTTGAACTGCATTTTTTTCCTGCGATAGCTATGGACAAATCACCTCAATGCAATCCACTCTAGAGGCTGATTTTATACCAATTTTTTAATAATTTTTGGAAAATTGAATTTTACGAGATTTCCCACTGGAAACTTGAACTGAATTTTTTTCCTGCGATAGCAATTGATAAGTCACATCAATGCAATCCATCTCCAGACATAACACTCTAGAGGCTGATTTATTTTCGGCTGGAATGTCAATAACATAATCTGCAATATCGGCTTTTCACTTTCGGCTGGACATTTTCGGCTAACTTTAACAGGGTGCCCGCTTGCTGTGTCTAATTTTCCCTCTAATGTATACATCCAACAGCATTTACAAAGTTTTTAAAAGAAAGTATGATAGAGTTGTTGGTCTTAGTTCCTAAGGTAGACATGTAAGATCTTTGCCGCTTTCAGGATAAAGGCCACATTAACTTCCATCCATTACCTAATGATATAAACCAGCTTTAAACACCCTTTTAATATAGCCTCCAGATGAGGAAGAGTAATTACTGAATTGTTCTGAAGTTCCGCTGTTATAATTCTATCCGGACCAGCCGATTATTATGGGTTGAAACCTGTTAGGACCCATAGGATTTGTTTCCTAGTTACGATATCCTCTGTGCACATTGAAAGTGTATCCTGATGATTAGTATTCATTATCAGGTCGTCAAAGCTCTCCACTAGAAGGCGTCCAAGATTCTTCCTATAAGGCGAGCTATTTCGGAGACCTCTTCCATTTTGTCACAGAAGAGTCTCCAGGACATTCTTTGCGCCTTCCTTATTTTTCTCTTATAAAATGTAAGTTCCTCCTTATAGGACTTCCAATCATAACTTTGGCTCAATTAAAGGCTGCCCTACAAGCCTCACCTAGACCACCATACTGGTTTATGTTTTCTCCTAGGCTTAACCAATAGGTAAGCAGCACTACAGGACCGGTTACATAAATTAGTGACACTATCCACCAAAGACTCCAGTTCCCTTACAGCCACCGAAGTCTCCGGGGCTCTCGATAGGAAAAATCTCCATAAATTCCACATATTTGCTCCAGTTGGCCCTTTTATGGTTCCTGAAGGCTTTTCGGGTAGCAGGGTGAACATCTAGGCTACTGCTTAAATATCGATGGTCAGAAAAGGAGTGTTCCTTATCCACCCTCCATTTTTATCGATGTAACGTCACATCTAAAATCTCCTGCCTAGCTAGTAATAAATATGGGTTCCTGCCCTGTATTACACATTGATAGGTTAGTACCCATCAAATAATCAAAAAGTGAGTTATTTCTTTCGTTGATATTCGTGCTTCCTCAGATACTGTGATGCGTATTAGTATCAACTCCCTGTAGCACATCGATCTTAATTGGTTCCATTTCGAGGATTAGCTGCTCCAGGTTGAAGGAACCTCCTTCTTCCGATCCGTGTATGCTGAAACTATCCAGAATCTGCATGTCCCTTCGAAAAAGGTAGGAAAAGATATGAATCATTTTTCCCCAAAATGCAAGATTCGGTCTTCCAAGAATTACTAAGGCCAAAAAACTTCTTATTGTTAATAAGGGTTCCTGCATTATTACCATGTCCTCATTCGAATTTATGACAAAGCAGGAGAGTTACCGAAGCAGCCTTAGAATGGCGATGGTTAGTGTAGATTATCCTAAGTATAACGATTTTAGTTTTACTACTCGCTATATATTTCCTGCTACCGTATGCGAATATTAATCATCATCTCGATACTCACCGTACTACTCGTATGGATCTTGCTAGCGGTTTCCCTCTTTGACATGCTACTAACATCCTCCTCCTCAAAGAGAATTAGCCCTAATCCTAAATCACTTTACTTACTAACCTCTCTACTCTCAGCCTCTCCCACTATACTTTTGGTAACTATATTAGGGCTGGGCGCGTTCCCTCCATTGCCTTCCGTACCCGCCTTCCCACCCCATTTGTCTTGCACATCTTGGGATTAGTTGACCTGAAACCGTAGGCAATCATCATTCCCTTTGTTTAGCTAGAAGTACAAGGGACTCCTTGTTAGTTATATACAACCTTGAGCCCCCCTTTCGCTTACTCCTAACGATCTTTCTAGTATTGGTTGGAATATTCGGATTACTGTCCTTACTTCTAAATCTCATCGAGGGTAGCCGGTTAAGCTGGCAGCAAGACACGTGCTCTGCTAGGAATCCTTCCCGGCTTAGCACCGCAAGCCGCGCGCCAAGGCACACCTCTTCTACCATGGCTATCGCCTTTTTATATAGATCCACCGATCTCCTCTCCCGACGTGATACTCCCGATTTACGGCCAGCATCAACACATGCTTCCTCAAGACGTCTCGGGGAGCTTGATCTCACTTCGTTCAGTGATTTGACACGCTTACTGTCAACCAATTCTACCCCGCCCGGGATCTCTGTCTTTGAAAGACCTGGTTTCATTCTGAGGTTCTATAGCCAACAGTGATCCTTGTCGAAGCGACTTACACCCTTTGTTCCTCAGAGAGCTGACCCTAGGAGGTCGCAGCCCGCTGTGCAGAGATTCACATGTGCAGGTAAGACACAACTAGAGGTCACCTGATATCGAGAGGGCTTCGTTTACGACTGGGCTTTGTTAGATGGGCTCCAAGCCTGTCAGATTATCAGCACGAATTGCTTTACAGCTTATTCCGGTCCATTTGCAATCGTTTAGTGTGACCCGCCTTATACCTAGGTCACTTTTTACCACCCGCTCAATGAGCGTGGACCCGGAGGCGACGTTAATTGCAACACAATATTTACAGCTACTGAAAACAGCCTATAGGGTCGAATTATGTACGACAAATGTACACTCAATCATCTTAATTACTCTTGGGTAGTCTACCAAAGATTTTTTGAAAAGGCCAAAATATCAATAAAAGATTATTTCATCATCACGATTTCCATATTTTATTTTCACTAATACCTTCAACGCCCATTTTAGAGAAGAATGTTAATTAATGGATTCGTCGCAAAAATAGTAAACATAATATATTACACATTGATGGACATGTTTCGCAGCATCTTTGACCTCCGGGCACACTTACCACAGAAATTAATAATCACAATAATTAATATCCATTTATATATTCAATTACATACAAATACAAACTTGATGTATCTAGACCACAGTGCCAATTGGCATCACGCAAATTACCATTAAAAGCACATGCAACGTAATTATTTTAAATAATACACATTAATTATAAATAATAATTTACCCAGCGAATGTAACTAAAAACAATTTATGAAAAATGGTAAATATTGGAAAATATGGTAAATATGCTGTCAATTTATTATTTTGTAAAATATATTGTGTTTCAGAGCTATTAGCAGAAAATATAAATAAAAAAAATTTACATATCACAATTTTAAACGGTTAACCTTTCAATTCAATTCGTTTGTTTCTTCTTAGACATTATGTGATATACATACATAAATTTAAAATTGACAGGTAAAATAATTAAAATTTGGGCCGGCCCCGGCGCGCACATATTTCACTGTTCACGACGTTCTCAAATATGTTGTATGTCGTGTAGGTAGATCATGAAAAAATAATTTTCACTTTGTAAAGTCTATTCATGCTTGGCGAATCATAAGCTCAATTACTTAATCATTTTTTTTTTTTTTTGTTTTTATCTTATTTATTTATAATTTTGCATAATCTTTAATAATTTTTTTTTGTTTTTTTCTTAATAAAAACCATAACAAATTAATAAAAGTATACGGAGAATAACGAAATTCTTGAAAATGTACCGCACACCGTAATATAATTGTTGTGCAGATTTTGACATTTCCCAGGCGCACACAAAAGAAATGCAACATAATCTTATACGTTTTGTATATAGATCTCTCGATTAAACAAAAGAAAGACGAAATACATTTTTACACAAAAGAGATTAATAGTTTTATAAACTATTATTAAATTAAAATATGAACAATAAAAATAAATGTGTCTTATTAATGTTGCTCGCTTTAATCGAAAGTGGTTTGTAAAAAATTTAATGCGCCAATTTAATGTGTCAAAAAGTAGTTCGATATTATGAAATTGGCATTTTATCTATTTGTAATCTTATGCTATATTTATACAATCTATAAATTGGAAAATCGTAACTAATCTTTACGAAGCTACCTATACTAACCATGCTTTGACATTCAAAGTGAAAGAATATTATTGTACGTTGTTTTTGTTGTATTTGGTTTATGCCAATTAATCCAATGAAGGTATGTACTCGCAATTCAATTTCGTTGTAGTTTTTGGATTGTTCACCTTTTACGTGTGGTATTTATGCTTTGTAAACCTGTCTGGCTCTTTTTTTGGTAATGTTTGAAAAATTTGTAATGCGGTTGCGGTGTATCCAAATTGATTCTATTTTCTTCAAATTTCAATATAAAACTATATAAAACGTACGCCCCAAATTTCGAATAGACTAGAGCCATAAAAAATTAACGAAATGCTTGGTTATGGGTGGCTCAAATGCGTGGTTCAAATGTCGAATATGTTTTTTTTTATTAATTATTTGCA
This sequence comes from Tipula vernalis, assembly GCA_958295665.1. Taxonomy (NCBI): domain Eukaryota; kingdom Metazoa; phylum Arthropoda; class Insecta; order Diptera; family Tipulidae; genus Tipula; species Tipula vernalis. Next base: position 76,950,518 of record OY282559.1, on the reverse strand, counting down.
GCTAATACGATGGCAAGATAAAATGTTGGCAAATAAAATTCCTGTAAATCCTTCTTATGAGACCAGAAGTCATGTTTTAATTTTATGATTTTTATGTTTTGAATGTGTAGCACTGACTAAAACAAACAGTTATTTTTAAGGATACAAGGGGTCAAATATTTAAAAATTTCAGACCCTTGGTGTTGTATTTATTGCTATAGAAAAAAAAAAACAAATTAACCGAAGATTATAAAATTGGGCGCATTTTTAAGAGGAATGAATAGGGACTATAAAATAATTATAAAAAATGGCCGCTGAAACGCTCTATTAGATATACTTAAAAATCAGCATACCATCTGGTTTCGTTTTCCTGCAAAATACGTTTAAGTATGATAAGTTTAAAATTTTTTGTGTCTCGAAATGAAATGTAAAATAAAAACCATTTACGAAAAATATTTTATTACAAAATTAAGACAAAAAATTGAAAATATTCCTTGTTAAAATTTAGTTTTTTCATAATCTTTACTATTTGAATATTTTTTAAAATTTAAGTAGCCTTACTTTGAGTAACCTTAATTTCTCTATTATTTTGTTGCATGTACTTGGATTTATATTCAGCATCTGAACAAAATTCAAAAATAATGTCACCCTTTAAGGCTTTTGCTCATTTGAATATTTCTTCCGCAATGGTCAGTGTTGTGCACGTAAATTACATTGCGTAATTTACACTATTATTTACGTGTAAATAATTGTATTTTTTACTTGAAATTTTTTACGTTACAAAGTAAAAAATTGTAAATAATTAGCGACATCTGTGCGAAATGTGACATTTAAATGAAAAGAGCAGAATTAAAAAATTTTATGTCGATATTACAACCATTTCACAGCTCTATCTATTGAAATTAATTTGAATGTAGATTGTACTATGTGTTTTAAATAAAATGTTTAAAATATGCTGACCAAACGCATTTTATTTAACAAAAAACGGAATAATTTATTCTGTTTTTTATGTATTAAAATTGTATCTATTCGAAAATGTTATTAAAAAAATAATTTCTCTATTTACATACATGGTTCAAATAATTATAATTTATTCTGCGCCATCTCATACGTAGGTACCATACTATTTGATTTATAAAATTTGACTGTGTATGTTTTACTTTTAACTTTCACCACCGCAATTATGTTAGATTGTCAAAAAAATTTATTTTGTAAAATATTAAAACTATCTAATCTATAGCATTCACAGTTGGTATTAATTACGGCAACTACTCCAAGTACAAGCGAGCTTGTTAGAAGTAATCGATTCCTAATGCCTATAAATATATGGCCACCATTTTGCAATTGGTATTCTAACAGCTACGTTCTCGAAAACGATAAGTAATTTAATTGGTTCACGCATCATTCTCTATTAAGGCTCACCTTTGTTACAATAATATCATGGCAGGGGCAGCGAAATGCAATCATAACTGTGGTAACCAGTTCGTTTTTGGTACTGTTCTTTGAAAGCAATCGTACAAATTAATTCGGTCACAAATAGCGTGTACCGAATTTCAATATTATAACGTATCCCGTTCCGATTATACGGCTGGCTATATATTCCCGTAGTGTTTAGTATGAGAAAATAAACGTTTCTTCTACAACTTCCCGTGTTTCTTAACCGATTGAAGTGAAATTTAGTATGCAAGTTTATATTGGCCCACAAATAGCGTGTACCGAATTTCAATATTATAACATACATCGTTCCGATTATATGGCTGGCTATATATTCCCGTAGTGTTTAGTATGAGAAAATAAACGTTTCTTCTACAGCTTCCCGTGTTTCTTAACCGATTGAAGTGAAATTTAGTATGCAAGTTTATATTGGCCCAGAAATAGCGCGTACCGAATTTCAATATTATAACGTATCCCGTTCCGATTATACGACTGGCTATATATTCCCGTAGTGTTTAGTATGAGAAAATAAACGTTACTTCTGCAACTTCCCGTGTTTCTTAACCGATTGAAGTGAAATTTAGTATGCAAGTTTATATTGGCCCACAAATAGCGTTTACCGAATTTCAATAATATAACGTATCCCGTTCCGATTATACGGCTGGCTATATATTCCCGTAGTGTTTAGTATGAGAAAATTAACGTTACTTCTACAACTTCCCGTGTTTCTTAACCGATTGAAGTGAAATTTAGAATGCAAGTTTATATTGGCCCACAATTATCGTGTACTGAATTTCAATATTATAACGTATCCCGTTCCGATTATACGGCTGGCTATATATTCCCGTAGTGTTTAGTATGAGGAAATAAACGTTACTTCTACAGCTTTTCTTCTACAACGGGATGGTATAATATTGAAATTCGGTAAACGCTATTTGTGGGCCAATATAAACTTGCATACTAAATTTCACTTCATTCGGTTAATAAACACGGGAAGTTGTAGAAGAAACGTTCATTTTCTCATACTAAACACTACGGGAATGTATAGTCAGCCGTGTAATCGGAACGGGATAAGTTATAATATTGAAATTTGGTACACGCTATTTGTGGGCCAATATAAACTTGCATACTAAATTTCACTTCAATCGGTTAAGAAACACGGGAAGTTGTAGAAGAAACGGTAATTTTCTCATACTAAACACTACGGGAATATATAGACAGCCGTATAATCGGAACGGGATACGTTATAATATTGAAATTCGGCACACGCTATTTGTGGATTCTTTTTGGCAGTATGATCCTTCCGATTTAAGTTTTCTTTCGGCACAATATTTTTATTCATGTACAATAGGTAATTCCAATTCCAATCACAATCACTTCCATCCATATTATCACTGCTACATCGTTTCTTATTTACTGTCACTGTCAGAGTGTCAGTAATAATGATTATGTATTTAATGCAGTTTAATGATTCTAGGAAATCATGTATCCGGTTAGATCAAGCAAAAATGCACGAATCAATTGCAATCGTACAATTGCACAAGATCGTTATGTCATGCGGCCAACATAATATAATGCCCGTATTTCTGTGAAATAATTTTCATTATTCGAAATACTTTATTTGCTAAAACTAACCACATATGGCATTGCGATAAATTCTAGTGTGAATATATACCTACCTACTACAAAAATTATTATCTGGTAAATCATAATTACCTAATCAAATCATTAATCAATGATTTTTTGTGCATATTTCTATTAAAGAAATTACATATTTTGCAATGTTATTTTATTTTGATTATAATTTTCGTTAAAATCGATTGCAAATTTTTAGAGAGGTTTGAGTATGTGAGTGGTACTAGTATTTCTTAATTCTTTTAGATGGCATCACTTTTAATACTTTTTACATTTATTACAATATTTTACATTAATTACAATTTTTACCGTATTTTACAATTTTTTACGTAATGTATGTAAAAAATTATTTTTTACGCGTAATTGCACAACACTGGCAATGGTTACGATACCATCGTATTCATCGGTGAGACTGGCTCTGGACGTTATTCTTTAGATAGTACCTCCTATATCGCACGGTTTCCTTCCCTGAGCTGTTGCGTAAAAATGCCACTCACAATCGACGCCGAAATACTCTTTGTGTTTCTGTACCTTAAAAAACCATAATCATAATAAGTCTCACACATCCAAAACATAAAAATCATAAAATTAAAACATGACTTTCAAAAAAATGTAATTTGACGTACTTTTCACCATATCAAGTCCAAAAGGAGGAGTGAGGAAATAAATTTTCTTTTTTTCATTCGTGACCAACTGAAATTGTCAATCTATAATTTACTTTAAATTCCAGAACACTTCCGATTAACTCAATACTTACTTAAAATACCCGAGGCGTGCAGAGACGAGGATTATATTAAAGGAAGATTTTATGTTCGTTTACGTTAGTAAAATACAGTTTAGTAATCAAAGAGAAAAAAAATGCAAATTTTTCTCACGGCACCACAATAAGCAGAGCATGTTGCATTAAATCAGATAGGACATTTGTATACTTACCTATGTAAGATACCCCTTTGCGGACAGCCTTTGGTAACTTTGATGCCAAAATTTGCGCAGGTATCAGTAATCGCAGAAAATGGTGTGTTATCGATGGTTTTAGCAATATCCATGAAAATGCCCACTAAAAACTCGCACAGTAACATGCACAATCTGTAAGCATGCTGCATGTTACTGAGTGGGGTAATAGACAAATATTGTTGACAATCCTTTCTATTGATTTAAGAAAAGTAGACGTCGGACTAATAGGCCGAAACGTCTTGGAGTAAGAATAATCTGGCCTGCCAGCTTTCGGAAAAAAAAACAACTCGAGAGGAAAACCATGCTGTAATTCAGCTCGAAAAATGCCATCAGGACCACCACCCTTGCATAAAGCTAAGGAGAACACACTCCAGCGCAGAGTATAAATAGTGATTAGTCTACGAGCCAGTGGCGTAACTACAAATTTCGAGCCTCCCCGCAAAATTTTTCTTCGGCCCCTAAAATGCTTCCTGTATCTATGAACAAGGTAAGCTTTTAGTTAAAACCTTATTTCTTCGAATTGTCTAGCCTCGCATTAATTAAAAGTATCTAATTTCGTGAGAATATACGATAGAGAATGTGATTCAGTTCAATGGCTTCAAATAATCCGAAATTTCCCGCAATCAACTCAATGCTTTGAGGAGATCTAAATATATCATCAAAGCATTACAAGTTTCGAATATAATTTGAAAAATATCGAGAAGTTCGAAATAATGTCAAAAATGTCGAATTTACAAATTATCTTAAATATTCTAGAAAGTTCTCAAATATCGATTATCCGTAATTAAGTAAAACCAACGAAATTTTTATATGCACTAATCACCACCATGTAAAACGTAAATAATCTGGACATTCTTGAATAATTTCGAATAACCTAGGAAATTGAAGAAATATCGACATTTTGGCATAATCTCGCAAAATCTACTATCACGATTCAGATTTATATGTGCGTAACTCTGGCAAATTCCGACAATTCAAAGCTAAGCGCCGAACATTGCCTAACTAAATTCAAATAAATTTGAAAATCTCTAAAACTACTTAGACGCATGCGTGTTACGAATAAACAATAAAATCGTTATCATTTGATGTAGAAAGCTTTAATTTCAAATCAGTTTAGCAAATTTTAATATCTATCAAAACCTAAACCCATTTTTAAAAATAACTGTCAAAACCTAAACCCATTTTATTTGTAAGAGCATCCTCAGCAACCGAGAAGAAATTGTTTGGTCTTTCTTAAGAAAATATCTAAGTGCAACAGGAACAATTTCGCCTTTCTCTAAAAACTACAGACCACCGTCTTTTTTTGAAAATTTTCTAGAAATGTTCTGTTCTGCAAATTTGAAAGGGTGGTCTATTTTAAGCTTGATTTAAGCTACCATCTATCTAATCTTGACTTAGAACTAATATTCAAACGCCTGATAAATCTCGTGGGCCCCAATAACCGTGGGCCGCGCGCGGCTGTGGGTGCTGCGGGTACCTACATACGCCACTGTTCCAATCGGGGATATCAACGGAGGTGTTAATTATTTTGGAGGCATCACGATTATAGTTGATTATGTGGCAACTGGGAAAATAGACTGATAGAAGCAGCTCACCAATTTATTTTTTGGAAGAAGCTATCCCTCCATCAGGCCGACGAAGAATATCAAATCGGCAAGCGCCGTTTGTAGCCAACGTCTGTTAAGCCTTGCGACACCCGAAAAATAGTATTTTTTCCCTGAAGTTAATGCAAGAAGTTCTGTGAGTGGAACTTAAATTTTATTTATAGTCTTTCTGAGCCACTAGAAAATAATACCAGTGAGTTACAAGATTAGTTATTTTGGCCCTATTTTCAGCCTTCCTTAATTTTTTCTGATCAGGGCCCTATTCTCGAACTCCACATCCATTTTCCACATGTGGACATCTGTCAAAATTCATAAAAATTGAATTTTTTCTGTACTAAGGGAATATTTCCGTATGGGTATAGTATAGCAGGTGGAAGAAATTCCCCATATAGGAAAATGTCCATGCCCCTTGTGTTTTATATACGAATTAAAATTTTCGAACGTTTTGATGAATTTTAACAGATGTCCGCATATGGAAAATGGATGTGGAATTCGAGAATAGGGCCCCAGAGCGCCAGAAAGGTTTGTTCTGTGGTTTTTGATTCGTAATCAAAGGAATAATTTTCAAAAGTAATTAAAACTGCATTCCATAGCGAAGAAGCTTGTAATTCAATATCCTTGGCCGAATTACTAATTAATTTAATTATTCAGGTAATTTTAAGGAGTTTAAAGGAAAGAGCAAAAATCCGTCACTCTTCAGTTAATAATTAGATCAATAATAGACATAGAACATAAAGTAAAATCAATAACCTCTCGTCTAACACAATTGATAATAGTTGGTTCAAACTCTATATTGAAATTTTCAAACTCAGATGAGCATATACATATGTGAGAAAGCAGGGATGAAATCCTATTGTTAATATTCGAATTGTCCCATAAAGAATGATAGGCATTTGCATCACAACCAATCACAAGCGGCAGGCCTCTTTTCTTACTCCACATAACTAGATTAGAAAGATCCTCCGAAGGTGGAGGTAAAGCAGAATCGTATGACAGCTGAACTGAACTACATCCATTGAATGCGAGAAGCATTAATATTATTGTTAATAAAAATACAATCTCTCGGTTTGACGACAGAACCCCGACAGAAGTTTCTGTTATTAGTAGGATTTTGGATTAGTAGGAACACCATCCAGTAGGTAAGGTTCCTGCATTAGACAAACATCTGTGTGTCATACAGCGAGCAGCTTCCTCAACTCAAAAAAAGCTGACTTGCTATGGTGCAAGTTGGTCTGTTTAATTCTAGCATGGAACACATAATAAACACCAGCTATAAAAATTAATAAAGGTTCTTCCAATCCAGCATTGCCAGCTTCTGGCAATAATCGCCAGAATTTTTTTTTTTTCTTACGAAGAACGAAATTATAAAGAGTTTTGCAACTTCAGTTCCGATCTGAATGAGAATGTCGAAAAATGTATTTTCAGTCAATCTCATCATGGTATAGCGACTGAATTGCTAATTATTCCTTTAATTTTGAGTGCAAATGGGGTCGCGAACATTTCAATGATATAAAATATAAATATTAGCATCGTCTCTATTTTTTAATATAACCATTGCACTAAATAATTCTGCAAATGTTTTAAATAAATCCAAAATTGTTTTGGATTTAGTGACTTTTCCTGCTTCCCAAACTCAAATTGTTACTCTGTGGAACCCGTTTCGACGCCATTGAAGCCATACAACAAAATTCGGCGCAGGAATTTAAGGTCCTCCAGGAAAGTGCCTATAAAAAATGTTTCAATGATTGGAAAAACGCTGCCATATTGGTTTATCTTCGAAACGGGAATATTTTGGGGGCGACAAAATAAATTTTTATGATTGAAGTTAAAATTTGTGTTTTATTTAACAATTCCTGGTACGTTTTTGACAGAATGTATTTCTATATTTTGCACCTTCGCGATTGTACGTTTGTTAGGAAACAGGAACGGATTTCCTCCGTGATTATCACACCAGAAATCTCATAAATTCCGGTTACGTAATAAAAGATCGTGCAACATTGTACATTACTAGACTTACATTAAAAATAGTTTAAATTGTCCAGAATCGGCCATAGGAGCTCCACAATTCATGAAGGTCGTTGTTATAGGAAATGGGTATATGGGCGATCTCCAGAAATCCCACCTTTTTCTAAGTTCGAATTAAAACCAAGTGTAGCTAATAGGCTAAAGTGTAATATGTACAAATAGGAACCTTGGCCAATATATTAACTACATTTTGTTTTAATTCCAGTATTACCAAAAATGTTCGATTTCTGAAAATCGTTTATATAACCCATGGACAGATTAGTAAAACTAAATGTTCGTGGTATTTTTCAAAGTGTGGAATCATATTTTTCCCCTTTGGTTTTGTTAATATTTAAAAAAATCCCATCAGCGTTTAACCCTAAATTAAGGAGCAGCTAACCCACAGCCTTGGAAATCGTAATATCCCCTCTTCACACACTATATGGTGGATATATGAGCCAATCTCTCAGATTCATGCTATTTAACATAGTTTTGGATCTTGTATCCATATATTAAATTTTCTTGAATTACAATTTTAAGCAAATGTACACTCGCATAAAATGTGTTAGAAATGTTTTAAAAACATCACATCGGTTCTTTAACAGTAAAAGGGGTTGGATCCAATTAGGATGGATTTATAATTGACAAAAAACGAAAACCATCATAGATTACCGTCCAAATTTTTGAAATTCGTTATCGTTACGTATATTTAACGGCTTATATAGTAATAAGATCTCGCTTTATCTTTATTTTTTTACTAACATCTAAATAAAAAACATTAGATTAAATCATGATCTGACATCGTTGGATTAAGAAATAATTTTTCTTTTAAATTCATGTTTAGTTGAAACCAAATTTGATCAATATACTTAAAATTATTCAGTAAAGTTGAAATAATGAAAACGTGAAGAGCGCCACTATTTAACAACGTCGCTTATAGTTGCTGATTTTTTCGCTAATCTCATGTAGAGTACTATGTATTTTTGTGCAATAATTTTTTACGCTAAAAATTACTGATAAAATTAATGGACCTATTCATTTTGTAACCAGTTATGGAGACATCACAGTTACTCCAACGGTTACCAACAAATTCAAATACTAAATAATCATTTCACATGTTGAGAACCACTTCTTTGTTTAAATGGGAGTTATTGTACTCTTATATCTTTGGCCCTCCATTGTTTTCCAATCTACCAATGTATATCCGCTATTTAGCAATAACAAACAACTTTTTGTTATATCGACGTTTTTTCTTGAATTGCCAAATCGCTTGAGACCCCAACAGTTAAGGGGCCCGAGTGCGGTGCATCCAAGGCGATAATTGTTTTGAGGCTTTTATGGATTCGAAAATATTGTACATTTTTCAACAGCATCAATGCGAAAAATTGTTCTGTTCACTTTTCGGTCTTTACTTCAGCCCAAAATGAAAGAAATATTTCTTCGTCAGGTACCTTCGAATAAATCAATGCAATAAAAGCAAGTTTTTGATAAATTTTTAGTAATTTAAAAAATAGAAAAATTCTAAAGATTTAGATGTGCGTTGGAAATGGGATTCTACAATGATTTTTAGATGAAGTTCTTGAATATGGCAAATTAGGATGGACCTTGGCTATTACTTAACAGATTTTAGTGAAATTTGATATGCGCGACGAAAACGGGATTCTATAATGATTTTTAGATGAAGCTCTGAAATATGGCCAATTTAGATGAAACTTGGCTATTCCTTAACCGATTGTGATGCAATTCAATAAATGCGTTGGAAGTGGGATTTTAAAATAGATTTTAGATAAAGTTCTGGAATATGGCCAAATAGGATGGAAATTACAGATTATTTCTCTACCGATTTTCGATCTGCCGTACAGCAGATAAACCTCGACAGCTGCATGGATTACGGAAACTACAACAGACAATAGCTTTTGAGGTTACTAATATTATTATAATTATTTATTATACATCTGCCGTAACCTGTTTAGGTTACTCATATTGATATATTTACTATACATCTGCCGGAAAATTTAATCGCAATTGTAGTGGCTCGCTCATTTATTCATATATTCACACATTATACACAAAGATTTATCATTCAATTATTAAATTCACTCACCACCACAATCAACAAGATTACTCTCAGAAGCACACAATCAGAACCAAAGGAAAGCACCCATAAAAAACCAATCGCACCAACGCAACACACTTCACACAATTAAAATAACCTTTTTTACTGTCAAAAAATTTTACCCGCAAAAAACACACACTCACATTCTTTCTCGAAACTTTATTGTGTGAGCGTCTCATTTTAGTGAAGTGTTATAAATTTTACAATTTTCTTTTAATTTTAATTAATTTGTATTTTATTTAATTATATCTTATAGTTTATTTTGATTTGTTTATTTTTATCAGTCGGGTAAGTCTTTTCATAGTCTTTTTCTATCCACAAAATAATAAATCCACGTAACACAAGCAAGGAGGGACAAAGTACGCAGTACTTTGTACCTCCAACATTTACTTCTACTGATTTCTCAGATTCCGAAGATGAAATAAATACTAAAAAATCAAAAATTGTTTTTAATAATGAAATAATAGTAAACGGTGAATTTGATAAAAGTACCAATATGTTAAATAAAAGGAAAATTAATAATAATAATAATAAAACTCACGTCGCAGTTTCAAAAAATACAGTAACAGCTCCAACATCATCAACTTTATCTGTTGATTCATCAAATAACTCAAATATGCCGTCAGTTACTGCTGAAAAAATTAATCTATATAACCGATCAGATAATGGCCCATTTACAGTATTTATCAGTAAAGAGAATTTAAATATTTTTCTTTTAGCTAAAGCCCTTAAAATAAATAATTTTAAAAATGTCAAAGAAATCTCTAGCGTTAGCAAAAATGTTGCTAAGGTTATCTTTAGTAATTTTGAAGACGCAAATAATTGTGTTAAATCAGATATTTTTAAAAAATTTGATAATTATACTACATACATTCCTAAAAATTTCACATCTTCTATTGGTTTAATCAGGAACATTCCTATTGGGCTTTCTAATGAAGAAATACAAGAAAATATTAGATCTAAATACCCTATTTCTAAAGTAGAAAGAATGACTAAATGGAATAGTGCCAATAAAACAGCTGAGGAAATTGAATTGGTTAAACTTACTTTTGAGTCTGGAACTATTCCATTCAATGTCATTTTATATGATAATCTCTTATTAAAGGTAGAATATTTTATACCTAATCCATTATTTTGTAAAAAATGTCTAAATTACGGACATACAATTTCCAAATGTAAATCTAAAACTATTAGATGCCTAACGTGTGCTAATACTATAGAGGACGAACAAGAACACGTTTGTGACATGAAATTTTCTTGTAAATTTTGTGGAACGGGTCATGTTACTAATTTTTTCAGATGTAATGAACGATATAGGCAGAAACAAATTAGGGAACATATGATTTTAAATAAAACTAGTTTCAGAGAATGCAAAAGCCACCTTTATGGTAGCCAACAAAAAGTCCCTAAACAAATAGATTTCGCTAATGATATCTGTGTTGAAAATCTAGCCTGGAAAAATAACTTAATGAATTCTGATGCTAGAAAAATTCAAATCCTAAATAAATTAGTAAACGAATTAAAAAATCAATTAAATGAAAGAGATTCTATTTTTAATGATGTCAAATCACTTTTAAATAATTCCGATGACTTTAATAAAAATCCAGCTAATTTAGACTCACTTAAAATTAAATTAAATAAATTTATTAAAACATAAACTTTTCTTTTTCCAGTTTTTTATTTTTTCATTTTATTCTTCCATTATGTTACCTTTAAAAATTTTACAAATTAACATTCGTAGTTTAAATAGTAATAAAGATCTATTATATCATTATATACAATCCAATCATATTGATATCGTTATTCTATCTGAAACCTGGACAAATCCAAATAGTAATTTGACTTTTAACAATTATAATCTTATTACTGATGATAGACCAGATGGTTTTGGCGGAGTAGGCTTTTTAATACATAAAAAAATTTCTTGGAGAATTATTGATTTAAATTTTCATTACATCCGTTTTCAAGCTTTCAAAATTAACCTCAAATTTAAAAACATTAATTTTAATATCTTATCTTTTTATAATAATTCTGTTATTAGACCTCAGGAAATCGTTAATGAATTTGAACTTCTTATAACTCAGAATCTAGATAACTGTTTAATAGCTGGAGACATAAATATTCATAATAGTCTTTGGGATAGTTCATTGTCCCCTACTCACGACAGGGTGGGTGATAAGATTGCAGATATTATCACTGCTAATAATGTCTTTTTATTAAACGACGGATCTCATACAAGGCAAGATTTTTTCAGAAATAATTCTGCAGCACTAGACATTACTTTGTGCTCAATCAATCTAATTGAAAAACTATCATGGAAAGTAGATCCCATTAATTTAGGAAGTGACCATCTCCCAATACTTATTGACTTTAAACTAAATTATTATCAAAAAAAACAAATCACAAACTCGTCAAAAGTATTGAAAGACTTTGATCTAAATTCTATTAATGATAAATGCAATATTGAAGAACACCTAGAAAAATTAATTTCTGAAAATACTTCTATTATTACAAGTAAAAATACTTTTAAACCTAAACCTTGGTAGAACGATCTTATACAAAGACTATGGAACATAAAAAAACACAAACAACTCATTTATAATTTAAACAAAAACCTTTTTACCGCTATTGAACTAAAAAAATCTATACAAAAACTTAAATTAACAATCAGAAGGGAAAAGAAAAAATCTTGGAATATTTTTTTAACAAGCATCAATCACAAAACTAATAATTCTGATCTCTGGAACAACATCAATAAAATTAAAAATAAAAAACAGTCCAACTGCAGAATCCTCACTAGCTACTAATTTTCTAAATTACAATTTTCCTTTCTCCTTTGAATCCCCTCATAATCTCTCTAATAACTTCAATCCTACTATTAATCCTGCGAAATTTAATAACATTGAAATTCTTGATATTATTAAAAATTCAAATAATACTGCTCCAGGATATGATAAAGTCTCATATAAAATTATCAAACAATTAGTATCCTCTAATCCTAACCTAATCAATACTATTACAAATTATTTCAATAACATCTGGCAAAATCAAATTTACCCTACAAAATGGAAAACGTCATACACAATCGCCATTTTGAAAAAGGGGAGGGATCATAGAAATATTATTAACTACCGTCCTATTTGTCTGTTACCTATTTTTTCAAAAATCTTCAATAAACTCATTTTAAAACGAATTAATGATCATCTAATCTCCAATAATATTCTTAATTATTACAATTTTGGTTTTAGAAAAAATAAAAATATTACTGACTATTTTGTAGAAATGTTTAATTTCATCATCTCCCTCAAACAACAACAAAAAAAAATTGTTTTAGTTAACATTGACATTTCCAAGGCTTTTGATAATGTAGATAAAAATATTTTATTAAACACCTTTAAAAACTTCAATTTCCCTATTAACATTACACATTGGATTTCTCAATTTTTTACAAATAGAATTATATCTATTCAAAATATCAATCAAACTTCCATTCATTACACTAATAAAGGCATTCCTCAGGGTAGCTGTTTGAGTCCTACCCTTTTTAATATCTATACCACTTCTTTACACGACATCAATAACCCCGATACAAAAATTTTCCAATATGCCGATGATATTTGCATTGTAATTTCTGCCGATAATCATGATAACTTACAATTAATAACAGATTCTACTTTACTATCATTAACTAATAAATTACAATCTTTAAAACTACAAATTAACACTGATAAATCTCATTTTTTAAGACTATTCACTAATAAAAATAATTCCAAATCTCTAAATTTAAAAATTAATAATATCTACATAAAAGAAAGAGTGACTACTAAGATACTGGGTACAACTTTAACAAATAGACTTTCATTATCAATTCATTACACAAACTTAAAAGCAAATATTTCCAACTCCATTAATTTACTTAAAACTCTCACCCATTTTAATGGAGGTGTAAATCCTGAAACAATGATCAATATTTTTAAAGCAATAGTTAAATCTAAACTTGAATACACATATGTTTTTACAGACACTAAATATAAAAAAGATATTAATATCTGTCAATCTATTAAAAATGCTTGTCTGAGATGAGAGCTAGCTTGTCTAGGCTTCTTAAGAACTACTCCAATTCCAGCTATTTTATCTGAATCCCTAGAAACATCTTCAGATCTAGATTTTATTAAAAAATCACTAATTTATATTTCAAAAAATCTATATAATAATTCCAAAATCGGTAACGACATTAAAAACAATAGATCTCTTCATAAACTTAACGACTTATATTCTAATTATACTTTTCTTTCCAAAATTAAACCTTTTCACATAAAAAAAACGTCTCCCACTAATTTTAGCATCATAACAAATATTGAGGGAATCACAAACAAAAATTTTATAAACCATTCTGAACAATATGCATTATCTATGGCTGAAATTAATAAATATAATAATTTCGCAAAAATTTACACAGATGGCTCTATAATTAACAATAAACCAGGAATTGGAATTTTTGTTAAGGATAAAAATTGGGAATTTGCCATTCAACTAAAAAACCCTACTTATATTAAAAATATTGAAACCATTGCTATTAAAATTGGAATTACTATATCTCTAATCATCAAAAACAATAATATTATCATTATTACTGACTCCCAAAGTTCTTGTATTTCATTAAAAACGGCTCTATTACACTTTACAAATAGACACTACGAAAATCAAATTATTGATACTATCGGCCATAACCAAATTAAAAATTTTGTCATTCATTGGTTCCCGGGTCATTGTGGCTTAAAAGGAAATACTATAGCAGATAGTTTAGCAAAAAAAGCAGTTTTTTCTCCTACTCACTTTCTTGATAATGAACCAACTCTCACAGACCTATTTAACGATATCTCCAGATCTATAAATAATAAGTGGAAGGAAAACTACACTTTAATGTGTAATTCATCCGGCCACTTTTATAAACAAATTTGCCCTTCTCCAAGATCATCTTTCCTATTTAAAGACTCTAATTTTACATCCTGCCAAACCAGGCTAATTTACAGATTAATCTCTGGTCATACAGTTAACAAGAAATTTAAATTCCTTTTCGGACTTGAATCTACATCTAATTGTGAGATTTGTAACACCGTTGAAGATAACGAACATATTATTAACGATTGTGTCATATATAATAATATAAGAAATAATTTCCCACTTTTATACAGAAAATCCTTATTAGATATCTTAAAGGACCAAAAAATGGAAGAATATAAAATAATGTGTGATTTTGTGGATAGAATAAATTATAAACTATGAATTAAGACTACATTTAATTTTTATTGACTTTTTCACACAATGATTTTTCTTTGGAATCATTTCATTTTATTTTATTTTATTATAATATTAAGATTTATGAATATTATATAATTTAATTCTAAATTTAAAAAAAAAAAAATATAAAAAATTTCAAAAAAAAAAAAAAAAAAAATTATGAATTAATGAATTATAAATTTATATTTTAATTTTAAAACTTTTATTTTTATATGTATCCTTCATCTTCTCTCTAATATTCTTTATTTATTAACTTTCATTTAATCTAATTTAATTATCAAACTTTGTTTTATATAATTATGCTTTTATTTTATTATTTAATTTTTAATCTAATTTGATTTTGTACACTTTATTCAACCCTCCAGAACCTCCCCTGAGTGGTCTCTGGAAATTTAGGGGCTGTTTCTCAACTCACTGGTCTTATGTATTGAAAGATCTGACCTGAGCAAATTTAAAAAACAAACAAACAAACAAAAAACACACACTCTCTCGTTGTCGACAAATTAACTACTTTTGTTCTAAAAATTATAACCAAAAAGTACGAATACAAAACAAATATTTACGCGATTAAAAATATGTAATATGAAATTTATATTTTAATAAAAAAGTAAATTCATCGCGATGAATGGTGGAAATTATTTAAAATTATTTGAATTATTAAAATTATTGAATTAGCAATAGTGTTAGCAGTATAAGAAAATTTGTGAATACATTTTACGGTCGCATGGCATTATATGCGGCCGCCATTAAGATAAAAAAACTTAAGTGTAATTTTATTTTTATTGTCTTGTTGTGAAAACAAAAATTGACTCTTTTTCCACAACTACACAATCAAAGAAAAATAAGAAAAAATGGGTGACAGCACGCTAATATTAGTGTAGGATCCCGGAATCAAAAAAATCATTTTAGAATCTTATTTCCAACGCGCATGTTAAATTTCTCTAAAATCGGTTTAGGAACAGCCAAGTTCCATCCTAGTTGGCCATATTCCAGAACTTTATCCCAAATTCATTTTAGAATCCCATTTCCAACGCACATGTCAAAATTCCTTTAGAATCGGTTAAGAAGTAGCCAAGTTCCATCACAACTGGCCATATTCCAGAACTTGATCCAAAAATCATTTTAGAATCGTATTTTCAACTCACAAGTCAAATTTCACTAAAATCTGTTAAGGAGTAGCAAAGTTTCATCTTAGATGGCCATATTCCAGAACTTCATCTAAAAATCATTTTAGAACCATTTCTATCGCTCATGTCAAATTTCTCTAAAATCGGTTAAGAAATAGCCAGGTTCCATCTTAGTTGGCCACATTCCAGAAATTTATCTAAATATCGTTTATTGAACTTTCTTTATTTAATGATATTCAACGAGCAATTCGTGTCTTACAAAAAATTTCGCTCCCTAATGTATTGTAACTAACCGGCCTGGGTTTACTCGCACATGTGGTCGCACACTAAATTAGATAACTACCTGTCGGCCTGTGGGGGGTTCCATTATCCGCATGTGCTGTCGCCAGTTTACAAAAATTAATTTAAAAAAAATAAGAGAATAGTGTGCTTGGTAATTAAAAAATAAAAAAAAATGGCCTACCGCGCGAAACGTCATTCCTACACCCCTGCCTGTTCACTCACCACTAAAACTTAACCTACTTAGGATTCCATAATTAAACACAAAAAAAAAACCTAAACGCCATGTTGCCTTTTCGTTACAAAAAAAAAACACATACCTACATTAAAACTAAAACTTACGATTTTTTTTTTCCGAAATTCCGCACTGCCTAAGGGTAATAATATTTCATTGATGAACAGCTCACTAATTGTTGACACCGCCAACCATATACCGCAAATAGTGTAATCAGATTGTCATTACAAAATTATCCCTGACACGTTCCTGCAACTTTGTATATAAAATGGCCTAATATGGCCTTCAATCGACCATATGATTCACAATCGATCTATTTTAATAACCCTTCATCAAATTGCTAGTAGAATTTTATGATTATTTAATTTAAATTCACTCACAAAAGAAAACTGAATTAAACAATTTGGCTTTTTTTTTTTTTGTTGTTTGGGTTGTTTTTCCAACTTCTTTTCGCTACGTTCACGAATACGATCAAAACGCCATTTTTTTTTTGTTTGTGTTATACACCATTTAAATTTATATTTATTTAAGCTTTTCTTTAAAACAAACTAAGACATTTTTTTTCTTTTTTTTTTTTTTTTGTTATCAACTAACTAAAATTAAAAACATTTATTTGATTGTTTATATTTTATAAACCGTAACTTTTTTTTTTCATACAAATAATGACACTTTTTTTTTTTTTTGTACCACGTGAAACTGAGAGTGTATTACTATTATCCACTTATTTCATTTTTACTCTTAAATACGCTCAAAATACTATTTAAAAATTGAATAACACCAATGTGTAAGCAGAACATAAACTGTTTTACATGTTACGAACAAATTTATTAATTACCGTATTTAATTTACAACAAAAAGAAACTACTAAAATAATACGATAAAACAGTCACAGTAAATTTAATTAAGTTAAAACAAGATTTTTCTTTTTAATCATTTAAGTTCTAAACTGCGTCCGCTGCCGGTGACTATTCTCTTTTTTCTTTTCTTTTCAAAAAAAAAACTTAACTAACTTAATTCTAAAACAACAAAAAAAACTTATCGTTAACTTACATTTATTATTTTGATCTCTTTTTTTTTCTAATCGCATGATTCAACTCTTCCCTCTCTCTTCCTCCTCCCGTCATACCACCTTACTCTTAATTTCTTAGAAAAAAAAACAGAATTTTAATCAGAAAAAAAAAATAAAAAAAACAATAACTTTAGAAAATATGATCCGAAAAAAAATCATTTACAAGACAAAACAAATTAATATGAATTGAAATGTGGGAAGTAGATCATACAGAAAATATGATCTATCACATTCCACAGAAGAAAACAAAAACGATAAGAGTAAAGTACTTATGTGAAAATGGGTCACTCAACAAAAAAAAATTATAATAACTTGATGAGTGAGCATTTCCCACGGGAACAAACGAAGTAGGTTGCATCTTTGAGTTTAGGTAATCCAACAGATGCGCAGATAATTATCCGAAGGATGGGAAAAAAAAAAATTCATGGACCAGAGCTAGTCTCGCACATTTCCGCGGACGTTACAGTATTTTCTTCAATGTCTCTGTAGAATGGGTTGGGAGCGATATTTTTAACTTTTACGCTCTCTGTTTTAAGAGTAAAATTAAAAATAAAAATTTTAAAAGGCGAAAGAGCGAAATAATTTTTTTTTTTTTTGTGTTTATCATTAGAGGGTAAAAGCGTAAAAGCAAACTGAAAAAAAAATTTATTGGGAGCAAGAGTGAAAATTTTTATAAAGAGCTCTAAAAGAGCGAAAAATTTAAACTCTGTTATATTCTTTAAGGTGTAACCATACTTGGAATAAGAAAAATAAAAAAAATAAGAATTTGAGCTTTTCTTATTTCACTTTGACATTTCGACTATAGATAACTTAAAAAATTTTTAAGTTCAAAGCGAAATATTTTTGCTTGATTTTTCAGTTATTTTAGGAAAAATTATACTAAATTCATTTATATCGTAAAAAATTATTAATTTACATTTACTAGTTCTAATTAGTAATTCAGAAACACTATACAACATTTTTTGTTTTAAAAAAATTGTATATCTCAATTTAATTTTTTTAGGTTATGTTTCAATTTTTGTTTGGGTTTTAAATGTATGTATGTACAATAAAATTGCTCAACTATTTATTGTCTAATTTAATGCTCAAATATTCCCGTTCTGATTTATTTATTAATAATTAATCAAAATGTTGTAATTTTTACCAAACCAGTTGTTTACTTTCTACAGTAAAAAGTTGTGCAACTTTTTTCAAATTTTATAAGCTGAAAAATCATATTAAATTCATTTATATCATAAAAAATTAATTAATTTACATTAACTGTTTCTAATTAGTGATACAGAAGCACTATGCAACGTTTTTTGTTTAAAAAAAATGTAATATCTCAATTAAATATTTTTAGGTTATGTTTCAGTTTTTGTTTGATGTTTTAAATGTATATACATTTGAAATACTCAATTATTATAGTCTAATTTAATTTTCAAAGACTCTCGTTTTAATTTATTTATTAATAATTAATGAAAATGTTATAATTTCTATTTACAAACTAGTTTTTTATTTCCCGCGTTAAAAATTTGTGCAACCTGTTTTAAGTTTCTTAAGTTTACACGAAAAATTTCGCTCCTTTTAAGTTTTTTAAGTGACAGCTGAAGTTTTCATTTCCCCTCCAAAAAAATTTTAAGTTTCTTATTTTAAGTATGGTCGAATACACATAAATCCCCTTTCTCGCTCTCTTACGTTATATTTTTTATTTTTCTTATTCTAACTATGGTTCTCGCTTTAGTAATGTGGTGCTACTCCTAATGA
Organism: Tipula vernalis; assembly: GCA_958295665.1. Taxonomy (NCBI): domain Eukaryota; kingdom Metazoa; phylum Arthropoda; class Insecta; order Diptera; family Tipulidae; genus Tipula; species Tipula vernalis. The sequence goes on along the minus strand of OY282559.1, from coordinate 76,931,035 downwards.
TCGGTGGTTCCTGTACGATGTTATGTCCGAGGGTGGCGAAATTTTATTTCAGGTTTGTTTTAGTACTTTCCTTATTGTGGGATTACGACTTGAGAAATGTGTGAAGCGTGATTTACTTGTTCCAACAATGTTTCCCAACAAAAAATAAAGAGATTAGTATATCGCGAATTTCATTTGAAAGACAAGAACAAACATATAAACAAACAAAATTTTGTTAGGAAAAGGAAAGTACTAAAATAAACCATGTCGATCTTTTTAGTTGTATTTCTCTGTCAATAGACAGAAATAAAATTTCCCCACCCTCGGACATAACATCGTACAGGAACGATCGATTATCATGAGTTGCAATGCAATACAAAAGAAAATAAACAAAATCATTTTATTTTCATACTTTTTGTTTTGATTTTAGTCTCTCTCGTTGTGTTGAAGCCACAAATTTTAAAAACAGTGAAACTGCGTTGAATGAAAATATGCAAAATATTCATCAATCATTTTTTTTTTTTTTGCCCAATATTATAATAAAATACCATAGTTTATTGTCACTGGAATAAAATTCATTTTTGGCCGTATTTAAAAAATTATTAAAAACGAAACCAAAAAATTTAAAAAAGAAAATTTTTTTTGACAGAACCTTTTACGATTTGTATGTACATATAGTATTTTTGTTTGTTATCCTAAAACACAAACATAGGACACAACATTTTTTTTTGCTCAGACGGCCTTTAATACATTTGCATTGACGTTCGCAAATACCAAAACAGCGCCTCTATCGGTCGGTAGAATATTGGTTACCGACTACACGATTATACAGACTGAGTTTTTCAATATGAAAGTTTGCTTCTTCGTGTGCCTTTTTTAACTTGAAAATAAGTTTTTTATATTATCAATATAAATAATAAACATAAGAATAATATATATAAAAGCAATGTTTTAATAAAAAGCGAACAGTTTGTCGTTTTTCATAATTTTGTGTGTAATGCGAACTCTGACACCAAACAAATTACCCGTAACCCAAAATGTAAAAAACATTTTTTTTTTTTACTTTAAGATTGTGTTTTTAATTAATATTTATATTTATAAAGCTTTAAAATACAACGTTATACCAATAGATATTCCACATCCACAATCGTCATTAAATCTAGTTCAACGCGACGTATCCGAGTCTATGTTCATACCGCCTTACGACATACATATACCAATATTTCAATAATTCAAAACGCCCAATTCGTGAAGGCACTGAGTTACTGAACGTTGGTTGGGTTCATGCTATTGGCATGACTATCGGCAAATCGGATAATGGGCCTCATAGTGCAAACATCATCCAAAACATCCAAGCCACACGAAGTAAAGCTAGACTTTTTTACCAAAGCTACAAAAAGTGGAAATGTGTATGCTCTTGCAAGGCGGGTAATGTAGAAAAATGTAAACATATAACTGCTTGCTTTTTACCAGAGCACCCTGTATTTTATAGAGCCATAATCAAAAAATCTGAGCTTTTATAAGGGAATTAGAAACGAGGAAAAACGGAACTTTTCATAGTAAAATACACAAAACATATGGGAAATCACTTTTTTTCCTAAGACAAATTTTTAAATGAAAACATTACAAATTCTTAATTATGATTTCTGAAATACTTTCATAAATGTTTGAATTTCAACATATATGAATATCGTTTAAGTAAATCGTTTTCATTTTCTTGTAATAATTGATTTATTTAAACCAAAATATTAAAAAAAATCATAACAACAGCATTCTGGTCAAATTAAAATAAAACCTTACTACGATTCGTTTGGTCATTTAAGTCAATACACATTACATAGATGGCAGTGATGGCCGTAAAAATTTGAAAAAATCATACCAAAAATTACCACCTGAGGAAATTTCAAGCTCAAAAATTATAGGAAAAGCAAAACAAATTCACAAAATATAGGAACGTGTGATAATTTTGCGATTAAATAATTTTTTTTCGTATTTTTCTGTTACCATTTTAGACATCTTACGTACGCTAGTAAAACTAAAGATAAATTTAGCAAGTATTATTTTAATTTGTCAGAGCCAACTTTGATTTATTTTTCAAAATGAAAGTTCGAAAAAATATATTTTAGAAATAATTTAATTTTAATATTTGTGCTATTAGTATTTACTTAATACCAATATGGCCTTCTTGTATATTGTTCTTAAAGAAATGAAGAAAACTTTTATATAAACATTTTATAATACTTTTGCTTTTTTCATTGAAAAACTTGAAGCTAAAAACACCATTTTTACTATGGATTCCTATGGAAATCGGTGAAAAGTTATACCACTAAAAAAGCTTCTAAAAAATACGTCATTAAGATTATGGCTCTATACTCTAGAAGGCTCTGCTTTTACACATTAACAGGTTTTAATAAAAAATTTTGTTTTGAAATTTTTAAATCAATTTACGTTACTCACCGATATCCAATTCTTGGTAAAATAAGTAGTACCGAAATTACTCAAAAATGGGGTAAAATTAGTCGATCCATTGCCAAACAATATAGTTCGCGATGATGAAGTGACCGAAGATGAGCAATATGCTTTCAGGTCTAATATTTATTAATGGTATTTTTTTCGATTCAGTTAGTACATTATTATTTTAAAGTCTATTTAAAAATATTATTTTTTAGCTACACCAAACTCTGGTTTCGCAAAATCACTAAAAACGGTTCGAGTGTCAGAAAATACATCGGGACCAAATGAATACGACGAAAATACACAAGAAGACATCGATGATTTCTTTGAGTTTATAATTAACCACAACTATTTGAAAACATTTGTACCTTTAATGCATTCATTAGTTAACGAAAAAAATCACGAATATTTGAAAAATATTAGCAAAACCTTGGAAGAATCTATAAGTATTATGTACAATGGCCCCTTGAAAGTAAAAAGAGAATAAAAGGCAGCATATCTTATAATTTATTTACATAAGCAAATAATAAGCAACCTGATTGGCAAAAAAAATTGGCTTCTTTATATCAAAGCAATTGCAAACGAAACGCTGCTACACGATATGGATTATTTGCCAAAAAATTAACTAAGGAAGTTTATAGCCAAAATTGTTTGTTTTTTGTAAGTTGGGTTAATGATTTCACCAGACCTTCCATTTCTGGCGGTAAGCCCTGGTGGGACTTCTTTTGAGGGTTAAAATTGGAAGCTGGTGGAAATTAAATGTCCTGTTAAAGGAAAAGTTGTATGTGCTAACGATCTTTCAAAGCATTTAAGTTACGTTCGATCAATTGATGATAAGAATTATAGTTTAGGTAAAAAACATAAACATTATGGTCAAATCCAGTTGGGATTGGCCGTAACCAACTTCAAACTCTGTGATCTCGTGGTATTTAGTGGTATTATACAAAACGGAACCATTAACTGATATTTATTTTAAGCAAGTGATACCCTTCATGATCAAAAAATGATGTACCTAAATGTACCTTATATAAAAGATAATATTAATTTGTGATACATTGAATTTAGTTTTGTCACCTTTTAAACTTAGAATTAAAACAAAATTTTTATTAATTAGACATAATATGAGAATATATTTATATGTACAATTTTTTTTATTTATTTTTGTTAAATAAAGCCTACATACGTCTTACATAAATTTGTCGTCTTCTAGTAATGGTTGTGAAATATTCGATAAAGCACAAATGACGGTCAAGATATCAACAACATACGGAATTACAGAAATTCCTATTTTTTCAGACAAAACCTTAAACATTTTTAGACGACCGATTCTTCTTTCCACGTGAACACGTGCTGCAGCAATCTTTCTATTTCTTTCAGTTTCTTCCTTTGAAGCTGCTTCATATAAAAACGATAGTCTTATAATTTCTATGCCCGCGTTTGCTAATCCATCAGCTATCAAAAAACCCTTTTCGCCTGTGAAACCTGTGAAATTAACTTGATTGCCCTTATCGGAACTGGCGATGGTCAAAGCTAACGCGCATCGCGACTGGTGATGGTCAAAGCTAAATAAAATAATTTTGATTAGTAATGTTTTTTTAAATATAATTTTAAGTTTTATACGAACCAAGATTGTGAAGAAATAAATGAAGATCTTTACAATAAACAATTTGCTCTGGAATTGTCTGGACAAAGCTTTTGGTAGGTTCTCGGTTGGAAATACACCATCGACTAAATGGACCTTAAATAATTTGCCCGGTGAACGAAATGGAGGAAGCAAATATTTCGCTTAGAAATGACGACTGCAAATTTCAAAATTTTTTGGAAAGTTCTTCCCCATTTTTAAAACAACTTTCCAAGAGTTGACAATGTTTTATACCTCTTTTAATTTTTGCTTCAACACCATAACAGAATTTTTAAATTAAACTATTTTTAATAAAGAACATAAAATAATTCGGCAGAAAATGAGAAAATACACAGAAAATGATCGAATGTCAAAATAGTGTACCCCATCTCAACTTACAATACCTGCCTGTAGGAGGACGACTACAAACGTCAATTGGCATTGTTAATAGTGTGATTAAAAGACTTTATTATACGTATATTTAATTGTTAAGCGTCCTAGAGCAACCAACTGGTTGGATCTGGTTTTAATTTACAATGTGTCAAACCTCAAACCAGAAGTATAATTTTAAATAAATATTGAATAATCAACATTTTAGTAGCTAAAGAAATTCGTGCATCCGGGTGGTCGTACACTGGATACTGTAAAATATTTCGATCGTTCGATATCTTCAATGCTGTTTGTGGTCGGTGTGTTTTTGATTTATATTCATTTGATGTCCCCAAGGTCATACATATATATTACATCGATGACATTAAGTAGGTGTTGTTTTAGCATGAAAGTAAATCTGAAATGAAATGAATAAATTATTCTATTGAAATGATGTTTTCTTAATTTATGTCATTTAAATAAATTTTCAGTAGGTAAAGGTCATTTTGTAATGAATCATGTTTAGGCGAAAATTCGGTGATTTTGGTTTTGATATTTTTCGAAAAGTTCGTTTGATATTTGCTTTCCTTTGGTCCATATAGGATTATTTTCAGTGATCCTACTAGCAGTAGGAATTTTAATTTTCTTTACCGTTTATGTATAAGATAGCTGTTTTATAAGTCAGTGCTTTTGAAAAAAAGAATTCGAGCTATTTTTTGTCTTAACCTACTTTTTGCCCAACGACGTTCCAATTCTTTAATCCTTAGGAACATAAAACTAAACTAACTAATTTAATGAAGACATTTTATGAATTCTAAAACAGCATGTAGAAGAATTTGGTTGGGGAATAATCATCAACTAAATCCCCCATTTTTATTTAATACAATTTAAGATTTGCTGACCACTGCACTTCCAATATTTAAGATGAAGTGGTAATTATTTCCTAAATTTGATTTGAGCTTTGATTATACTGAATAAAAAATGTCTAAACTATTTTAATTTGGCATACAAATACTTGAACTATTCACAATATGTTGAGTGGAAGTTATAGAAACCACCTCCCTCTCTCTCCCCATTCAGTACATCATCTAGAAAAAAAATATAATAAAACATAAACCCCCCAATAAACCAAAACCAAAACAATAAAATCCCTAAAGAAGATATACAAATAAGTGGTTTTCCTTATGTGTATGTATAGGTTTATGCTTTTGTTGTCCGTCTTAAGAAAAACATCAGCAAAAACTACAAAAAAATAATCGAAGGAGATAATTAAGAGTAGAGACAGAAGACGAAAACCAGAAGATAAACTTTTCATTCATTATTTCTTATTGCAAAGTGGATTTTCGTTGTACATTGTACCCATGGTCTTGCGAAAATATTATTTCTATTTACGTTCTTCATTAATTTTTTTTTCTTATCTTATTATTGTTATTATTATTATTACTGTTATTATTTTTATTATTTGTGGTCAATTTTAATCTTAAGTATTTCTAATTGTTTATCTTTCCGTTTATTTTATATGCGGTTAGATAAGATGTCGAAGGGAAATATTCAGCTTTTTTGCAATGTAAACAAACAGTAAATTAAGTGACGAAATTTTCATAATTATTATTATTCGTGGGGGGAATCGATTGAGTGCCTAATCTCTTTGTTTGTAGAGCCGTGTTAACAGAAAAAGCGCTAAGAAAAGTAATTAGATGCTGTTTGTTTTATAAATATTTTTGTTAGCTTCAATTTCATTATAGGGATGGGGATTTATTCAACTTTTGAAAATGTTGGAATATTGAGAGGAGTTGGAATTTGTTAATTGGAAAACCAAGTACCTGTACCAACCTGTAAATCACTTCGCAGCTTGTAACTCATGAAAAAAATTGTCAACTCAAAAATTTTGCAAAAATTTAAAAGCAAATTTGGGCTGGGGGGACTTGATATTTCAATAAATATTTACAATGACAATTATACTGTTATAACCGCCAAAAAACATATGTAATGCAAGTTTTGTTAATTACATTTGTGTAAAGCGAGGGCTCATCCACAAGAATTTAAATTAAAACTACTAGAACTACTTTTATATACATCTTTTTGTTTGAATAATTTCCACGGCTATCGTTTCATGACGTTACACAACTCAAGGAAAAGGAAAATTTTTCTTCTTTCTTCGTTTATTAAAACGATAACTATCGTAACGCCGCGGATTTACAAACCCAACCTTACGATTCCTTGTAATTATTCGGAAAATAAATTTTGGTAATATAAATGGTAAGTAAAGTAAGTATCACCTAAAACCCCAGAATAAGGTCGAATCATCTGTGGCTTTGGTTATGGCTGTGAAGAACATTCCAAAAAAAATAACAAAATTCTCGTATACGTATACGTATTTATATGTGGTGGTAATACAAATTATACGCCTGAATGTGGATTAAGAAAGAAATTACATAACTTTATAATCCAATTCAGGGACGATTTTTGTTCAATAACAACTTGATGTAAAAATTATCAAATGGTCGGTCCCTGGGGTCGGCCATATAAATAACAAGCAATATTTGCATCAAATGTTGTACGATATTCCGCCGACGAAATTTGTTCAACAAAAATCAAACATCAAAAATTTTTTTTTTTTCTAAAACTAAAATTAAAAATTCTTTGAAATTTCTGCCAAAAGAATGATTGAATATCGTCAATTACTGAACTGATGGGGGAAGAACGTAACAATCTGATTGAAATAAACTCAGACTTATGGTTAATACTATTTATTTGAGGCCACAAATATATTCCACCTCTAATTGTTCAACGACTTTTGTGAAACAACATTCACTGGTAATTAAAAAAGTTGAATCAGCGCATTCGATTAACATAATTAGTCATAATCTCCTTGAAGACAAGGCATTAGCACTAAAGAGAACTTGTTAATACAGAAAGATTTCTTTTAATTTTTGTATGCTTAATATAGGGTTTTCCGTGGATTTTGGAACACTTAATATGACCTCATTGTCAAATTTGCCCAAAAAATTCTAAAAAAATTTTTAGTCTTGAGTTATTTCAAGTACAAAAGTGTCAAAAACACGCTTTTTGACACTTTTAGGTTAGAATATCTCAAAATCCTGACGTGATAGGATAATTCTGTGGTAAGGTTTGGTCGTATGTAATTTTAATGCTAATAGCCTATATATTATTTACAAATACATAAAACAACGTTACATCATTTTTGTTGAAATAACGAAGTTAAAAATCGTTTTTCTGATAACATGTCCATTTGTGTGTAACGTCATCCCGCAA